>JARFXV010001651.1:0-416659 GCA_031761425.1 Cosmopolites sordidus
TTTTATTGTTTTTAATGAGGAGAGTACTGCTCTTGTTAAATTTTTTAGACATTCATTCTCATATATAAGCACATATATTATCGAAGATGACACTACCATATATTTTTGTAGTTGGCTGGAAATAACACACATATATATATATATATATATATATATATATATATATATATATATATATATATATATATATATATATATATATATATATATATAGTCTAGAAAGTAAATTTGCTCACCTGTATATCAACTTTCGTCTGACAGATCGTTTAAAGAAACCAGAGCATCCGTTGCAAGCAAGAATGCCATAATGTTTTCCAGAACTGGTATCGCCACATACGACGCATATCAGACCGGGAGTGCCTTTCTTGGTGGGAAGACTCCATGGTGGTGGAGGTGTTCTCGATGCTTGAACCAACGTCTGAGATGTGGGAAGACAGAGCGCCAAAGGATGATCGCTGTCTGAAGTGTAGCAGTCTACACTTCCAGGTGATGTTCTTAGATCTAGAAAGAAATATAATATATTATATATATATATATATATATATATATATATATATATATATATATATATATATATATATATATAGATATATATATATATATATATATATATATATATATATATATATATATATATATATATATATATATATATATGCCGGGTTAGATTTATTTGGACTATGAGACAACAGTAGCTGTGTTCCACAATCTCATGTCGAACACACAACAACCTGCGTCTCCACATATATGAGCATTTTGTTAGTTGCTTGATTGGGGACGAGCCTCACCCATCCCTTCAATTAGAGGGCACATGTTTCGTCTCTTGATGTTCAGACTCTTCAGGGTACCGACATATACTCTCTTCTCAAGAATAGGGAGACCCCTATACACAGTCAACAACCTATACTTTCGCCGATTTCTCGTCGGATAGCGTATATGTGCAATCTTAGATTTCTCTGGACTGCGTCTAATGGTCTGGATAGGTTGCAACTGTGGATAGGATCTCCCTTACTCTTGGCAAGAGATCAGATGTCGGTATCCTGAGGAGTGTGAATATCAAGAAACGAAACATGTGTCGTCTAACTGAAGGGATGGGTGGAGCTCGTCCCAGTCAAGCAACTACCAAAATGCTCATTTAGGCGGAGACAACTGATTTCCAACTGAGTTGGACTCTTCACTCGAAGTGGACAACACTTAAAAATGCCAAATGAGATTTTGGCCAAACGTCGTGACTCTTCACAGAATATATATATATATATATATATATATATATATATATATATATATATATATATATATATATATATATAATTGAGGATATGGGGCATTACTACGGATATATCATGAATAGACGAATAATTTATATAATTTGGAAGGTTATCTCATTATTTATGAAGTCGAAGTTATCGAGTGAAGAGTCCATCACTCGAAGCGGACAACACTTAAAAATGCCAAATGAGATTTTGGCGAAACGTCGTGACTCTTCACAGAATATATATATATATATATATATATATATATATATATATATATATATATATATATATATATATATATATATATATATATAATTGAGGATATGGGGCATTACTACGGATATATCATGAATAGACGAATAATTTATATAATTTGGAAGGTTATCTCATTATTTATGAAGTCGAAGTTATCGAGTGAAGAGTCCATCACTCGAAGCGGACAACACTTAAAAATGCCAAATGAGATTTTGGCGAAACGTCGTGACTCTTCACAGAATATATATATATATATATATATATATATATATATATATATATATATATATATATATATATATATATATAATTGAGGATATGGGGCATTACTACGGATATATCATGAATAGACGAATAATTTATATAATTTGGAAGGTTATCTCATTATTTATGAAGTCGAAGTTATCGAGTGAAGAGTCCATCACTCGAAGCGGACAACACTTAAAAATGCCAAATGAGATTTTGGCGAAACGTCGTGACTCTTCACAGAATATATATATATATATATATATATATATATATATATATATAATTGAGAATATAACAGCCGTATTTTCTAGACTAACTATGCAGCTGATCTCAAATTTTTCATATTAAAAAACCAAAATATTTATAAAAGAGTCATTAAACTTCATAATACAGCCGAGAAACCGGCAAAATTTAATTTTGGAATCAGATTGAATAATTTCCTAATGATGCTAACATGGTTAGCAAAACATGCATCGAGAAGTTAAAAAAAACGTGATTTGGTATTTAGTGGTAAATATCTTCGAGTTTAGTGTTACACATCAAAAGTTTGAATAGAACAATTGATCTTTAATAAAAAAAAATGTAAAAAAATGTACATTAAATTTTATCTAAAAAACAAAATTTCTTGTGATGGTGTCTCAACGGTGATGAAACTATGTTCAAAAGAAAAATGTTTCAAAGTGGTAAAAGGACTTTAGTAATGGTAGAAAAGCAGTTGAAGATGAACCAGGAAGACCTTCTACGTAAACGAATGAAGAAACCATTATCAAAATCAATGATCTCGTACCGAGTAATAATAGTATGTGGTTAAGTAAGTATTAGGGACAAACACCCAGATCTGCAGTAAAACAATCATCACTAAAAATAAAACAAATATCATGAACGCCGTTTTACGTCCATAGAAACCTTCAAGAGATTTCTCGGGCTGATTTGAAGGAGGATTTCGAGCCACAAAAATATTGAACTGCAATAAGAGGGAATTACTTTGAAGGATACACAATAAATTAGGAAGAATAAATAAATGCCTTGTATTTTATTTAAAAATTTACTTTGTTTTTTGATCATAATAGTAGTATATTTATAATTCTTTCTAATACATCACGAAACAAATGATCAACTATTACCATTAACTTCATTAAAGTAACCAGAAAACGCGATAATATTAATATGTAACCACTTTTTTTCCCTTCAATCACTCTCTCTCTCTCTCTCTCTCTCTCGCTCTCCCCACCCCATACCATCGCCAACCACCACCAAATAGCCAGGGCCAACTTCGCAGCGTTTAACGCCGTCCTAATTGCCGGGCCCATCTGTAAACAGTACCGTTCGCCTGTCAGAAATTGACATATGGGTCGGGGCGCCCTAAGCCCCGGCACACTTGATTAATACTCTAATGTCAATTTGACTGTAACTGATTTTGTAAAAGCCGTGGCCTGCTCGGATGTTAGCTATAGAGAGATTGGCGTTCGGTGCATCGCAGTCATCGACGGGGGAACACTTGAAACAACGAACATCGCAGTGAAAAAGCGGGCTTTTTGTAGTAGGAGGTGGATAATCTTGTTTCACATACGGCTGGTGATTGTGACGAATAATAGACGTTCCTAAATCGCCACATGTTCACATAGAAACATCTCTTCATTTATTAGATATAACAATTTAAGTTTAATTCTATAAATGCAGGTGAATAGTTATTTTAAGGGCATTTTGAAGATTGTAAACCGAATAAACCAATTTTTTACTTTATCAGGTTAGATTTAAAAATGGACTATGGTAAAAAATGAACTATTACAAAGTAATGGACAAATCAATCAATATTTTGAAGATTGATTGATAAACAATTGAATAATTAATAAAACTAAAACAATCTAAGATAGTAATAAAAATATTATGACACAAATATGGCATGACTAAATGCTTATGATATCTGTTAAGTACACATGGTTAGTCCAATAAATATCGGTACTGATTTATTCCTGCCAAGGGGAAGGATTGGACGGTGATTTTTATAAATTATATCGGAGGTGGCTGATGTCAGGTAACGTAGGAAATCTGGTTCAAGTGTGTCCGAAACTTTAGAGTGCGTAGATCGTGCAGGAAGTAAACGTATGTTTTAAGTTTACATCGAGAGTAAGGATATAAGAAAATACCGAGCAGCTATGTGCCATCAAATATGGCGTGAAATTGAACAAATCCGCTACGGAGACTTTTCACATGATGCGTGAGGCTTACAAGGACGAAGCTATGTCTGAAACACGTGTTTTTGAGTAGCATAAAGTCTTCAAAGGAGACCGGGAAACCCTTGAAGAAGAACAACGAGCTGGACGTAAGATCTCTGATCGAACCAATGAAAATATGGCCAAAGTGCGAGAATTTCTAAACTCTGATCGTCGATTAAGTGTTTAGTGGCACACGAGTTGAATTTCCAAAAAAAACTGTGCATTCAGTTGTAACCGATGATTTAAAAATGCGAAAGGTGTGTGCGAATTTTGGTGCCGAAGGTTTTGTCAGAGAAGCAGAAGGAACACCGTGTAACGATTTGCCGTGAATTGTTGGAACGTTTGGAGATCGATCTAAATGTTCTGAATAGATTGATAAACAGTGACGAAACTTGGACCTTCGAGTACGATCCGGAAACCAAAAGGCAAAGTTCTGATTGCACACAAAAGCATATCCTCGATCAAAAAAAGCTCACATGACATGACAAGTGAAATTGCTTATTGTCTTCTCTGATGCAAAAGTTGTGGTCCGCAAGGTATTTGTGCCATCTGATCAGGATGAGACTCTGCCGCGTCCGATGAGAGATTCCTGGATGCTCCATTATGAAGAAGACACTGGCCAAACACAACGTGGCAACGCTGCACCAACCATCTTATAGTCCAGATGTAGCTCCTCCAGTTTTTTTGTTCCCTCGGATCACGAGGAAGCCTGAAAGGCGTTTCGAAACTATTGAGGTGGGCTTCGACGGAGTGCTTGAATAGCCTTGCAGTTGCGGACTTCCAGGGGTCGTATGAAGACAACAGGGTTGTATTTTGAAAAAAAAAATTATTACTTTACATATTTCTTCAATATGTATGAGTTTACAATGTTATTTCGTATTTCGCGCTTGTAGCAAACGCCAGTTAATGTTGGCAGGTTAAGAAAAGAAGAAGAAGGTTAAGTGTTTAGTAGTTGTACACGCTTTAAGAATAGCAATTGTTGTTTTTTTTGCAAATCAGCCGTTTTTTTAATTTATGAAGCCTTTCTTATAACTTCAGAAGTGGGATTAAGGATTCATTTAGGAGTTAACGAGAAAAAATCGTACGTATTTTATTATGAAAAGTAAAAGTTAAAATTTTAAGCTTTTGAAGTCCACACTATTTTTCGAAAAAATAGTTTCTGAAAACGATTCCGCTCAAACGAAAAGTGTGATTAGTGAGGAAGACTGAAAACTTTGTGAACTCTACTACTAATAGTGCTGCCAGTAGAAAATCTTAAGAACAAGAAGATATGTAGTAATCCCAAATAATGACGTGACTCCAGGAATTAACAAAAAGTTATTGCCTAAGTATAAGGGTCCTTATGTTATAAAGAAACGTTACTGAATAATCGTTATGTTATTTCCAATATGGAAGGGTTTCAAATTACCCAAAAACCTTTTGAAGGCATTTTTGATGTGGACTGGTGGATGATAGTTTTTGAGCCTGAGATTGTGGACTAGAACGGAGTGCTTGACTAACTAAAAAAAGGGGGAATATTTATACGTATCTCAGCCTTTCATTATTTAGCCTATTTATGTAATTCTTTCAGTGGTACGACTACAAAACTTTTTTTGACTGTTTAACCTTCAGTTCAGAAATTATTGTATCATTTATGATATTTCTTTTTTAAGAAACTCTTGTCTTATACTATTACTCATGTACCTATTATGGCTATTACTTATGTTACTAATTATGTCAGATTTCTAGTTATTAGATTCACGAGGTATTACGTACGCCTTGATGTGAACTTATTTTATGCAAGAAAGTACAACTTTATGCTGCAAATACAGTTTGTTTAAATAGGTATTTATGTTTTGTGTGCTTAAGAGTCTATACTTTTATTTAGACTGTGTTGGTGTCAAGAATGGCCGAGTTGTAAGAGTTTATAATGTTATTTCGTATTTCGCGCTTGTAGCAAACGCCAGTTAATGTTGGCAGATTAAGAAAATAAAAAGCAGGTTAAGTGTTTAGCAGTACACACTTTAAGAATAAAAATTTTTGTTTATTTTGTAAATGAGCCGTTTTTTTTAATTTATGAAGTCATCCTTACAAATTATGACCTCATTCCCGATTCTTAATGGACAAACCCTGGAATTCGTTAGATATAGCGTTGCTGTAGCTTGTTTATAGCGATCGAGTAATACAAACGACTTTTAACATTTTCTGAAAAATTGATAAAATTGAGGTTTGAGCTGTTGTTTATTTATTTATTTTATTTTTTAATCTTCCATGTATACACAATATCCCCAAAGGAATTAAGTAAACCTTTATAATATTTAGCGCTAGGCAACGAGTTGCCAGGATCAGGGGTTTGAGCGTTTACATTAAAGGCCTGACATGTAATTGAACTTCGATTTGTTATAAACTAAAGTAATAGAAAAATCATCATCACAACGTTTCAATATTTGCGTCTTTTAGCTGTTATTCAAGAGGCTAACAGCCAAAAAACTACACAACGATTTACAACTAAATGAGAGCCAAAAGACTTGAAGAGATTGCTGGAGTAGAAATTGACTTCAAGTCATGATAGATATTTCGCACTTACCTTCTTCTAGCACAGGATTTATTTTTAGGTCGTGGTGTAAAATTTGATTTGTCAAGAACCAAGGAGTATCGGTAATTATTCTCAGTTTTGAACTGGAATAGTTGAATTTCTATAATTATATCCACTCGTAGTACCCCAAAGTTGTATGTCGTAACACTATATGGGTTCGAGGATCACTTTGTAGACACTTAACTTGCTAGGTAGTTTAGATTTTCTACCAATTGACCAGTAGAGTAAGGATAATTTTAAACTAAGTTGTATTCTCTTCGCAAAAATGTGATATTCATTACAAGATATTCTGCACAGTCGGCATGAAGGAGTTGATGTCCATTAAGTGTTTGACGCGCGGACCCCATTCTTTTATTCTTGACGCTTTTCAGATGTATATCTTGGTACTTTGCTTATTGCCATAATCGCGGTGTCATCTGCAAAGGTAACTATGAAGGTGTTTGATGGATTTGGTAAGTCAGCAGGGAAGATTTGAAAAAGTATGGGATCCCTGAGGTACTCTTGAATTTATCGGATAGATGTCAGTTATTTGCTCTTTATATTTGACAGCGAGGTATCTGTTCGTGAAATACGATAACACTACCTGATAATATTGTGTAGGAAATGTGGATTTTTAGTTTATATGGTAAGCTTGGGTGCCATAGTCTATCTAAGGCTTGTGTAATATCGGTTATAAAACTAAAGTTCTATATTTTAGAGGGTTTAGTCCTGAGGGACATACAAATAGAATTAAATTTCTCTTTGAAGGATTTCCCTAGAATTTTTATGGAAAAATAGTGAGTGCTGAATTTAAACGTGATCGTACATTAATTAAAAATCAAATATAACCTTTCGTTGAAGAAAATTTTATTTGAATACCCTTATTTATCTAGAAACAACAATAAATTCGAAAAGATTTACCACTAAATAGCAAATCACTTTTTTTAAACGTACGTTTCGCTAACTATGTTAGCAGCATCAGGAGATGATGATGAGATATCTAGATTGCTAGATAGAATCATCTCGTGATGATTAATGATCCTGATGATCGAATGATCCTGTTGATTCCAATCTGGATTGAATTATCTCGTGATAATACTAAGATGGTTAGCGAAACATGCGTCGAGAAGTTTAAAAAAAAAGTGATTTGGTGTTTAGTGATAAATTTATTCGAGTTTAGTATTTAAAGTCAAATGATGAAAACAAATTGAAGACAAAATCCCCACAAAAATTTATAATATGGAATTAAATGATCGCCGGCTGAAGGTACGCGAATTTGCTAATATTGTAAACTGATTTCGATAGTATATAAAGTTTTTTACTCGGATGCCATGACATGTTTGTAAACTCGATTCTGCTGTGTTTCTTCAACGGTTTATAACAGTAGCTGAAACAATGGAAATACCACTATATATCAGAGACGAAGTAGCAGTCCAAATAGTGATTAAAAACAGGCGAAAGTGCACCAAAGAAAATAAAAACTGTTCCATCTGCAGGAAAAGTTATGACTAGTTAATGCACCAATAGATTATCTGGCAAAAGGTAGGCCTATCAACTTGGAGTATTATAGTTCACTACTGAACCAACTAAACGTCCCTATTAAAAAAAAAACCCCGTTTAATTTGGGAGAAAAGTAAGAAATGGTTTATTCAAAGTATGCGCCATCGCTAGCTGTACATTTTTCTCATCTATCTGGCAATTTGTGGATGCCATCCCAGAAAAACCGTACATCTTTTGAGATGGTCCAGTCATCAAGTCATTTTTCGATATTTCCATATTTGTTTCGTGGAAAGTGCGTGAGGCATCGATGAAAACAAGTAGTAGTCGGAAGGGGGCCAAGTCTGGTGAGTACGGCGGGTGGGGCAAGAGTTCCCAGTCAAGCGCAGAAATGGTGTTTCTGACCACTTTCACTGTGTGTGATGGGGCGTTGTCGTGCTACAAAATCCCTTTTCCGTCTCTTACAGTCCATTCCGGTCGTTTTTCGATCAATGCATGGTTTAAATTAATAATTTGTTAATGGTACCGAGTGGAATCAACGATTTCATTTGGTTTCAGAAGTTCATGGTACACGACACCTTTCTGATCCCACCAAATGCACAATATTGCCTTCTTTCCATAGCGATTTGGTCTTGCAATCGATGTTGATGGTTGTTCTGGATTAACCAATCATTTTCTGATTTTTGGATTATCGAAATATATCCATTTTTCGTCTCCAATCACGATCCGATGCAAAAAATATTTTTTTCATAGCGAGAAAGCAAAACTTCACACACCGTTTTTCGCTTTTCTATCTGTCTGTCGTTCAGATGATGTGGTACCCATTTTCCTGCCATCTGAATTTTCCCCGTGGCATTCAAATAATCACAAATAGTTTGGCGACCAACATTTGGCTCTCTGCCATTTGTTGTTGAGTTTGTATGTCGTCTTCTTCCAACAATGTTTGCAATTCGACAGCTTAATTTTTTTTCAGTTAACTTGGGCGTTCTTTCCATTTTCACTCGGAATCACCACTTTTTATGCGTCTAAATCAACGCCCACAAGTGTCTTGCGTTAGAACATTGTCACCATAAGTTTTCAGGTAAACGACGGCTTTGATTCGCATTTTTCTTTTCACTGAACAACGAGAGCAGTACGTGCCGCAAATGCTCTTTATTCGGCTTGAAACTCGCCATGTTTACCACACGAAAAAAAAGGTAACGCTAACTCGAAATCTTTTAAATATCAGTGACGTTTTGAAAGGTACTGTCTATCGCTAGTACTACTATGGTAGAGCGGGGCTAGTTGATCAAATGGGCAAGTTGTGCAGTCGAACTATCTTAAAAACTAAGCAACCTACAACAAAGGTGTAAATAGCGAAAAGAAGGGGTTATGGGAGGGGCATACATAGCGCGACTGTCAATTGCTATCCGGTGCTCCGATAAAATAAGAGAAGGCTTTGTTTTTTTTTCCGCGTAAAAAAAATATTACAGGTCATCCTCATTTTTCTACTATACCCGTATAAAAATACTTAATAAGGACCACGTAAGTATTTAAAGATTACTTAATTATTGTTCTTTCGATTATAGATGGTTATTTAGTTTTAACTCTTATGAATTTTTATAACCCAATTTTTATTTTGTTACCTTAGCTGAGGCTAGTTGAGCAACGCGAGTTCAATGCTTGCTCAACTAGCCTCGCTAGATGTTCATTGTAGAAAACAAATTTTTTTTTAAATGAATTAATAACCATTAATTAATTTGTGAATGTGATGATTCTACATAGAGTTTACTAATTAAAATTATTTATATTGATAATAGTATTAATGATTATTATTACATTTTAGGATGCGTACATATAAAAGAAATACCTCAAAAGGTTTGCTACTAGTCAACAATTGCGTGATACAGCAAAAGCTGTAGAGGAGGAAAAAATGAGTGTAAATGCTGCAGCCAAGCAATTTAATATTAACAGGATGACTTTAAAAAGATATGTTTGTATTAATTCTGATAGAAACAAAGATGATTAATAATTTGGAATTATTTATCATCTAGCAATATTCTTGATCTCATAATTAGTTACTACTTTAATTTAATATTTATTTGCATTATAATTATTCTTAAATATATAATTTTAAATAAAAAAGTGTAATAATAATCCAAAGATTGGAAAGATGTAATTTTGTTTAATTTTAATTTTATTTTTCCAGAGATATAATAACAATGAGAGTATGTAATAATCATAATAAATAAATATTTGCTTGTTGATTACAATTATTTTGCATTCAGTTCATTCTATACAGTCATCAAGTCCATTTTAGCCATTGCTCAACTAGCCCCATACCCATGCTCAACTAGCCCCATTAGTGGTGCACATTGAGCAACTTGGAGCGCTATCGCATTTCCGACAATAACTTGTACTCGGGTCGTTTTTACACCGCTAGATGTTGGAGCGGAGTGTTGGATTGCGAACCTAACAGAGTAAGAATCAATTAAATCCGATGCATATTCTTAAAGTTATGCGAAAACTTGCTCAACTAGCCCCGCTCTACCCTACTGCTGTCGTAGCACCAAAATGACTTAAAAGATTGTGAAGAGTTGTGAAGCGACCCTTGTTTCCAGTGCCATCTATTTGAAAAATTAAGAATTATTGACTGCCACACCTGGTAAAATAACCTAACCTATATTTTAAATAAATACGTTGACACAGTGTATTTTTAAATCGAATAAAACAATTTTTTAATTTGTTATCTATCACTTATAAAATTGATAGATAACAAAGTAAAAAAATATTTTATTCGATTTAAAAAATGAACTATCACACAGTAATGAACAAATCAATCAATAATAGTCTATTTTTGTTAAATTAAAAAATAAATGAACTCTATAACTATATCAGTCTGTATAGGTTCGGTTACATTCAACCCTCAACATCAAATATATCAAAACGATTGAGATCAATACCAACACCGAAATCATATAACGATATTAAAATCGTATTTAATCCTATAAAAGCGTCATAGACCCACATTTCTCCCCGTTCAAATAAAAAAAAATAATTTCCATCTGAATAGAGCACCCTGTCCTCTTTAACGTGCCAAACTTGAGCCATATGTAAAGTGCTACAAAATATTTTCGTATCGCCCCATTCCCTTGGCGAACACTTAGATTAACCAGACAAAGACGGAGAACCACATCACAGTCATGTGTTAGAGAAGGACGCAAAGATGAACGGTAGGATTAAGGGTGTCTCTCTGTAATTCCTGTGTATTAATTTGTATTATATGGGGGATAATGTGGAGGCAGCCAGACACGAAGTTAAGGGGGATCGAAAAGAAAGTTTCGATTTAGGGTAGGTGGGGGACCTAGTAACGTACCATGTGGTCAAGCAAATTAAAAATCTATTACTAGAAAAGGGAGATTTGGCGGAGATTATGCGAGTGAGGTTTACGGTTGGTGGTGTTTGAAAGGCTGATGCATCGTAAAAAACAGGTCTCTGAAGTGGTGATTGATTCTACGGGTGGATGGGTACATATTCAAACAATTAAAGAGATACCTTGTATTTATTGAGTCAGAAATGTTCGGTACTTGAACAGATGTTGCTGCAGGCTATCCAAAAATAAACTTAACTCTAAGAAAGAATGTATTGATACTTCTGCTTACTAGAAAAACTCGTTACTCGTTACTCGTTCAGTAAAAAGGGTGACAAAATATGGTTACAAGGAGCCAAATCGGGTAAATCGAACGGATGGTATACGAGGTGTATAAATAAAGTAATGAAATGAGACTCACTTTTTATAATTTTTGAAGATAGTTTGTCCTCTCTTCATAGTCATAGCAGTGCTGGAACTCTGCTAGTCGGTTATGGTCTTTTCCTTGTTTTCCAATGAAAAAAAGTCTGTCCTTTCAGATAAATTTGCAATCTTGGGAAAAAGGAAAAGTCACAAAAACTCAAATCTGGAAAATAATGAGACTGTGGACGGAGTGATGTTTTGTGCTTGTAAAAACTCGATAGCACTCAGGTGTCCTTGATGTTCGATTTCACACGAATTGTCCTTTTTCGAGGGTTTTCCAGAACTTTTCGGTACAAATGCTGGTTTGCGTTTTGGCCTTAAGACCTAAATTCCTTATGGACGATTCCCTGGTTACCAAAAAAGCAAATCAGGATGCTTTTGATCTTTAGTTTGCTTATTCGGGCTTTTTTGACTATGGTGAGGTTGGACGGTGCCTTTCTGGCGCTCTGGCGCTTTGTTTTCGGGGCGTGTTGAAAAATACAAGACTCGTCACCACTAATGACACTTTCCAGAAATGTCAATAGTGGCACATCATTTTTAATCTCACCAAAATGTCAAGACATGCTTCCATCTTGTTATCCTTGTGATCCTGCGATTCCCCGATAACTCCGACCGTCAACCGACTATTAGAACTCAAGAACCCGATCCTGGGTTATATGAATACTTTCATTACTTCTGCCACTTTTTACTCTCACTGTTACTCTTCTTCTCACACTTACAAGGCTTTCCACTGCGAGATTCATCTTCAATCGAGTCTTGTTCGACAGTTGCTTGAAATTGTTGTTGTTGCTCATTTTCAGAACGCACTAGAAAAATCCGTTTCACTAAAAGAAGTAGCTTGAACTAATATGAATGGTCAAATACAATGTTTCCAAGTATACAGGTAAAATAATTTTTTTATTTCTTGTTTTTTTAATGTCTAGTCTAATTATCCTAAATATCAGCTGGTAAAAACCAAACTGTAGTTACGTATTCCGTTTACATGAAAACCACCGCGTCAGCTTGAACTTAGACTCCAAACCGCACAGATGAGAACCACAACATAAGCATTACCTTGAGAGTCATCACGCCACCGGATAGCCCCGTGCGTAAATAGAAAATAGCGTAAATGCATAGAAATGCGTAAATGATGAAAATATAAATGATGTATTCACATTCAATATTGTTAATTCTTAGATAAGCTGTAGTCTAATAAAGACCTATTTTTGTAAACCATTTTCAAAAATAAAGTTTTTAAAAAAAGTTTCTTTAAGTGGCGCAGTCGGTAGGATTGCAGAAGTGTTTCACGAAAGAGCCAATTGAGGACGACACCACAAGACACAACAGTAGGAGCCATCCAGCAGTGCAATCAACGGAACCAGACGCAGGCAGCAGCACAGCCGAGAATTCGGGAAGGAAGAAGCAGATCAATAAAGGTTAGTGCCAATTCCTTTTACCCTCCTGACCCTCTGATTAAGGTACTCAGTTGGAATAGTTAAGAAAGTGTATTTCATACAAAAGCCAGTGTATTGAAAACATTAAGTTTAGATATTAGGTTAAGAAAGAGAAAGAAAGAAAAAAATCGAATAAAATAATATATGTCAGAAGTTGACGAATTAAAATTACAGGTTTCATTATCAAAAAATCTAATCGATAATTATAACGAAACTGTGGCAACTCTAAGTAAAAATCAAGAGTCATTGCAAATAAGTTTATATACATTACAGTCATCAGTTCAACACATTATTAATAACATACAAGATTACCTAAGTTTTCAAGGAATTACAACACAACTAAACTTAGATTGTCAAAATTTAATAATGTTTCTAGAAAATTTGGAAGACGCCATTATGTTTGTCAAAGTAAACGCTCTGCATAACAGCAGACTGTCAAGTTTGGGATTAAAGAACATGTTAAACTATTTAAATAATATCTATAAAAAATCGGAAATTATAATATTAAATAATTTACTGTCATATTATCAATTTTTTGGAATTCAAATATAATTTTTAGAAAGCAAAGTAATATTTACCATACATGTACCTATACTGAGGCCTGAAACCCTTACCTTCTATCACGTCTACCCAATTATCTAAAATCGAACCATATTTATACCAAAATACCCTTATTTGGCACAAACCTCTACGGGAAGACAATTTATCCTTAATTCATGCCCAATTATCGAGAAGATACATTACTGCATGGAAGAATTTCTACCCGATGACCAATGTGTGAACAGTCTAATAGAAAGACATCAGAGTGGAAATTGAACCAAACCAACTATCGAAATTAATATTGAAGAACCAGTGACAGAACAGATTACCAGAGAACTAGTTTTAATTCTACCCACCAAACCAGAAACAATGATTGCTAAATGCGACACCGATCAATATTTTGAAATATCGAAATCTTCACTAATTAAAATCCCAGAAGATTATGAAATTCAGATTAAGGAAAAGAAATTCCTGAATGACTTAAAGATTCAGAGAGGAAAACCAATCATTCTACCTGAAATAAAATGGTCAGAATTAAATGCAACAAAAACTTCGATTACTCCGAACATCATCAAAATCAATATTGACGAAATATTCCATCTGAAGAATATGGCAAATCAATTGAAGCAGATAAACCTCGATTACATTAATCATCAACAAACCACAAATTATATTTTTTTAAGTATTTGCATTGTCCTAACCATACTTGTAGTGATAATGCAAAGAGAAAAGTTGCATTCCTTTTGGCAAGCCGTCAAAAGAAGGTCAAGGAAAAACCACCCCCAGAGTGAAGTGGATTCGGAAAAATATACCGTTGTTTTCGAATCTTAAGGAGGGAGGAGTTACGCATTCCGTTCTCATGAGAACTACCGCGTCAGCTTGAACTTAGACTCCAAACCGCACAGATGAGAACCACAACATCAGCATTACCTTGAAAGTCATCACGCCACCGGATGGTCCCATGGGAAATGCGTAAATGATGAAAGTATAAATGATGTATTCACATTCAATATTGTTAATTCTTAGTTAAACTGTAGTTTGATAAAGACCTATTTTTGTAAACCATTTTCAAAATAAAGTCTGCCGTAAAAGTTATTTAAGTCTGTTCAATTACAATATAATCTTATCTATTACCGGGGTGTTTTGGAAATTTAGCTGGCCATTCGTGGTTATTATATGACTATATCTTGAGGATATTTTTTCCAACATTTCTAGTAGATTTTTTTTTCTGAGTGTAATAATTTATTATTTATATTGTTTTTATCTATAAAATGATTATTTTTAATACAATGTGTAGACATTTCGGAGCTTTTTGTTTAAGATTTTTTTTGTGTTATTTTATTCTACAACCTATGCTTATTAAAATTTAAAATACAATATCAAAAATTCAAAGCAAAATCCGCAGTGTTTTACCAACGTAGTTTACTAAAGTTAAAAAAGTTCTCCAACCATGTATAGTTCATTAAACAGTGTAAATTTAACAAAGTGTATCCAAAACATGAACATCAAGTGCAACCATAGATCACGAGAGGCTGACATCGCAATCCAAGCAACATACAGAAATTGGCTAAAACAAGAAGAAAGAACGTGGTACCGGACAAGAAATAATATAAGCTCACACCTAAAATGTATACACACTGAATTACTTCACAAAAAAAACTTTATTCTATTTCAATATATGAACCGACAGATTAAAGAAACCGTTAATAATAAGGCACACACAGAATTCGTCGTAATTAATATCATAAAAGAAAAACTGTAATAATCATAATGTAAACAAGCTCGATGCAAACGTAGATCTTCAGTTTAATCCTAGAGTCGTTAATTTATCTGACCATTCTATTAACAAGGGTGAGTTGGACTTATTGGAAAAGGGTTTAAAATATTTACCACAAATTTACTCAAAACAAGAATTAGAAACTTTAGCAATTAACATAGAATTGGCTACCATATCTATGGAAAACTTAACTCTACATAATAAACTTAGTATATCCGAACTTTTTAATAATCTTAAATTTCCAAAAAACTGTAAAGCGGACAAGGATAATACCATTACAACTTTAACTAAGACTGAGTATAATAACAAAGTGAACACATTACTAGAAGAGAGTAATATAATTAAATTAAGATTAGACCCTACTAATAAATATTAAACGAAGATTATAAAAGCATTGAAAGTATGTACACTTATAACATTAAATAAAATTTATTTTTTATGCCAAATTTAAAAGCATGAACTTTTCAGTCCCGAAATTCTATGGATTACCTAAGATTCATAAAGAAAATTATCGGATAAGGCCGATAGTCTCGTATGTTAATGCACCTAGTTATAAGCTGTGTAAAGAATTAAGTCATACGCTACCTAAATAAATCAATTTTCAGTCACGATATACAATTAAAAATTGATTACAATTTATACAAAAAACTAAAGACATTACATTAACGAATAATGCAAAATTAGTCTCTCTTGATGTAAAAAGCCTCTTTACTTCTATACCAGTAAATTATTTAATTACAATTTTAAAGAGACATAAACAATGCAGACATAGAAGACAAATTAAAAATTGAACTAAAAAGAGCAATCCTGGTTTTCCTAGAACAAAATTATTTTCGAAATGACAATTAGATTTATCAAGAAAAACAAGGTCTTTCACTGGGCTCACCTACCTCACCTTTGTTATCTGAAATTTAATTTTTATGGCTGATTTTGAAAATGTTATTTTTAACTCTAAAACTCCATCAATCAACAATATATCACACTGGCACAGATACGTGGACAATGTTTTTTGCATTTGGAAGGGTATGGAAAGAAAAATTTACACACGTTTTTAGACCATTTGAATTCCATAAACAAAAATATTCAATTCGCTAGGGAGATTGGACTTAATGATGAAATTAACTTCCTAGAAATAAAGATAAAGAAAATATATAATTAATTACAATTTCATATTTACGGAAAACCGACTACAACACGGTTATTTGTTATCTAAACAAAGGTAATTCTAATAAAGAGCACTATACCATTAAACGCATAGCAAAAAACAACGGCTACAAAAAAGGATTAATTAACAAATTGTTAAAAAATAAACAAAGAAAGTTGAATTTATGAGAACTCTAACATTAAATAGCTAAAGGATAAATGGTTTAAATGTATTAATTATACTTCTAAACTTAGTAATACAGTATGTGAAAGATTAAATAAACTAAATGGTAAGACTATTTGTGTAAATAAAGTTAATCTAGGTAGAATGTTAGTTAATAATATGGATAAAACGGATACTTTAGATAAATAGAGTGTATATAAAATTAACTGTAATAGTATAGGTTGTAGAATAAAAAAAACACAAAAAATATATCTTAAATAATATAAAAAGCACCAGAATGTCTACACATTGTATTGAAAACAATCATTTTATAAACAATGTTAAATTATTACACTCAGAAAAGAAAGGTAAAATATTAGACGTACTAGAAATATTAGAAATAAAAAAATCCTTAAGAAATAGTCATATAATAACCACGAATGACCAGCTACATTTCCAAAACACCCCGGTAATCTATAAGATCATATTGTAATTGAATAGTCCGGTTTTACCAGCCGATATTTAGGATAATTTAACTAAACGTTAAAAAAACAAGAAATAAAAAAGAAATAATTTTACCAGTATACTTGGAAACATTGTGTTTGACCATTAGTATTAGTTCAAGCTACTCTTGAGAAAGCCTAACAAGGCGAAACATCTGTAGAGCAAAATCTATAATAAACATTTGAAACATTAAAAAGCTACAAGTGTGCCATTTAAAATCGTAGTATGACTCTAAAGAGTTCAAACGCATCAAATGTCTAAAAGACTAACGAGTTCACACGACACGTCTGGAAACAGAATAAGAACAGACCATGGTAGATCCACCGATCTGATGTACAACTGGGGTAAGTTGCCTTCAGCTGTTTCCCACATAGCCTAATATCCAGACACAGGGCACTGACAGGAACCAGAACTAATTTACTTAACTCTTCTCCTTCTGCAATCGAGTGAATCGAGAACCTGCGCAGTAAAAAATTGTTCGTCATTGCGTCAAAAAAAGTCTGTATTAAAATTTTTGTGTGAAATATTTAACTCTTTTGTGTGTCGATTTGACACAATACGTGTTGTTCGTTAGCTTTATTTTTTAACATAAAAAGTGATATTTCGATCAACAGTAACACTTCAAATGTGCCATTAAATAAATGAATACAAAATTGTATTGATTTTACACTAGTCTCTGTTTACAACATTTAAATGTGTAAACATTTAACTTTTAAATGTGTCAAAATTTTTATGCTTGATCCTAGAATATTTTAATACATATATGTGTTAGTTTTAACATTAATTTGTGTTACATGGGGACACAAAGCGTTTATGTTAAAATTACACAAAAATGTGTGTTCATTTTTATACACGAGATTTGTGTTAAAATTGGCGCAATCTTTTTTTACTGTGTGGATGTAGCACTGTGATATTTATTTACTAATTGTGTACACTACTAATTATGTTTTACTTATATATTTTTATTATAGATTTTTAACCATGACTGTGCTCTGACTGTTTTGGTATTACCACTTGTCATGTGTATCTGAAATTCCATTCGATAAATAAATAAATAGATGTTGGCGTGTATCCCTTGCAAAAGGAAGCCCAACAGTGGTGCAACAGTAGGTGCCTGATCGAACGCTGATCGAACATCAGTCTCAGTTTTTGGAATAGGTTGAAAGAAGAAATTCAAGAATAAAGATCTGATTTGCAGAAGAAAAGAAACATATTTCATCAGAATAATAAACCTGCCTGCAAAATTGTTTGGCAATAATCAAACTGAATGAATCGAAGTGCGAATTGGCATATCCACGGTATATACCTAATTTATTCCCCTCTTACCATTTTTTACTAAGTTTAAAAAATACTTGGTACATAATTCAGGCCATGTCGAAGCTATTGCAGCTAGATGAGTAGTTTTGAACCTTTAGGAGAACCCACTTCAAGGGATGGATAGAATTATCGAGAAGGGTTGGAGAAAGGTCCCATAAAAGATTATATTGAAAATTGAAAGTAGCCTTGAAGTTTGAAATCAAGATTTTTGTTGTTAGACCGGAAACTTTTACTTCAACCGAGGAACATGAAAATGTGACATGGTGCTATATCTAGTGAATACTCTGCTTATGGTCCGGTATTTGTTTGACTTTTAGCGAATAATTGACGAATCACCATTGCGTTGTACGAGTACTGCATTGGTATTTATGTATCCGGAATTAACAACAATGGCGTTGCTAGACGCCATCTGACATATACATCGGAAAGTTTGACATTGTTGACTGTATACGTACTCAGAACGTTTTGTCATACGTACGCTATTTGTGTTGTTTAATGACTTGAAAATCTCAGTCAAGAAATGGAATTAAGTCGTGAACATTTTCGTGCGATGATTTACTACGACTTTGAACGTGGATTATCTCAATAACAGTGCATCGATCAACTCACTTCTACTTTTGGTGATGAAGCACCAGACTATTTAGGTTTAGTGAATTTAATCGTGGCCGCCGTTCGCTCACAGACGAATTAAAAAAATCTCAAAGCGTTCTCAAGATATTTGACCGTTTATATACATAAACCTTGAATACAAAGAAAAAAACATTAACATGTCAAAAATACAACGGACTTTATTTAAAATATCATTTTTTTATTGAAATTGAAATATTCAAATTTACTTCAATGGGTGTTCAATACACTTTCGCAGGTTCTTTGTTAAGTGACACCTCATATTTAAGAAGATATTTTCTCCATTTCTAATAATATTAGCCGTTGCTTAATTTTTTTGTAAAAGTTCGCCTCGCGTATTGATTTCATCATGATAAACTAAGGACTTCATATGACCCCACAAATATAAAAATTTAACGGATTAATGTGTAGGTTACGAGGTGACCAAGGAAACTCATCACCGCGCCAAATCCATCGCTGTGGAAAACGTTGATTCAAATAATTTCGTACTGCAACAATAAAATGCAATGGCGCCGCATCTTGCATTAACCACAAGCCTAGTCTTAAGTTTAGAGGTATACCATCCAAAAGATCTAATAAATAAGTTTCTAAAAACTGCACATATTGATCTCCATTCAGTCTTTGCGGTAACTTAAATGGGCGAATGATAATTGAAAATTCGTGCTGGAAATGTCGCTCGCTTGGTAGGTGTGGATTTTCCAGGGAGTAATAATGATTATTTCGCCAGTTAAAAATTCCGAGTCTGGTAAAAGTTGCCTCGTCAGGAAACAATATCCTTTTTAGGAACATCGGATCTTCGTTTTTTTTTATGTAGTAGATTTTGACAAAATTCTGATCTAGCCAGCAAATCTCGTGGCAATAATTTTGAACAAGCGAAAAATGGTAGGGAAACAATTTTTCTTTATGGAGAACTCTTGAAACGGTAGATTTGCTAATTCATGTAGATGCCTCCAAACGCCTAGTGCTTAGTTCAGGATTTTCCGCGATATTATGTCCTCACCTTGTTCTACTGTTATACGTTTCGGTCGTCCACCAGGATTGTTGTAATAAAACCAACCAGTTTTGCCTAACTGCTTAAAAATTCTTTGAAAAATTTGTCAATATGGGATGATTCTGGTTGGGTAGAGCTCATCATACCTTCTAACTGCAGTGTGACTATTGTAATTTACTTGAGCAATAAACGCAGAGCATATCCCTTATATCAGGCTTAGGAAACTGATTAAATCTGGACATTTTTTACAAATTATTTAATACCAACTCAAGATTGGATAAACTTGTTTCCACCTACGTTTAATAGTAGAGATAGAAAACAGTGACAGTTGTCATCGAGACGTGAAAACGGCGTGAAATATCGATATTGACCAAGGTTACCTTTTTTTACGTGGAAATTATGACTCTTCTCTATTTTGAAGTCAAAATTTGCTACATTTTCTAATACATTTATAGCTTAAATCCTCTTATTTTGATTTCTACTATCAACAGTTACTCTATGGCGCATAAGTTATGGGACACTTTATTACACACATCATTATTAGGATTTCAACGCACCCAGCTTCAGTTAAATAATATATTATTTTCTTATTAGATTCTTTCAAAATTAGCTCAATCCCAGAAGAAAATCCACCAAAATTAGACAAGGCACCTCCTAGAAGCCTTAAAATAAATTCAGTCAATTTGAAGTGTGAAAAGACTTTTTATAGAAATTTGTTAGTCGAAAACCATCTAATTTGTAAATAATATTTTATATGCTTTATGGTAACTGGGAATATGCTGGGAAAAACAAATAAAACCAAGCCAATGTTCTTCAAAATTTTTATTTTGAGACATCCGGTGTAAATATTTTGCCTAATATGAACTGCATACTTAAAAATAATCGAGAAAAATTATGTTATGTCGAACTTTATTTATTCCGTGCTATTAGAGTACATACAAATAAATGTATATACAGTTGTCCGATAATTATCCCTACATACATAGAAAAAAACATCGGAAACATTTGCCACAAAGCTGGATCTATAACATTATGCCTGCCATAGAAAAAATAAATCAAAAAATACCAAGACCAAACTCACCTGTAGGATGCATGTTGTGATCTGGCGATCTCGATTGATGTACCCCCAACATTGGAGAAGGTTGAGCAACCGAATCCATCCCCGCGAATCCAACACCAAACACACACTAAACACCAACCACCAGCTAGAACCGGTGTAACAGGTGTAGCAGAAACAAGAATAGCAGAAGTAACGCTAACGTCCCGATCTTCCTGCAGGACCGGGAGATATTGCAGGACGTTGATCACCGCTACCGGACGGTGAACGTCAGGGGGCGGGATCAGACCTCGCCACCCCGTATTTAACTTCTGTTGTGCCGCGCGCCGCTCTACCTACCGCCCCCGCCGTCCCTCTGTCGTCGTCGCCCTTAGAATGGACCCTGCGCCGCTGATTTAATGGTGTGTTTCCGTGCAGTAGGACGGGAGGAGGGAAAAAGGGAGGGTTATTTATATTCATGGGGTTTTTGGCTGACTTTTCGTTTTTCGGTTTGAAATTTGGAATGGATTTCGATATTTTGTTACTGGCGAAATATTAAAAGTCAGATCAAATGAATTCTTTTGGTTTTTAGTCAATTTTTTAATGGTTTTAAATGAATCTACTACCATAATCAAAAGGCGACTTATGTTTTAAAAATTCTCACGGCGTGCGTACTGATACAAGCATTTGTTCTGTTTATTTAGTTAGCACCACTGTCTTTGATTCGACATAAATTTAATTTCGTTTCGCTTGTTAAGTTAGAAATTATATCATAATTTGTAATTATTAAAATTTCTTTTTAAAATTAATACATTTATTGAGGAAACATTTGTATCAAGTTTTATTTAAAAAACGAAATATATTGTGCTGATGAATACACGTACTACAAGTAATACATGTGATACAAGTAATGATGCTAGATAAGCAGTTGAAGATTAACCTCTTTCGGGAAGAATTTCCACATTAATGTGGAAATGAGTTTTCACCGGTTAAGTATTAAAGTTCATCCGAAAAAAACCTCCAAATCTGTAATTTGTAATTATACCATTTAGGGTTCTTGTATCACGACAACGTATCATCACACACCGCAATAATTATTCGTCCATTTTTCGCTAAAAATCAAACAAATATCGCCCCACAAGCACCATATTTACCAGATATAGCATCGCCTGACTTTTTCTCATTCCTTTGATTGCAAAAACCACTCCGTGAATGCAGTTTTGGGTCATTAAAGTCCAAAGTAAAGATTATGTAAAAAAATTAATTCTTAGAACTAATTACCGGAAGGAGCTAAAGGAACACTTTCACTCGAAAAAATCCGCATCTAATACAAATGATATTTACTAACCTACTTTATGGTATAATAATGAAATGTTTTTTTTTACAAGACCAGGAATGCGCATCTCTTCACAGTCTAGTATGGATACACATTCTACTATACGTAGTGCGGAAGGAAAGACGGAACGTTCAACTCTGGATGATAATAATTACACACTCCAAAACGAGTAGATAGTATGTCGAAAACACTTTCGACTATCCTTCTAGCACACGATAAACGATAGCTGTAAATTATTTTTCTTTTGTTAATCCCGTTTGACTATATGATTTTATCTCTATAACAAAGTTTGCGACATTGGAAAAGAGCCATCGCCATAAAAAAGTATGGGAGTTTCCGGAGGTACCAGGCAAAACCACAGGTTGCGGGATATTAAAGCGATATTTTTTAATTGTTTTTCAAATGTTGGACTCTGCAGTACAGTTCCATCTGATACACGACTATTAGTGCCAATATGAATCATAATGAATTCATAGTTAGCATTTACAACCGCCATCAACACGATACTGTGTGTTTTTTTGTAATTGAAGTAATATGATCCTGAACCGGGAGGATTCTTTTTTTCCACGTGCTTACCATCTAAAGCACCAACTACATGAGGAGCATTCTAATGGGTCTCAAAACCTTTTACAATTAGTTTCCATTCCTCGGCTGTATGTGGTAACTAAAAAGGAAAACATTCTAATTGCTTAACTTTTTAGGAGAATTCTACAACTACTGGAGACGATCAAACACCATCTACATCACGGGCGCAGCCTGGATTTAGTTGGTGGTGGGGGGGGGGGGGGGGGGGGGTTAGTTTGAAGTACATAAAACAACAAAAATATACTTACATGAAATTTAAGTTTTTTTACGACAAGAGAAGGCGTTACTGTGCGCAACGTCCACTAGTTCGGATATATATCCAATTCAAATGTAATAATTTAACTCTCTTCACTCCTCGTATTTTTTCGGTAATATTTGGCTTTTGGGGGGGGGGGGGGGATTGAACCCCCCCCCTTGGCTACGCCCGTGATCTACATCCAATACAGTTCCTGAGACTAAAGCAAAGAATCTAAAGAAAAAAGATGAGGATGAGCTCCTGGAATTGTCAGTTAAACGTTTTAGACAGAAACCTGATGAATATGAAAACTGGGCTTTATCTTGTGCTGCAGATTTAAAGAAAATGTACCCCTACAGTAAATCTTTGCTAAAAATGTTATTGGTGTCCTTATCATGGAAAGATAATTAGGGCTTTTACACCGCCATTCGGTAAAAATAAATACTCAAACAATTGTATCTGTGGACAGTTTTACGTTAACTCCAACACATTACATCCCCACACCAACTCCATGACATTACAGCTCAACTCCATTGCCGCGGTATATGACCGATTCTATACAGCCAACAACATAATCAACAGAACAGCTGCCATATAATCAACAGGACAGGAACTACTGCCAACAGCAAAATGAACAAGAGCATCAATAAATCAATATTTAACATTCAACTAATAAGTATGTATCTCCTTAAGTTTAATAAATAAATAAATAAATGATTGCCTTAATGTAATAGTTTATTATTTACCTGTATTAAATGGTTCAAAACTTGTATATAAGTGATAGATAACAAAGTATAAGATTGTTTTATTCATTTTAAAAAAAGATACCGTAATGTTATTGATAGCCGATGAAAAGGTGATATTCCTTCCCTCATGTTCTTTTTTTTTCTCAATCCATGGTGTTACCAACTCTATTAACTCTTGAAATTTTAGCAAATCCAATCTTTTTTTAAATTTACCTTTCATAATTAACCTTATTTAATTCAAAAAAAGTGATTAGATAAAATTATATTATCAATTGAAAAATAATTATTTTGCCTCCCAAAGGGGGCATCTTGTAATACGCCTGGTGCTCATTGGAACAATTTATAAAATCACCACATAAATTAGTATTTTCTTCATATATAACTTTTATTATAATTCAGATTTTGTTTATAATTAAGTCTTAGATACATTAGCTGTGAGAGCTTCTTAAAAAAAATATAACAAATATTTTACTGTTCACTTAAATACTGTTCACTTAAATCTTAATTGCAGCTCACTCCACTTTTTTATTCTTAAACTTAGTTAATTTCTTGGCTTTTTCCCCTGCAATAGTTTGTGTGGCAGTTTGTTTTGAGTTAGAGCGCAATGCTGGTTCTTGTAACCGATCTTTACCGGTCTCATTTTTTTCTCGAGTGTCTGCTAAAATACACGACTTTTCTTTTTTTTTTTCTTCGTTCGTCATGCGGGAGAGGCTGTACTAAAGCCGCAAATAAGACTAGAGTATTATTAGCAACGTTTTTAACATTGTCAGACGTTTCTAACTGGTTTTGCCCTGTTTCTTGGACATCTATCATCAGTTGTGACGGGTTATCAGTATTCATGTTTGAATGAGATGATTCTTGCTCCATATAACATATTAATTGAGTAAATACTGATGCTGTTAAAGGACGATCTATAACTTCTGAGCAATGAAAGTCGTCGTTTGTGAATGCATTCCTCGAAAATGGATGGATACCTGGTTTGAAGAACCCTGAAGTGATGTTACTCGGCGTGAATGCAGTATTGTAAGCAGGAGTAACGAGTGTAGGTAAATGATGAATTGTTATTGTTTGAATAAGTGTTCCAATGTGTATTTTGTTCAAACCTTTCCCACTACTTTACTTTAGATAAACAATTAATTTAAACTACTTAAATATTCATAACAATAGAATTATTAGAACAAATAGACTTTGTGTAAGATCGTCAAACTGCAAACTTCGCAGCGACGCCACTTGTCGAAGTCTCGGCAAATGCTCGGCCCGAAACAGTCTTTGGCTTTGAGCACACGATATCTTTTCCCATAAATTGATCGACACACAATATTGTGTTTTTTTTTCATGATACGAGGGTCGTTCAATAAGTTCTCATCCAAGAAAATCCAAGAGATGGCGCTCGTAGCATCGGAAATGGTTTGTTTTAAGTAAGCATCATTATTCATCAGATAGCTGTCAAAGTATCAGTGATATTTATTACAAGGTTTCATTTTTATTGTCGATTGTAGAAAAAAAAAAGTTGATTTAGAAAAATGGAAAAAAGTGAGATTCGAGTGGTGATTAAACACTTATATTTCAAAGGTTTAACACCGTAAGAGATCAAAGCTGAGTTGGATGAAGTTCATGTTACATCTGCTCCTGTGTTTGCAATTGTTTATAATTCGGTAAATGAGTTTAAACGCGGCAGTACATCCACAAAAGGTGAACATCGTTCGGGACGTCCAGTGGCAGTGACTATTCCCGAAACGATTGACAAAATCCACGACGTGATATGAAGTGATCGACGAATCAAAGCCTACGAAATAGTTGAGGCCACAGGTTTATCGCAAGGTACAGTGTTTTCAATTTTGCACGAAAATTTGGGTGTAAAAAAAATGTTGGCAAGATGGGTGCCGCGTTTGCTCTCAGTGGAGAATAAACGCAATCGTATGGTCGACTCTGAGGCTGTTTTGGCGCTTCTTCGTCGCAATAACTGTGGACGAAACATGGACACTACTACACTCCAGAGACAAAGGAATAATCAAAAAGTGGGTTTTTGAACGCTAACGGGCTCCGAAGAAGGCGAAGATGGTGAAATCAGCCGGCAAGATTATGGCCACAGTTTTTTATGCGTCGTTATTGCACCGATTGAGCGAAGAAATCAAGAAAAATCGCCTTTATTTGAAAAAGAAAAAGATCATTTTTCATCAAGACAATGCACTGGTGCACACCTGAACAGTTTAATAACCAAAATCATGGAATTAAAGTTCCGGGATTTAAATAAATCACTAGTCACGTGAATTACAGAATTACATATTATATGTTTTTTTTATTTAATAAATATAGAAAATAAAACTTGTCATTAAAGATAATCATATTTAATACAAAACGTGAAAAACACAAGTTTCCTTTTTCACAACATAATATTATAAAACTTATAAAATAATCTTGACACATTTCCAGGAGACGCCAAGAAAAAATTTCCCACCCACCCAAAATAAAAAGTCATTCGGACTGTGGTGGGGGTGGTGTCAGAGGCGTGGCGCGCCCCGTGAAAGAGCACGGCGGTAGGCCAATGGGATTAGCGTGTCCTAACCAATGGCAGCGTTGCTCTGCCATCCACCAGCTCACAAGTCAACGTTCGCTAGAATGTGACCGACCGCGGTGGGGATATGAACATTGGAGGTGGGGGTGAGAGGGGGCGACCGACGGCGACGTACGAATTGAGGGGAATAGATGAAGTCTGGGAGATGAGGTGGAAGGGATCGCGAGCAGTGGCAAAAAGGGGGGAAACAGAAAGAAGGTGTTGGGAAACGAGGAAAAGAACGAGATACTTGTGGGGGGTTAAAATATATACAAGAAATAAGAAAATATTGTAATGGGGATGGAGCGATACGGGTGGTTGCGTGGTGGTTTTGTATTAAAGGCAACTGAGTTGTAATGGGATTGGATTGAAAAAAAGGGTGTATAAATAAATGTCGTGTTTTTGGAATGTCTTTATTTTCTATTTTAAACTTGATGGCATTCTGTGGCAATATATGTTATGTTTAAAATGCCAAAATGTTATCGGTATTATCTGAATTTTTATTTTTTTTTTTCGGCTCAACGCAAGTAAATACAATTACCAGGTGTGGCGGTTAATTATTTTATAATTTTTTAAGATATGGCTTTGGAAAAAAAGGTCGGTTCACAGTTTAATCTCGTATGTCATTTTGTTACTACGACAGTACCTTTCAAAATGCCATTGTTAAAACGATTTCGAGTTAGCGTCATTTTTTTTTTCATGTCGAGTTTGTAACAATTTTTAGGTAAAAGTAAATGAAACGACTTGAGATCTGTTGAACGACATAACAACGTACAGTCTTTTTTTGGTTATCTTGCAATATATTTTGACATTAATCATATATATGACTTGACAGATGACAACCGACATTATTAAAAATGGATCAAATATAATGTTGGCATTTCCATTCTTTGAGATACTACTAACACTCCCACTATCTCAAAGAATTAAGACACCATTCCTAACTAACGAACTAACGAACAAAATACGAATGCTTAATTCTTGGCAAACCTTTGGTCAGTACGAAAAATCTTGATTTTAGTACCCCTTTGATTTTTTACAAATTTCTTAAACTCCTGAAACTTTTCAAAAACCTCGTCTTTGCCCCTTAAGAAATATGCAAACACCATCCTTGTGTAGTCATCTTCTAACACCATAAAGTATCTGGAGCTCCCAAGGGATATCACGTCTATTGGGCCACATAAGTCTCCATGTATTATCTCCAACGGAAAATTCGCTCTATTTCCTTTATGACTAAAGGGAAGGCGACTTTGCTTACCTTCATAGCAAACTTGAACTATATGAAGTTCACTCTTAGTCATCGACCTTTTAAATTCAAACCCTGTTACTAATCAATTTTTCATTGAATTTAAATATCTCAAATTTAGTTGCCCAAATCAGCTGTGCCAGACTTCTCCAGAGACTGCCAAGCTTGCTAAATGTAACTGCGGCTTCTTAAAGTTTAATTTGTAAACATTATCCACTAAATTAGCTTGAGCAATCAGCTGACCACTTTTATTATAAACGTCACAGCCCTTTAGATACAAAATTTCTTTATTATGTTTTTTTTTATGAGTTGACTTAACGATAATAAGTTTGTTATCAATTTTGGTACATAAAAAACATTGGAAACGTTGACAGAATGCTCCCCGTCAGCCACTGTTGTAATTTGAACATCACCAGAATACTCTATAGCTAACCTGCTATTATTTGCCACTGTGATTTTTTTCACTAGTAGTTCTATATTGACATTTTCGAGCCAGTCATTCCTGGAGGTGAGATGAACACTACATCTGGAATCTAAATACCAATATGAATTGTTAAAATTCCCTTTTAAAAACACTGAATTAAAGGCGTTGGATGAATTTTCAATGTGTCTTTTATTTTCCGGGCATTTGTTCATAAAATGCCCTGTCTTTCTGCACTTAAAACATGTAACATTTTTAATTATTTTTGAAGTACTACTACTACCGTCACATTCCATTGCTGAATCATTTCCTTGCAAAACCATTACTTGCACCGCCTCTATTCCTTTTGCCGAACGTTGAACTTACGAACGCACCAGTTGATTACGATCGATTTTCAGTACCACCTAGATGCATATTCAGCAATTTCGATTTAATAGAATCTGCAGTAACATCAGTTCCTGCATACTCGATAGCAATTACCAATGATTCAAACTTGTCAGGTAATCCAGCAAGCATTAAACTGCCAATTAACTCCTGACTAAGCTGAACATCTTTCAAGCTTCTGAGAGGTATCTATTACCTGGTTGACGTAATGCTCCATCGATTCGCAATTATCAAGCTTTAATTATATTAGTTTTCGTAGCAAGCCAATCTTATGTGCAAAACCTGAATCCTCATAGAGCCTGTTTAACTTTTGCCGTACTTCCTTGGCAGAACTTGTATGTTTTACATGAATAAAAAGCGACAAATCTAAGGTTAAAATCAATTTGGCCTTGGCTTTGCTTACCAAAACGGTATCTCTTTCAGAACCATTGAGACATTTCGACAATCCCTCCAAAACGAACACATTTTGAACTGAAAATGCCCAATCAACATAATTATCTCGCCCCATCAACTTTGAAACATTATTTAAATAGTTCATGGCCATATTTAGCACTCAACATTCACGTTTACCTTTTACTTTTCGCTAATATTAAGTTCTCAACTTTCTGGGTCGTCTATAAGGCCTGGGCCCATAACCTTTTTTACACATTTAACAATTTTTAGGTAAAAGTAAATGAGACGACTTGATGATTGGTCTGTTGAACGACCTATCAACGTTCTATTTTTTATTGTTTATCTTGCAATATATTTTGACATTAATCATATATATGACATGACAGATGACAACCGATATTATTAAAAATGGATCATATATAATGTTGGCATTTCCATTCTTTGAGATACTACCAACAGAGTTTCGAAGCAAATAAAGAGTATTTGCGGCAACAACTGCTTTTTTTGTTCAATCCAAAAAAAAACCGATTGAAAGCCGTCGTATACTTGTGGAAACTTACGGTGACAATGTTCCAACGCAAGACGCTTAAGGGCGTTAGTTTAGACCAAAGATCTCCAAACTTTCCAGCCTTAGGGTCATACTGATTACTCCAGAAAGTTTCAAAGGCCACAACCGTTTTAATTTTCGTGTCATTATCTATAATTTCTAAACTAATCGCCGAGTACGCGTCCTAAATGAGCATACGCTTGTTAAATTCGCTAGTCGCGGGCCGGATTGATGACACCGGCGGGCCGGATTTGTCCGGCGGGCCGTAGTTTGGAAACCTTTGGTTTAGACGATTCAAAAGTAGTGATATCGGCTTGAAAGGCAAAGAACACCCAGGTCAACCGAAAAAATCTAACGATGCCGAATTGCAAGCATTATTAGAAGAATACGATATGCAAACTCAACAACAAATGGCAGAAAGGTTAAATGTTGGCCGCTAAACCATTTGTAACCATCTGCATGCCATGGGAATGGCCCAGACAGCAGAAAAATTGATATCCACAAATTGTCAGAGAGATAAGTAAAATGTGCAACTAGCGATGGCTCATACTTTGAATAACTGTTTTTTACCTTTCTCCCAAATTCAACGTTTTCTTTTAAAGAAAAAAATAAATATTATTATTAAATTTTAATCAATTAAAATATAACCTAATAAGTTAGTATTTGTTAGCAAATAAGTTATTATTTGTTTATTTTTTGAGAAAGGGTGGAGCAAGTATCACGCTACCTTTATAATTACACTATTTTGCACGGTATTTATAACCCAGTTGAAAGTTGTTAATTATTGTTTATTTAGGTAAGAGTTATGCAGAAAAAAACTTACTTAAAAATGGAAAAATTCTTAGCATGAATAATAAAAAAAAAATAAAAATGGTTAATTTTTGTCTTCTTTTTTAGTTTTTTGAATCGATTTCTATTATAATGGACCAACAGTAATCCCCTAACATGTATTCATCCAAAAATCCTTGATGTCGTTCTTCGAAAATCTTTAAATCTTGGTGAAAACGTTCCCCCTGTTCGTCACTCAAACTTAAGTTTATAGGGAAAAAACTCAAATGCGAGTGCAGGAAATGAATCTTTAATGACATGTTCACTCGCATCTGTTGACAATTTTTTAATAAATCAGCAATAAACAAAATCTCCTTATAATTTATCTTCATAATTTTACAAACAAAATATCTTTATAATTTTCACTTTTTTTATTTCCCAAAAATTATTTGACAACCATTTTGAATTACTTTTAAGCAGCTTTTTCATTAACAGATAAAAGGCTTTCAAACTGAGGATCTTTTACAACTTTACTGATCTATGGGCCAACAAATATCCCTCTTTCAGTTTTGCTTCTGTAATACTTGGAAAGATTTTTTGTAAATAGAGGAAAGCATCACTATTTTTGTTTAGCGTCTTCATAATGTTTTTCATTCAAAGTCCCAATTTAATGTGTAAAGGGGGTACAATAGTAAATTTTGGATCTACCAACGACTCATGTTTAATGTTCATTTTGCCCGAAAACAAAGGACAACTTGTTTCCTTTATCCCACAGACAAAGGAAACAAAAGTATTTTGTGTAACCATCCTGCTATCCCAATAACAAACCAATGACTTTGAGGTCGCTGCACACTTTCCATTGGTGTTCTTCATACTTCATTAAATTGATTAAAGTTCACATCGTTGCATAGCTCTCTTTATAATTCACTGCGTGTCATATTGCTATAGACGGTTTCTTAATCCCGTTTGTGTAATAAATCAGCTTTCAGACGTTATTTTGAAGAGTACCAATAAGCGCCACTCTTGTTTTATTATAGTTTCGATTCATTGCTTCAAAAAGTCCCGGGATATCACTGTTTCTGGACAACGTAACTTTTGTGTCTGGTGTTAATAAATTCTATTGTTGTAGGCGATAACCAAGAAGCTCCGCTTTAGATCTGATAGTTGTAAATCTCTTATAAGATCATTTAATTCGGCTTGGTTAATTAAATGTGGAGTGTTTCCTTGAAGAGAGAAATCGTCAGAATCACTAGAAATAAATTATTTAGATTTGGAAGATCTTTCGAATGTAAAATTGGCTTAATAACAGACGGAATGTCGATATACGATACTCGCCTTATTTTTTATATTATATCCCACTGTCTTCTTAACACAAAAGTAACTATCATTTTCATGATTACTAGGTTCTTTCAATAACATTGGTGAACCAAATGGAAGGTATACGTTATCTCCTGATGACCACTGGAGCAAAACGATTCTACCGCTTTCACAAAAGACATGAGGTTCCCACTTTAAATCTTGGTTCGCAATAGAAAATCCAAAATAATGAAGACATGCACTTTTTAATAAATCTACAATGGGTCTTCTTTTTTTTTGAAAATATAAACTATCCACAAACGTCGCAAAAACTATTAGAACTTTGTTTATACTTTCTATTCGACATTTTAATTCAATTTGAAACAAGACATTTGTTGTGCGAATTGAATAAATAAATATTAAACTGAAGTCACCACGTAGGGAAGTTGAAAAAAATGATTTGACTGCAGAAAAAAAATGTTACGTGATAGAATATTTCTGCTAACACTTTTAGGTTTAAGGAAGGCAGGTTAACATATTTATATACATTTCTTTCGGGGCATATAAAAAAGTTAAAATGTGTAAACTAGTGTTATTTATAACTATTAAAAGAAACAAGAATGTTGCTATATGTTTATTTTTGTAACACGAATTAATGATTAACAGGAATCGAGTTAATCATTTTTCGAAAATCAATATCAAATCTGAGATATTGCACCAATGAAATTTTGTGCCCTTCTTAACACATTTTCTATAACTTTTGTCCACATACCTAGTGTCAATGTAACAATTTCAGCACGGCTGTTAGTCTTGAGTTGTTGTGAGGTCTGGAACTTATTTATGTAAAACTTTCCGTTCAAAAATTCTCATAAAAAATAATCCGAAGCCTTTAAATCAATTTTGCATGAAAACTGTCAATTTGATGGAAGTAATTTATTTGTGATTATTTTTATTTTTTGTAACATATTATAATGCGATTTCTGGCATCTCATCTGATATTGGTTTCGTTTAGTTTCCTTCCCAGATAATCAAATTCCTTCACAATTGCAACTTCGATGTTGTTATAGCAGATTTTCCGGTTCTGTTCTCTTTTTGGATTAGTTTTCTTTTCCATCGCCTCATTTATTTTTTTTTTAACCAACTCTTTAGTGTTTCATCATAAATCCCTCTTAGGTCATCTGCTCTATTTACATCTAAGTCTGTTTCGGTAATGATTGTTCTATACTATGTTAAAAAGAAGTGGTGTCAATCCATTCCTCCACCATAAACCTCCGATTTCAAATTTTACCGTGTTTGATTTTTATTACTTCCTTAATATCACCATCCAGGTTAATCCCATAAGCCTAGCTAGTATTTCCATTTCCTTCATTCCATTTCTATTCCATTGAAGGCTCATGGAACCTATAAATACACGGAATAGATGAGTAACAAACTCTGAGGTTTTCTCCATTATTTGACGGACTATGAAAAACTGATTTATTATTGAGCGTCCTCTTCTAAACCCTATATAAACATTCATTCATTCCTTCTTTTTTAAAATTTTATAAGTTGTGCAAAACTATGATATGCCACGATTATTTCGCATTTCATTTTATCTCCATACTTACAAATCATATTATTATCTGTTACCACTCTGCTCACTATTCCAGTTTTCATTAAACTTTCATTTACCTCCTGCAATAGATGGCACTTCTACCGGTAATTGGACGATTTCTCACATCATTTGAATTAATTTGATTAAAAATTTAAGGGTTTTCGTGAAAAAAATTGCAAAGTTATTAAATCATCATTCGAGAAGCTATGATAAAAATTATCATTTTAAGCAAATAAGTGTAAAAGCATATTTGGCAAATTATAATTGATCAATATTTAATGAAAAAACTCCAAGTAAATTAATAAACATTAATAATAAGTAAAAAAATGAAAACGCGGAAACGTCGCATTAACTAATTTACATGACAAAGGGTGTTGGCGAGAAACATTATTTCAGTATATGTGTGTTTCAATTCCATTTAAAACCAAAATTCTATTCTGTACGTGAGTATCGCGATATGCTCTTTATTTAGGTAGAAGCTGCTGCCAACCGGATTTGAAATATATCAGGACTTTTTCTACATGTTCGGGAAAATAGGCTAGAATGGTGTCAGGTAAAACGATCTCAGGATTCAGTAAAACAATTAACCATGTGTTTCTTAGTGATAGTAGATAGTTTATAACGTGTTATGGTGTGAAAAATTAGTGATTAGTTCAACTTTTACATTAAACGACCTCCTTTTTTTTGTAAAAAATAAACCAAATTTATGGTAACAAAATAAAAATGTATTTTCCAATAATGCCTAAAGATGAGATTGAAACAAAAAAATGAATTTTCCTAATTAAAAAAAATTAAATTCTGACCTGTTTCCCGCATTTCTTTCATTTTAAGTTTTCTTAAAAAAAAATTCTTTCTTTTCTTCTTTTCTTTTTTCTTTCTTTTTCATTCTAAGTTTTCGTCATAAATCTGAAAATATGAGGCTCACTAGTGATTCACTACTATCGCGGAGGGTTGTTGAACCACCATACCCCCGCGGATACGTACATTAGCATCAGTTTTCTCAAAAAAAATACATTAAAACGAATTTCCACTTAAATCAATGGACCGATTGCATCATCCTTTTCATATGCAACAATTCCAGAAAAAAACCCATCCACACTCCGCATATTATCATTTGGTCGGTCAAACAAAGCCCTTAATTTGATTGTGGAACATTTCATTTCCCAGTGAACAGTTTGTTAAACATAAATTCGACTGTCGGCAGGTTCACCGTCCACACTCTCGCACACAGATGCAGCCGGGTCGTCGAATGCACCGATTTGCATCTGATGCATTACAGGCGAGACGCGCCACATTATAAATAATTAAACGTTGACCACACAACTGTAACCGAATTTATTGGAATTATTTATGCGGATTTGGATCTGATTCGGATTTAATTATACGTAAAAATGATAAAATAATATCCGCGGCTGAGCGGGTTTTGCGGAGAATTAATTTGTTGCCGCAGGTAAATTACTGCATTAAATTAACAGATTTCAAAAAAAAAAGTTTGCGGAAAATTAATTGAAAAAAACTGCTTGCTTTATAATAATAATAATTTTGCTTAGCGTTGTGTAAATAAACTATGTGCTCTGTTTCTTTTCACCAAAAATATAAAAATCATTAATTAGTTTTATATTCTTTTTCTTGTCTATGACTTTACAACCAAGCATCAAGAGCTTTTGCTTTTAAACCTTTCAAACCCTATACAGGAGGTGAGCCATGAAAACACTAAAATTTTGTTTTGTTACTACTTACAAGGACATTCGTTTCCCGAAGAGTAAACCATTCAAACAGTTTATTGTAACTGTAAATCACTAGAGAAAATTCGAAAATTCGAAAAAAAACTTAAATTAGCCATTATTAACAGTTTTAAATCCGACATCTTCATGTTTGCAACTAAAAGTTGATTATTGGTATTTAAAATGTACTACTCAGTGTGTACACACATAGCAAATCCTAAATCAAAACAAATATTTGCGAGGCGAATGAAATACGCCACGCTCCGTACCTGTCAAATCACCGTTTAAAACTAATTACCGATACCCTCGGCCGCAGGGGATTTACGTCCAAATCGCATGTTTTGGAAAGCAGTTAAATCCCAAATTCTGACAACCAACAAATCAAGTAACGCCAACGACGAGATAAATGCACGTGGCGCACGGCCGCTGGAGGTAAACGTCCGACCAACGATGTAAAAATTGTGGCGAGAGGATGGAATTTTTATTCGCATTATTTGGTGTGATGGGTCGACAGACGTTCTACATTTGGAGATTTTAATTTTTAATAATATCTTAAAATGACATAAAGGAAAGAAACTGAACGGAAATAAAATATGGTGTTTTGTTCAGAAAAATTATTTACTGTGATAAATGCTGGAGGAGCGGCGCCCCAACACCCTCCCTCACGAGCTGCCAACAACCAAATTAGATGCTTTGAAACTGTTTATTTTATGTGGAATAACATTCAGTGACATTAATGTTTGAAAACATCATTATCATGATCTATACTCGTTTACCGGTCATTGCCAGTGTCGAGTTAAGTTAACTATGTTAAATTGGGATGCAACTCTAATCTTAGTCTCTGTTTTCATTTCTCTCTTGTTAAAGACATTCTTAATTAGCGAATAATATAATCTGGTGTTGGCTTTTAATCTTTTTTCTATATCTATTCTTTACATTTTCCGCTATAGCTATTCCTAAGTATTTAAATTGTTTAACTTGTTGCGGCGCTGTTTTCTAATCTAGTTCCTATGTTCTTGTGTTTTCTCGATGCCACCATTATTTTTCTTTTACTTCGGTTTATTTGACTTTTGACTTGACAGTTGACTTTTGCCTAGCTTCTTGTACCATACATTTGAGTTATATTATCTTAAGTTATAAGTATTTTTCTTTTTTTGCAAGCAGTACTATATCATCCACAAAAGCCAAATGATTTAAATATCGCCATGTTGTTTTCTTTATTCTTTTGTTACGCTTCTTAATTATCGCGTCCGTTACTGTGTTAAACAGATAAGGACTTAACATTCCTTCCTGTCTCACTCCAGATGCAGTTGTAAACCTTTGGAATACTCTAGTTTTTATTTGGATATAGTTTGTATTTTCCAAGTACAGATTTGAGATACTTCTAATTATTTCCTTATTTACATTATATTTATCCAGTATTGTCCAAATCTGCCTTCTGTGTACTGAGTCGAATATATATATATATATATATATATATATATATATATATATATATATATATATATATATATATATATATATATATATATATATATATATATATAATCTTCATTAATTTAGTACAGTATCGAAAATTATACAATAATGTATTGTTTTAAACAACTGTAAACTTTTACCAGTTTCTTGTTTTTATTTATACTGCTCTACACCACTGCCAAACCGGAAACAATAGTCGGCCATATGCAGCTACCATTCTGGTCCTACTTACAGAATCATATGCTCCTTCCTGTAGTTTTTTAATCAAAGATTTTGATCATATTAGTTTGTTGAAAGTGAGAATAATCTCAAAAATTAAAGAATCTGCTTATTAGTTTTGTTTAATGTGTAATTATTTGTGTTGTATTTTGTTACTTAATTAAGATCCGCTTTAAAAATGGGTGAATTTCGGTGCTGCTCAATAGAGAATATCAAGCAGAATTTCGATCTATTAATTTTTTCTCCATTAACTTGGCATCCTTATCGACCTTGCTAACCATTACAAGTGGAGTAATCATCTCGGAGTCTAATAGCTGATTCCAAGAATTTTTCCGATCTTTTGAATTGTTCTACTTTCTTTCAACGCTAATATATCTATCCTCTTATTCGACAACCAGTATATTTTAATGAGAAGAGAAGGAATATTTTGGATCTTGAAATACATTTTGAAAAGCGCATTCATAGTCATTGTATTAATCCAGTTCAGATACTTTATATTTAACTCGAATTTATAGTCAAAACTACAGTTTAAAGTGTTGTATAGTTAAACTTCACTCGGAACAATACAGAGACTAGACTAGTTTTGCAAAAGAACGAAAAGAAAACCGTCAAGTTAGGAATGTGGTCGATGCTCGTCCTCTGTCCGTTAAAAAGAAACTGTGTTCCTGTCTCAGCAGGAGATTAAAACGATGCGACATGGTTTCGACGTTACAGGGATTGCCGGAGAATGGGCTGACGTTGGTTGGCCGCAGATCTGTTGCAGCAGACAAACGGTCGATTGCTGCCAGGACCGGCCCAAGTGCTCATCGTTAGTCGTGTCAGTAAAGAGATTAAATCTGAATTAAGAAACATAATAGTTTTTATAACACAAAGAATCAAACATTAAACAAAACGAATAACCAGATTTTTTAATTTTTGAGGTTATGTCCTCATTCTCATTTTTCAACATACTACTATGATCAAAAGTAACGTGACTTAAAAATTCACGCGCCTTACATATAGATACAACCATTTGTTTTTTAAGTGCGTATGACCGTCCTTGACAGAAATTTCATTAAAAAATCAAGCCTCTGTATGATTATTAAAAAAAACTTCCCGCCATTTTTGAAAACAGAATTATAGAGTAAAACATTTGCATTACATTTTGTCTAAAAAACTGTATTTCAAATTCATCGTAACTGTTAAGACAGAGTTGAAGCTATGTAAAAAAAATTACATCTCGTACAAAAATTAAATACAGTTCCACAAGCACCATATTCACCAGATATGGCACAGTCTGATTTTTTCCTGTTTCCTCGAAGAAGAAACTTTTTTGTAGGCGTCGTCAAGAGACCAGAGCCGTCATGAGACTTCGCTGTTCATTTTAAATGTAATACAAAATGTCGAGTATTAAAACTCTTTGAAAGACTGGAAAAACGTTAGAGTAAGTGTATTGCAGCGACAGAGTGTTACGGTTATATTTATTTACCAAATTTAGTTATATTATATTAAAATTTAACTTAAAGGACACATGCCTGTGTATCTGGTACTGCGTGTTGAGTCGGTATACAGGGCCGTACTTTGTTCCGACAGTATCGAGAATTTGTGAGAGTTGATAAAAAATGTGTTTTCTTGATCAATCTTTATTGATCTTGATTGACCTTCTTGATCTGGCTTTAACAGTGGGTCGGTACCATGTTTCTTCAGTTTATATCTATTTTAGTCCAGGAATTAACGCATGAATTTTAATTCGTTACTGGTCATTCACCCCAGTCCGATACTGGTACGTTGGTTGATTGGCAGTACTATAACGGAGAGCTACTGAATTACTTCGCTGGCTTGATTTTTCGAAGGAACTATTTTTGGTCTTCTCCCTTCAGATTCTCTTTTCGACCACTTTCGTTCGCAAAATTTCCGCTGAATAGAGTTTTGGAGTTCGGGATGTTTTGGGAATAGTGCCAAGTTTATATGTCAGCTTTGCTGAATTTTATTGCTAACACACTGCAAGCTGCCCCCGAAGCCTATCGAGGTATATTTTTGGGTCATCTTAGTTAGAGAACCCTCGTGGCCGTGCAATTATTTGTCGTCCGACGAATAATTCTTTTTTAACCCAGATAGGGGTAAGAATAATTTGACATTAAAATATTTCTCTCAATATTAATAAAATCTCTATCTAGTTTTTTTGGTAGGGGATTGTTTCCATCTTTTCATATTTTTAAGATCTCACACCTCCTGCTTATTCACCAGACTTGACAAGATCGTTTCTGTTGTTAATTAGTTTTTAACGACTAACATTTTAAAAAGCTTCTTCCGAAGTGATAAAAAATATGGAAATTAGAAGAAATGCTGAATTTTGCAGTAGGAAAAAAGCACAACCGCGTCGAGAATCAGCTCCCGATAACTAAAGTTAAACGATGTCGGGCATGGTCGATATTTGGAGGATGGCCATAATATATGTAACCTCGACACCTACGGGTAAAAGAGAGCTATAGATTATGACATAAAGTATAGTTTAACACGAAAAAAAAATTAAATAAAAATAAGGGTCGTTCAAAATGTTCTCAGACTTTTCGAAATGTTTAAAAAATGTAGTCAGTGTAGTCATCTTACAGTTTAATACCTTTAGGCCATCGTTTCTCAACTTGGGGGTTGCGACTCCAAGAGAGGTTGCTTTCAGGAATAAGGGAATATCCTTTTATTACACTATTTTTAATTTCAAAACAAGTGCCATTTTAAGACTTATTACCAGGTAATAAGAACATAATAAAATAAACTTAAATAAAGTAATAGCCAAAGTTGTTTGAAATAATAATTTAATGTGACGGTTGATTTTGTTTTTCACTTAAAAGTTTTTCTATTTTTGGTAATATAATCCGAAATTAAAGTGAAAGTATCAAAATTGCGTTTTTCAAGGCGTATAAACCAAATACTAAACTTCTTGATGAAGGCGTTGATTTTGTCTGTCATTAGTAAAATGTTTTTGCTACGGCCTTGTAAGCTCGTATTTAAGTTATTCAAATGTGAAAGTATCACTCAAGTAATATATATATTTCATATTTCTATAAGTTGGATATTTCAATAAGTTGGTTGTAAATCCCTATAGGTAATTCAGCAGTTGCAACAACATTTCATCAAACGGATTGAGGACCCATCTTTTCCACAAATCAGCGTTGCTATCTGGAAAATGTTCCAGTAACTGAATTTTCAATTCACGTAAATACGTTTTCATGCTCTCCAACACACAATCAATAAAAGAATTTTCTAAATCCATATGTTTGGTAATATAAAACGAAGTTAAAATCAAGTGCATCAAAATTGGGTTTTTCAAGGCGTATAGTCCAAATATCAAGCTTCTTTAAGATATTGACTTTGTCTGTCATTAGTAAAATGTTTTTGTTGCGGCCATGTAAACTCGTATTTAAGTCATTCAAATGTGAAAGTATCACTCAAGTAAGCCAACAGTAATAAAGTTTCCCTATCTTGTAAAAACTCTGAATATGAGCTATTTTTATCTGTAAAAAAGTTTTCAATTCATCTAGCAATTCAAAAAGTGTCGTTAAAACGTTACCTCGCGCTAACAATATGGAGTGAGTCGTATTTGGCATTTCTTCGTACAATGTGGAAAACAATAATAAAAATCTGGCATCATTTTTGTAGCAAGCGCATTTCTGTGAAGAAAGCAGTGCGCCCATTCCATATGTGGCATAATGTCTTTTAATTTTACTATCAAACCACTGTTCTTTCCCGTTATCGCTTTCGCACCATCAGTAGATACCGCAGTGCATTTATTAAAGTCCAAGTTTTCGTTTTGTGTTACATCAATAAAAATTTTAAAGAGTCCTTCACCAGTTGCAACAGCATATTTTCTTTGATTGCCCCTCGTTTTCATATCAGACAAAACACGAAAATTGCTCCGAGTTCGACAGGTCCGTTGACTAGTCGAATTGAATGGCAAAAATTCACTTAGTTTATTTTCATTAATACGTCTGGATATTGTGTCATTTAAAAGTGGTAAGTAAGGATTTCAATTTTTTTTGCGTCTTCCGGACTTATCATCCCATTCACCATAGCAATGGCAGCGGATAAAATGAGCTTTTCCGCAATCGTGTGGGGCTTAGACTCCCTGGTCGCTTATAAAATACTCTTAAAATACTACGATCTCATTAATTCTTGATTTGTTCATTTTTCAAGACGAGATGACTTACGTAATATGATTTAAAATTCTAATGGTAGGTTTTGTAAAAACGGGTGTTTTGTTTCCAGATGCCGGACTAATTTTGAAGGCTTCCAGCTTTCCGCTGACAGAACTGGATAACAAGCAACACATTGCGGCTTGTCATTCAAGGCAATGAATTCGTATTTTAAACATGTTTCTTTGTACAATCTGGCCTTTTTCTTTACTGTTTCACCAGATGTAGACTGTGTATTTCGTTTTGTCACAAATTTGTCTATTTTACTTAATATTATTAATTAATTTTATTACCATACTGTTATTAATTTATTAACAATGAGCGAAATAAGAAATCGTAGTATCTAACACTGAATGAGAGAAGAAATCATAGTATTTAACACTGGATGAGAGAAGAATCGTAGTACTTGTACGTAATAAAAGTAATATGAGAACAAGGGGTTACACAAGTCTTGTAGTTTGGTATTTGTGGCTGTGCGCGGTATTTCTCTATAAGTGTAATGGTCATTTAATATAAAGACATATAGATGATTATATGTTTTTTGCACGATTCGTAAGCATGTGAACACGCTCGTAGGAGTTTACAAGCCATTTAAAAATAAAAACGATTTTTCATAAATCACGATACTGAAAAAATGATGAATCGTCACCGTGTTAACCGTCCGATGTAAAACTTTGATAAACGTCAAATTAACATATTGTAGCGAGGGGGTCGCAACGTCTTTTACTAAATTTTTTGGCTATTTAGTGTCTCGCGACACTAAAAAGATTGAGAAATGATGTTTTAAACCAACTACGTTTCAACTTTTTAGTATCACCACGTCTCAACTTGCACCTCATCATTAAAAGTGAATCTTCTTCCAGCGAGCCATTTCTTCAGAATTGAGAAAAAGAAGTAATCGCTGGGAGAAACATCCGCCGAATGCAGTGCATCTAAAGACCCCACGTAGAGCAAGTCATGTAGTTCAAAGCATATTTTAAAACAAAAGATTACGAAAATTAAGTTTGAAACTTAATATTTTGAAGGAACTATTGAATAAAAAAATATTTTCCTTATATAAATAAATTAATAAAATAAACTTTTACTTGTAGGGAAACAAAACAATTTGACTCCATAATCATAAGCATAATCAAATTATTTCACGGTAACTGTTCGATCATCAGAACCTTTCAATTTTTCTCTCGACGTTCTGCCGTTGACGTAACAATAAACGATGTTTTCCATCTTCCCACCAGGTGGCGGGAGCTGCGTTTGACATCTCGTCATACCTTTCCGAGCATCGGGCATTATTTCACGCATCGTTTGCCACGCCCTCTTGTTTCCGCCACGTGTCCCTCGTATTTTATCTACGATTTAACGAAATAGTGTTTGCCATTACTTATTCCGACAAGGCCAAAGGTTTTTATAGAATTAAACTGTTCAATATTATTAGGGTGAAATTATTGTGATGTATCATCTACCTTTTTGTGGTATTAATCTTATATTTTCGAATTATAATTAATTTTGTTTCTAATACTCGAAGAAATTTACCATTAAATATTTAATCACCTTTTTAAAGGTGAATGGTTTCCCCAACCATGTTAGCGTCATCAGGAGATGATTTAATTTACACACAGATTAAATCCTTACTTGCAGATTAAATCATCTCCTGATGATGTTAACAGGGTTAGCAAAACGCGCGTCGAGAAGTTTAAAAAAATGTATATTTTATATTTTCGAATTATACTTCATAATAATTGTACGAAGCATGCTATTTATGTATCCGGAATTGGCAGCAATGGTATTGCTAGGCGCCATTTTGCATATACATCATAAAGTTTAACATTGTTGACTGTATACGTACTATGTTTTAGATGTTTAGAGACGTATAGAATGTTTTTTCATACGGACGCTATTTGTGTTGTTTAGTGACTTGAAATTTTCTTCTCAGTCAAAAAAAGAAATTAGCTAGTTAGAATTTTCGTGCGATAATTTACTACGACTTTCCACGTGGATTATCTCAACAACAGTGCATCGATCATTTCAACTGTTGGCGATGAAGTACCATCTAAAACCGTTATATATCACTCGTTTAGTAAATTTAATCATGGCCGTCGTTTGCTCACGGACGAATTTAATCATCCAAAATCGGTTGTTGTGCTAAAAAAACATTGATACTGTGCGCAAGCTGATGAAACAAGATCATCATGTGACGTACCATGAGACTGATACATTACTGGATATTAGTATAACAAACATGAACAAGATTTTACATGAACATTTAGCCATAAAAAATATTTGTGACCGTTGGATTCCGCATAATTTGACTATCTCATGTCATTTGGTGTAAAGAAATGCTTAAAAAATATAATCATTGTGCTTCAAAAGAGGTGTATAAGATCTACACAGCCGAAAGTAAACAGCAGTCGACTGTATGGATCTTTCAAAATGAGGCAAACCGAACAAATGTTGGGTTTGCTCAAAAAACACTTTGATGCAAATGGTCGCCTGTTCTTATGGGATAAATGGGCATGTGGCTACAGTGCCACTAGAGAATCGTAGAATAGTCAATTCTAAATGAAACACAACCATTTATTTGTCAGAAGTCTTTGAAGAAAAAGAAACACAAGCAGCGACGCAGGATCAATCTTCACCATGACAACGCGAGCTCTCACACATTGGACCGACAATAATTTACCGGTCTTCGACATCTCAATATTTGACCGGTCAAGACATCGAATTGATGGGTCATCCGTCGTACAGTCCTAAAACAAAAAGAAATCATTGGGTGCCTTCTTTTTGAAGAATAAAGTAAGTAGTCAACGATTTTCCACGCCAGAAAAAGCGGTTGCTGCGTTAAAAATGTATGTTTTGGAGATACCTCAATCAAAATGGAAAAAGTGTTATGAAAATTGGTTCAAACGTATGTAAAAGTGAATCGATCATTGCGGAGAATATTTTAAAAAAACAATAAAACTGTTTTCAATGATAAATATTTGTTTTTATTTATTAATCCGGATACATAAATAACAAGCCTCTTATATATATATATATATATATATATATATATATATATATATATATATATATATATATATATATATATAAATTCTACAGCCTTACTGTGCTTATTAAGTTTTTTAAATATTTTCGGGTCAAAAACACTCTACGTAAAACATAAAACAGCTTATACAGGTATAAAGTGGCCGCAAAACATGGCGGAAATTGAGACATATGCAAAAAGGGCTATTTTCTTTCATTGCAATACACTGACTTCAACGTTTGTAAAGTTTTCGAAAGAGTTTTTAAACTCGACTTCTTGTATGTCCTTTAAATCGTCCAGGAAACCCTCTTTAATGGCTTTTATGGACTGAAAATGACGTCTACAAAGCAGCTTGTTCCTTCAATAGAGGAAACAGGAAAAATCCCACGGTGCCATATCTGGCGAATATGGTACCTGTGAAATTGTGTCTAATGAGACTCAATTTGTGAAGCGGATGGTAACTGGTGATGGAAAGTGGATTTTATACAAAAGCGTGCAACGAAAAAAATCATAGAGATCACCGTCGGGATCACCAGTTTTAAATATGGCGAAACACGATCTGCATCCGAATAAAATTATGCCTTGCATTTGGTGAGATTCAAAAGGACCCATACACTTTGAGCTTCTTCACCGCAACGAAACCATCAACACCAATACTACTATTCACAGTTAGACCGGTTAAAGATAGCAATTGAAGAAATATGGCCAGAATTAATAAACAGGCCAAAAAGACGTTATGGACCTACCACTATATTTGCGCAAAGTTGTATATAACAATAATAATTACATAATAAATTAAATAAATATTTACATATACTATATACATTTATCTTTCTCATTTTTCTTTTCTCATATAAAGAGCACTACAAACTTTCCGGAAAACTCGATAGTATATGTGATTAATTCATTAATACGCCACTCGGTATTACCTATTGTCAAAATATTGCCGGTTATACTTCATGCATCGACAATTCCGTTCGCGTCCTTTCAAAATGGGAGGAACCATTTTATTGAATCTGTTTTGATTGTCTGTCATTCACAGGCAAGACTCCGATTATTTTACGGTTACGCAAATTCGAACAATCGACTTTTCTTTCTAGTGTTTTAATAACATCTACGGCGGAGAAATAAATAAATTCGAAAATATATCTAAAAATTCCCTATTTTTATGCAACCCAACAAATTTACCAGGGGTGACGGTTAATAATTCTTATTTTTTTCTTAAAAACACGTTCAATTTGGAAGAAATGTAAAAAATAGTTTATACAAAGTATGCGCCATCGCATAACAGCTCACAGCCAAGTGCAGATATGGTGTCTCTGACCGCGTTAGCTGTGTGTGATGGGGCGTTGTTATGCTCACAAATCACTTTTCCGTGTCTTGTAGCCCGTTCTGGTAGTCTCTTTTCGATCAACAAATAGTTCAAATTGAACATTTGTTGGCGGTAGTGAATAATATTAACTGTTTCATCTGGTTTCAAAAGTTCATGGTACACGACACCATTCTGATTCTACCAAATACACAACATTGTCTTCTATCCAAAGTGATTCGGTCTTCCAGTTGATGTAAATGGTTGTCCTGGATTAATCCATGATTTTCTGTATTTTGGGTTCTCAAAATATATGTATTTCTCATCTCGTCACGATCCGATTGAAAAAATCTTTTTTTCATGCCGAAAAACCAAATTACGCACGTAGTTTTTCGCTTTTTTATCTGTCTGTCGTTTAGCTGAGGTGGTACCAATTTCCCTGCCTTCTGGATCCTTCTCATGGCGTGCAGACGATCACAAATGATTCGGTGACCAACAAACCTCTCTACCATTTGTTGTTGAGTTTGCATATTGACTTCTTCCAACAATGCTTGCAACGGGGCATCTTCAAATTTTTTTGGTTGACCTGGTTTGGTTTGTTTTTTACATCGAACTCACCACTTTTGAATCGTCTAAACCAACGCCCACAAGCGCCTTGTGTTGGGAACATTGCTAGGGTAAATTTCCACAAGTATACGATGGCTTTCAGTCGTATTTTTTTTTTGGTTGAACAAAAAAAGCAGTAGACACCATACTTTTTTTTGTTTGGTCCGAAACTCGACATGTTTACCACACGAAAAAAATATGACGCTAACACGAAATCGTTTAAACATCAAAGGCGTTTTGAAGGTACTGTCGTAGCAACAAAATAACATAAGGGATTAGACTGCGAACCAATCTTTCTTTCCAGCGCCATCTGTTTAATAAATTAAGAATTATTAACCACCACACCTTGTGCATATACAGGGTGTAAGGGAATTAACTTTCGCAAATTTAACCTACGCTTTTTTGCATAATATTAAACAAAAAAAATTCAGGAGAAATTTTCCTAGCAATGGCAACGTCTATTTTCACGATCGATCTCTCAGAATTAAATTTTTATACTCATTTTTTCATATGTTTTTATACAGTTTTTCGTACGTTTCCGCATAAATTTGATTTATTTTGTTACAAAAAAAAAAGAAAACGTACACATTATTCTCGTTTGACGTCAAAGTTGAAATTACTTGAAATTTTTCACATCATATTACTGTTTAAATGATCTACATCACACTGAGAAACACATGATTAATTGTTATATTAAATTAACTCTTCAAAATCTCCCCATTCCTCGTGAATGTAGCTTCCTTTGTTGATAAAATATTGAACAAAAATTTGGATTCATTTGGTTTTAGCCAATAAATCATTCATAATATTTCTGCCTGTGTAAAAAATCACCGGGTACGGGTGTTTGTATCCTTTGTATTGATAAGGATAGAGTGATGGCACTTTTAGTAATCGTATGTACAATCCAATGGAAAACTTCAACTTGTTGAGCAACCCTTCGAGTTGTGTGTGAGGTATTAACGAAATAACATCGTTCAAATGTCCGCGGCGGCACGTATCCGGGTGGTACAATTTTCAATGACTCTGCCGCATAAATCCGACTGAATTTGAGCGATGGCCTGGGTTATGTTGACTTTAAGAACATCAGTCGATTGCAACCTATTGGTATAGGTCTGCGACTTCAGAAAACCCCACAAGAAAAAGTCAAATCGCCCGATCTTGTTGGAAATATTGGAGAGTTGACTTTGAAAGTCCAACGCGTCAACCTTAAAATGGGAGCAATACGCGCAACGTTTGCACTAACGAACACTCATTTTGATAATAAAGTTTTGTCATTTGGATGTGCTGAGCAATCGTGTAACTTGTCATGGTAATTTGGCATCAGTGACTGAATAATAAACAACAGGTTAAACAGACGCCGCCAAAACAACATGGCCGCCACAGGCTGCCAACATCGATCCGTCCCAATTGAAAAACCCTATAATAGAATCATCTTTATGTAAAATGTGTTCTTCGACTTCAGTTTGATTTACGACCATAAGGTTTAGGACCGATTTGGTATATCCACACCTTTTTCGTTCGACATGCATTTCAACGTGCCTTTCAACATGGGTTAGCGTATGCATCCTAGCGCCGGGTAAGACGCATGTCTCCTTCCTGTCCACATGTTTACGACAGTTTTCATTCAATTTCTGGCGAGTTCAGTAAAGACGGTTTTTTTAAAACGTTAATAACATTTTTTTTGTAAGTACTGTTAACTGTGTAATTTCAGTTTCATGAGTACAGCTGACATTGTAATGTTAGCTGGTATGAGTGCTACTGCTGTTTTGGTATTGATAAGAGCACGGAAAATAAGAGAAAAATACAGAAAATCTGTATGGACAAAGAAATATTTAGAATAGTTACTACAATTTACTTCAGGAAAATATATTCTAAAAAAATATTCCTTACACACTGAATTTGCAATGTTATTACTTTTTATTTTATTTAATCTAAAAGTCTGTTGTACCGTTAGGTGTGACTGACTCTTTATTCACTCTGTGTGTGTCCTAGCCAGTTCAGTTGTCTTTCTTCTATAACTATTTATATCGGTTTCCTTTCCAGTTGTTCCATTACTGTCGTTTTTTTTCACTCTTCCCCTCTTGTAATTCCCTTTATTTTGCGTAGAAATCTCATTTCTGCACTTGTAATTCTACTTTTGTCTTTTCTTGTTAAGGCCCCGTTCTTTTATCTCTTTCGGTATCTCTCTTTTTCCTAGATATGTTGTTTTTAGGGTGTAGTATAGTTTGCCTGCTTTTTCCATTTTTTCGTTTATTTCATAGTCCATTTTTCCATTATCTTCCATTATTGTGCTTAAATACTTATAGTTTTTGACTTGCTCTATTATCTTCCCATCAAGTACAATTTTATGTTTAATTTCTGCGCCTTCAACTATCATTGTTTTGCTATTGTCGATATATATTTCCATGTTTACTTTTCTTAGCTCTTCCTTATACCAGGTGTCCCATTAAGGATGGATCGCGGCCGTATCTTGAAAACTATTTATCCCACAGCTTTGGGGAAAAAAAATTGTACTAAAAATGATCATGAGAAATTCACCAAAAATATTTTTAAGCTTCTAAAACGACCGCAAGAGGGCGTGATGAGCAAAACATTTTTAAAAATCTTTTTTTTTTGTGTATTTTCAAGTGTTAACCGAGTAAGAAAAATTCTCAGTTATAATTAGCAAACTATCTCCTACAACTTTGCTTTATGATATTTTGCCGTAATTTCACAAATAGGGGGGTGGGGGGAGTTTTACCTATTGAGATAAAAAGTCGTCTAATGTCCGTTTGCCTTAACCGCTTTTCCTCAATTTGGATTCATTTAAAAGGCAATTGCTGGGACAATCAGATTATCTGGGAGATAAATTATTTAGTTTATAAATGAAACCGCGAGGTGGCGTTTTTTTAAACAATATTTTTTTTGAAGTCGATATCTCTGACATGTCAAGAGATATTTCGATTTTTCTGAAAAAAATCAGTTAGTTTTAATTTTTACCGTAATATTAAGTTAAAAATTGGTCTTAATATTTAGGTCGCAATCGCAACCGCAACAATTTTATTTAAAAAATATAATTATCTATTCAGTATCAGTCATCATAAATGTTCTAATCCTGACCTTGATAATATTTTCTAATTTAATTACATAAGCGGAAAAAATGCCTTTCCCCAATTGTTGCATTTTCTCTTTTGTGATGTTTAAATACTACTTGACAGAATATTGACATCAGTCATTAATAAATATACCTACTCTTTCTTTTAAACTAAATGAATGGATGAATGAAATTATGCGTTTTCGGGTTTCCAAATAAACGCATGCAATCCTTAGGTACATTACACAAAGAGTGTAAGAAGGGAACCATGGAAATAAACAAAAACAGTCAAATTAACTTGTCAGTTTTGAAATGCATTACATTTTCAACATTGCATTTATTGATCATTAATAATTATTATAATAATACCTAACAATGCCTTTTACGAATAACGAGGCCTATGACATGTTGGCGGTGTATTTCCAATGTTTTGAAAATGCATGTATTGCAGAATGGCAATATGCAAGTCAATATCCCGAAAGAAGGCATTATTCGAAGAAGGTGTTTACACGTCTAGCAAGACGCTTACGAGAAACAGGAATTGTGCATCCAGATCCAGTCCGCACCAGGTTACGTTCGATTCGTAATGGAGATAATGTCGTAAATGTTCTGGCTTATGTTGAAACCAACCCCCATTTAAGTATCAGACAAATATCTGAAGAATTAGGTGTTAGCAAGACATCCGTTCATCAAATCTTAAGAGATAACAAGCTGCACCCCTATCATGTTGTCTTACACCAAGCCCTTTTGGATAACGATTTCGACAGACGGTTAGACTATTGTCACTGGTTAAAAAATATGTGTAGTGGAAATAAACAATTCTTAAAACGCATATTATGGACTGATGACTATGGACTGAGAAATCCACCACCAAAATAGATGGAGTGTGAACGTATGGTGTGGTGTTTTGGGAGACAAAATCATTGGTCCCTTTATTTTTAATGGACATTTGAATAGTGAAACTTTCAACAATTGGCAACAATTTTTTACAAAATGGACTGCCAGAACTAATGGAAGATGTTTCGTTGGAAACAAGAAGACAAATGTGGTACCAGCATGATGGATGCCCTGCCCACTTCTCGAAGGTGGTTCGAAACTTCTTGGATGCTTCTTTCCAAATCGTTGGATAGGACGGGGTAGTTTATTTTCGTGGCCGGCGCGCTCACCGGATTTGACAGTCCTCGATTTTTACTTGTGGGGAAGACTAAAAGACCTTGTTTTTCAAACTCGTCCTACCACACGAGAAAACATGATTGAAAGAATTCAAAATTCAATAACCAGCATTTCAAGAACGGAAATTGAAGCTGCAGTTTTTAGTACTCGTCGAAACATAAATCTTTGCATTTCTAAGGATGGAAGGCATTTTCAACATTTAGAAAGGCGTTAAAGTTCAGATTCTGTTAATTATTAGATTGTTGTGCTGTTAATTTTATTTGACTGTTGTTATTATTATTATCTTCGTTGTCGGCTCGTTGGCCTTTAAACACGCTCCAAATTAATATAACACGAAGAATTTGGACCAGTCCTAAGCCTGGGTAAAGTGTGAAGGAAGGCAAACATTAGGTTAATATTGTTTTAACTTAATGCAGGTATTAGCGAAATAATAACTGATTTTTTCAGAAAAATCGAAATATCTCTTGACATGTCAGAGATATCGATTTCGTGTTTTCACTGGATGATTCCTCTTCAAATTACCTTTCTAGCCATGTAATAAAAGGTGTACCATTCCATTTGAAAAAAACTGAACAAAACTTCAAAAAAGTATTGTTGAATGTAACGCCACCTCGCGGTTTCATTTATAAACTAAATAATTTATCTCCAAGATTATCTAATTGTCCCAGCAATTGCCTTTTAAATGAATCGAAATTGAGGAAAATCGGTTTAGGCAAACGGACATTAGACGACTTTTTATCTAAATAGGTAAAACTCCCCCCACTTCTTTATTCGCGAAGTTACGACAAAATGTCATAAAACAAAGTTGTAGGAGACAGTTTGCTAATTATAACTGAGAATTTTTCTTACTCGGTTAACACTTGAAAATACACAAAAAAAAGATTTTTAAAAATGTTTAGCTCGTCACGCCCTCTTGCGGTCGTTTTAGAAGCTTAAAAATATTTTTGGTGAATTTCGCATGATCATTTTTCGTACAGTTTTTTTTTTCCCCAAAGCTGTGGGATAAATAGTTTTCAAGATACGGCCGCGATCCATCCTTAATGGGACACCTGGTATATCGCTAAGTTATATTGTATTTTTTCTTGAAACAGAAAAACTGAGATGATTTTAAAAAACGAATAATCTTGTAATATAAAAATTACTAAATAGTCTCATTAAAAACTTTAAAATATTTTATTAGAAAACATTTTTGAAAATATGATTGCTCATAATATTACTACATTAGAAATTTATAAACTAAATTAACTACTAATAAATCTGTTTGTATTTGTTAGTTTACTACAAGAATTAATTATATTTGTAAAAACGATGTAGTAGGTGAAAAAATTCGTAGTAAGTATATAAAATTAATGTTGTTTAAGGGAGAATAAACAGTGAACAACTAAATACAGAAAGAATATGTGTATTTTAATAATAAATAATTTAGTCAATATTAGGGCAATATATTTCATTTACGAATATGTATACCTCATTTAAATATGCACATCAACTCGCATGTGATTCTGTAAGTGGGGTTAGAACGGTAACTGCATATGGCTGACTACTATTTCCGGTGGCAGTGGCGTAGGGCAGTATGAATAAAAACAAGAAACTGATAAAAGTTTACAGTTGTTTAAAACAATAAAATATTGTATAAAATTATCGTTACTGCATTAAATTAATGAAGACTTAGAAGAAATTGGAATCTCCTATCATAAAATCAAAATCATTTCCAAAAATTGGTTAGGTACAGTTATCTTGCACCGAGTTGATGTTCATATTTAAATTAGTTATACATATTCATAAATGAAATACATATATCATTTCTATATTTAGTTGTTCAGTGTTTAATGTCCCTTAAACAAAATTAACTTTATATACGTACTACCAATGTTTTTATCTACTATAACATTTTTACAAATATAATTAATTCTTGTAGTTTAAATAGTCAATAAATAAAATAAAGTGGGAGATATAAACTCGAGTATAAACTCATTTTTCACAACAACCAAAAAAAGCTAACTTTCAAGAGTAAATGCTATGAAAGATGTTTATCAAAATAATAAAATTAAAAAATTATATATCTTAAACGGTTCACTTCAACTGTTGGAACAGCATTTGGTAGTAATCTCACTTTTACCTTAGATGTTCGATCAAAACAATCCTCAAGAAAATGATGGGAACATAAAAACCTACTGCGGTTTAGAATAAAGTCTGACTTTTTAATAAAATGAATCCACTGTGTTCTTCTATTTGCATCTATGGGAAACGAAGCTTCCCCCTTTTTGCATCGAAGAAAAACGAGCTTAATAACATGAAATCCAAATCAAAATGGAAGTAACATTTACATTTATTAGTACGACAATTTCTGAAAAAAATAGGATTGTTAAAAAAGTGAACACTCTGTATTTTTTGTTAAATTTTATAGGTTCTTTATATAGTAAGTAACTTTATAGAGTAAAGTAACATGTTTTATATGTACCAAACAAAAACTAAAACAAAACATATTTTAAAAAAAAACTAAACATATTGGAACATACGTTAAAAACTTATGTTCTAAAAAAAGATAACTATCTTGAATAACATTATAATTATATTATTTTACCTAAATAAATTTGACTACGCCTATGCATACCAGGCGATTTGTTGGCTTCATAACTTTAAAATTTCATTCAAACAAAATAGGTTTTTATTTCTAAATAATTGACAAATTTAGAATTAAAAGCACTTACCTACGTAATGTTACTCCTGAATTTTGATTTTTTCATGCCAGGGAACAACCACAAGACACAACTAACCATATTTTGTGTGTTTGCCTTACTTCCGATATTATTGCTTTTATTGTCAATATAATAAATATTTATATGTATTTACACTAGAACACACCAAAAAAGTATTCCAGTACACTTATTCGGCACTTATTATTGATTAAAACACACTAAAATTGCTCAAATCGGCTTTTAAACTTCTAAGTTGTTAACACCAACTACCAAAATTCCAAAACAAGGAGTTATCTGTGGTGTTTCAATATGGCCGTTTCCGTCCCCATTTAAATTTGCATAAAGATAGGCAAGGCTCGTTCCTGTTTTATATTCAAAGGATGCAACTATTTACCTAACGAATTTTTGGAAATGATATGATTTTATGACAGGAGATTTTTGTCCTATTGGCCACATGAAAGCACTTTACTTTAAAACAATATATATATTTTTTAATTAATTTAAATTTTTACATTTTCGCAGGACAGAAATCAACACCATCAACTTATTATATTACTCCTCCTCTAAAATTATTTTAATTTAAATTCAAAAGTGAGAATTAAATAATAGTTAACATTCTCTGCCGTATCTAGTAAGTCTTCAATAATTTATTACTGTAATTAAACAATATTTTATTGTTTTAAACAACTGTACGATTTTATCAGTTTTTTATTTTATTTGATACTGTTCTACGCCACTGCCAAACCGGAAACAGTAGTGGGCCATATGCAGTTACCATTCTGGTAGTACTTACAGAATCATATGTTCTTTTCTGTAGTTTCATATTCAAAGTTCTTAATATTGCCAAATAGGCTTTTTCACATATTTGCTTAAAATGTTAATTCTATTTATAGATTCTTGATTGGTTATTAAACAGCATTATAATTTTGAAGTGAAAACTTCTTTAGCCGTGTTGAGCGATTTTCGTTAGGGGCAAAACTATCGGTTCGCGTCACCGACATGCTAGTGACATGTTGCGCCAGACCGGCGACACCAATTGTATTTTAAATGTGTTTTAAATTAAACTGTGTTTTAGATAATAATTATTTTAATTGTGTAACTGTAGAATCACTGTGCAGTACAAGAGTGAGTACTTAATATGCTAATATTTTTATGTAGAAAAATGAATATTTCCAATATTGGTATCAATATTTGCGTTGAAAAATTGAATATTATTTATTTTTCTAATAGTAAATCTCTGCAATACAGCGTGCAATGAATATTTATTTCCTAGTGGCTTAGGAGTTATCTTACTAGCGTGGCAAAACAGATTTCTAGTTGTTCGATAATATTTTTGTCGTAGATTTTAAAATTAAAAAATCTATAAAATTTTATAATATATTTAATTTCTTAAAATTATTGTGTATTGGTTTAAATTATCAGAAATAAAGTATGTGTTTTGTTATTTTTTGTAAAATGATTATTTATAAACTTATATCATTCAATTTCACCATTAGAACTTTACAAAAAAGTATTATAATATAATTAGTTTTTCTAAATGTCCATTTTCTATATTTGTTTAGATCCTCGATCCTACGTAAAAAAAAATATACATTTAAAAAAAAATTAATTTAAAAATTTAAAAAAAAAACGAAGTTATTCCAAAGTTTCAAGTTTTCACATGCGTCGGGTATACCCTTGACTGCCTACCTTTTTTTTGCTCAGGAACCTTTAGGTTTTGGACCCTTGTTGTAAGGATTTTTTTTCTTTAAAATGACGCGAAGAATCGTTGGTTAAATTTACGAAAGTACTTTTGTTACACACAGTATTATTGAATTGACATTTAAATTATAATACTTATATTGTATCGAACGAAAAAAGATTGATTTAAGACATATTTATTTGATCAATGGAGAATTTTTAGTAACTTTCATGTTGTATATCTTCCCGGCAGACAAAAAAGCATCCATTCTTCAAGTTGCAGAGCACTCAGTTAATTCTCGTCGGCCTTCTTTTCCAATACGATTACCGGTGCGTTTTAAGTGAGTTTCAGAGCGTGCAGAGATAATAAAACCCGGAACAGCGTCGGGGAGAAAATAGAGAAAGAGAGAGTGAGGACGAGGAAAAGGCTCTGGTCGACTCAAGCCAGAAAAAGGAGACGGGGAGAGTCTTCCTCTGTTCGAATGCAAGAATGAACGGTTACCGCTCCACAGATTGAATTAGAGAATCGGATTGAAATTAAATCAGTAGAAATTGTCACCCATTACTGTCCCTGTCGGGTTGGCTTCATGCTGCCGGTGCATTAGCAACTAACCCTGATGCCGACTGCAAATTTCAATTCCAAGGGGAAAGTTCGAAGGGTGAAAGAAAGGCTTTCATTTTCTAATCAGGCGCGGCGTAATAATGAACTAATAGAGTAATACATAAGTTCAACCGTTTTTGTTTTCATGTAAATTTCAGACCAATTTGTCAGATCAACTAAATTCTCCGATTTATTTTAAAATATAAAATTTTGTGTAATATATAAAATTTTGTAGCGTTTCATTTGCTCTTTCTCGCAATGTTGATAAACAGATGATTAAATTGTGCCGTATATATATATATATATATATATATATATATATATATATATATATATATATATATATATATATATATTTATATATATATATATATATATATATATATATATATATATATATATATATATATATATATATATTTATATATATATATATATATATATATATATATATATATATATATATATATATATATATATATATATATATATATATATATATATATAGACACACACACACACACACACACAATTCACCTTGATGATCTTGAAGTGGGAATTAATATAGAACGAGATGTACGGCAGGGTGACGCAATATCACCTATTCTTTTCTCGGCTGGCCTTGAAGAAGTATTCCGTAAACTGGATTGGGAACAGGATGGTGTAAAAATCAATGGTGCAAACTTAAACCATCTTAGATTTGCAGATGATATTATTCTCATTTCACAAGACCCAGAGGAGCTGCAAAGACGCATACAGGAACTGCAAAGGGCTGGCGAACCATTTGGCTTGAAAATAAACCTGAAAAAGAGTCAGGTTATGTTCAATAACTTCGCTCAGGACAGAAGAATTTCAGTTCTAGGAAGGGATTTAGAGATTGTGGACAGCTTTATATATCTTGGGCAGAGGATTTCCATGGAGGGGAATACCGCCCGGGAGGTGGAACGGTGTGTTAAATGTGGCTGGCAGGCATGAAATGGAGATGGGCAGGCCATATAGCGAGGCGATGGGACGACAGATGGACCAAGGCAATCCTGGAGTGGATACCGCTTGATCGCAAACGTCCGCGAAGAAGACCGAAAGCACGATGGATTGATGACATCGTTAAGTATATTGGACCCGAGTGGCAGAGGAAAGCCCAGGACCGTGAAGGTTGGAAGTATGCTGAAGAGGCCTTCATTCTGCAGTGGATCGATACGGGCTGATGATGATGATATATATATATATATATATATATATATATATATATATATATATATATATATATATATATATATATATATAAATATATATATATATATATATATATATATATATATATATATATATATATATATATATATATATATATTATGTCATACACATGTCAAAAAGTTTGAAATATTTACAAATTGGATATCTACGCCTATGATACTCAAAAAATTGTAATGGATATTTATTTTAGACCGTTTTTAAATAAAATAACAAAAGCATTGTTCTGCTCATTAAACAGATTTTTCGATTTTTGCCCATTCCGTTGATACTGGTATTTACACATTATTTCAGTTTTTTTTCAGTTTTCAATAAATCGGTTTAAAAATGCCTAGAAATATGATATATCATTTTAACAGATCAAGAGTAATTGTTTTGTTACAATAGGGCTTTAATCAAAGTAATATTGCGGAAATTGTAGGTATTTCTCAAAGTGCTGTATCGAAAATTCATAAAAAATTCTAAGAGACAAATAACATAAAGGATCACCCCAGAAGTGGTAGAAAACGATGAACAACAGCAGATATCAATGATAGCTCGAAGAAATCGTCTGGGATCTACAAGTGTTATATCAAGGAAGCTTGTTAGGCTTAAAGGTGTAAATGTTTCACGACAAACGATAATACGCAGACTGAAAGCGGTAAATATGCATCGCAGAAGACTGCGATGCGACGAGAAATAGTGGATCATAGTTCTGACTGGAATAACGTGATGTTCTCCGGATCAGACGAGAATTAGCTTGGTTTTTGATTCACGAAGAACATTAGTTTGGGGAGCTCCAGGTCGACAAGCCCAACTAAAACACGTATCACATTTGAAGGTGGGAGCGTGATATTTTGGGGTGGTATTATGAGGGGTACACGAACACATCTACTAGTCCTGGAGAGAAGACTCACTGGTGCTGTATACATCGAGGAAGTTTTAAATCCTATTGTGCGTCTGTTCCGAGGCGCAGTGACCGACAGATTTGTTTTTATGGATGACAACACACCTCCTCATTGAATAGCAGCAGTACAAAATTTTCTTGGAGAGGAGGGAATAACCAAGTTAGGATAGGCAGCAAATTCCTCTGACATGAATGTCATTAAACTTGCTTGAGACATTCTGAAAACACGCATCAAAAAACGAAACAATCCTCATTTTGCCTTGCAAGAACTAAAAGATAATGCTCGTGAAGAATGAGAGAGAATTTCGCAAGTCCAAATTGATCATTTAATCTACAGCATGCCAAATCGCCTACAGGCATGCATGAAGGACACATGGAACTATTACTTTAGTTTAGTTTTATTGAAAGTTGTTCTTTTTATTTTTAAATTTCTTTTGAAGGCAATTGATACAATTAAATTTTTTGACTCTAGAATAATAAATCAGTTTTACACACTTTCGTCATTTGGTATCGTGTTTTAATTGGTACCAGTAAGAGTTGTAATAAAATGATGATTACGTTAACGAGTAAAAGAAAAACTTAATATTAATAAAAAAGTGAATTGTTTGAATATGCCAAACTTTTGGACACACACACACACATAAGTTTGGAATATCCAAACATTCCACTTTTTATTAATACTAAGTTTTTCTTTTACTCGTTTATATATAGTTGCCCATAAATACCATAATCGAACTTTCTGAAAAAAAAAGCACTTACTCCACAAGTTGACGCAAATTCTTCTATAATTTTTATATTTCTTTGAATTAATCCCATACTAAGCCCTTACTTCATATGATTGATTTTCTCACCTCTTTTATTCTATCTTGTGGCCGCATGTCCTGATAGTGAATCAATGCTTGTTGTCATTACAATCTACGGGAATCTTTACTCTCGTGTCTTCCATCGACAGATCAAGCTTTTTCTATATTTACTAGCACCTTATCACAGACTGCATCTGTAACTTATGCATCTTGATGCTCAGTAGAAAAAAATAACCCGAATCTTACTATTTAATCATAGCAAATTAGGGCAATTGATCATAGCAAATTTACAAATAAAACATTCAAAATAACCTCCATTAACGTCGTCACGGCTTCTTAGACTTGCGTAACATTGTTATAAAACGTTGCTTTCATTGCCAATTTGAGTTTCGGATACTATAAATCAGGCGAATATGGATGTTGAAGTTGAAGGATGTTGGAGTGCAACAAATACCAACTTCCCGGCGCTCAATATTCGGTCCTCACCTGAGCGATTTTCTTCCACAAAAGCTCCATAAAACCGAAATAATATTCACCATTGATATTTCGACTTTGTAGAATGAATTCCTGAAGTATAATACCTTTAGAATTGTAAAAAAATCAACATTGTCTTCTCTCGTTACTTATAGAAAGGCAATTTTTTCGATTCCGGAAAGCCTGGGGCCTTTAGTGTTTTATTTGAGGATCGTACTTGAAGCACCAAGTCGTACCTCCAGTTCGAATCGATTCCAGAAATTTGCATTTTCTGGAACAGCCAGAAATCTGGCTGTTTTAATAATGCCCTTGCAATTTTCAACGCCTGCAATTTCTTGGTCCTCATTTAAGGTGTGAAGAACAAATCCAACACAGACTTTCCGTTCGTTCAAATCATTTGTCAAAATTTCTGAATCATGTCTTTAGTCGTATTTCATTCCTCCGCTATCCATCTTACAGTCGAATTCGCATCGTAGGCGATCATTTCACGCACTTTTTTCACCAACTTATCGCTATTTTTGTTTTTTGGCCGGCCTGATTTTGGGTCGTCTTTTAAAACATCACGGCCGTCCTGGAATCGCTTATACTACTTGAACACACGAGTACGGGATAAGCGATCATCAACACAAACTTTTTTCATGAATTCAAATGTTTCTGTAAAACTTTTACCGAGCTTGAAACGAAATTTAATAATTATTTAATTTTTTGTGGCGAGGTGACAAAAGGTACTGTCACTTTAAGGCTATAAGTTGACAATCCTTTGATCAATTTTATTGATAGCAATCTCGTTTTATTAGATATTTGAATTTCAGATTATATATATTGTTTCAACAGATGTCGCTAGTAGTTTTCTTCAAATATATTTTTTTGACATACTGTGTATAGTATTTTTGTGTAGTATTAGCTTTAGTCTAAGAAACTTATTATATTAAAAGGTCACTATAATAAAAACAATCATAAAACTTTCGTATTGTTCGACATTGCATAATGAACGCCCTGCAAATAAACTTGGCAAAAAAATATTTCATTTAATTAGCGGCAACTCTTAGATAACATTATGATGTAAAAAGTTAAAAAGCGCCCCAGGAGTATTCTAAAAAAACCCTAATTAGTTCTAATGTAACATAAATGTACCTGACAATAATTGAATACATGTTTAATATTTTATTATCCGAAAAGAAAAGTGCTTTAATTACCTTCCCCAATAAAATATCACGTATAAAAAAAAATAGGTAGTAATCGAACTTAAAGAATGGCATGTTTATTTTCCAAGAAGTTATTCTTTGAAAGTTAAGATTAAATGGAGGTAAATTTCGAATATTTTTACAAGAAAACACTCACCTAATATTTTTACCTGTTTTTCAGAACTTTTATTGAATAGGTCTACTAAATGTTAATATATAAACGTCCAATTACTTTAGATCTATTTTTGATTTTATACAACAATAATCAAAAAGTAACGTTACTTTTTTCAAATCAAAGTTTTCTTCTGGGGCATTTCAGGTGAAGCGAGCAACGAAAAAAAAGTGAGGGTCTGAAATGTGTTCATATTGGGCATATTTGTACTTCTAGGGGATATAAACGTGTACACATAATATTTTTTTTTATTTGAGGTTTACTTGTTAAGATATGGGATTCTATAGAATTCAAATGATTGACTGAGAGGTTTCTCTGGATTATATTTTCATATTGAAGTAAATTATAATAAAATAATAAATATAGTGTTTTATATAGAAAATTTACTGTTCTTTTTGATTTTTAAATCAGATTTCTTTTTTTTTTCTAGTATTAAACCGGAAGTAAATATTTCAAATATTTTTTTAATAACTTTTACCATTTTAATTTAATTTTTTTTACTGCAAAATAAAGCTTAACATTTATAAATTTTACCATACAAATTGCAAAATATGATATAAATTAGTTTAGGAGCTATCAATTAGAGTACGTACGTAAAAACCCATTAAAATGTTGATTTAAACCGTTAATTATATTTCAATAATATTGATTATGCATAATTGTGTGATTATGCATAATTGTCTTACCTATTAAAATAAAATGTATTATTTTGATCAATTCTTCTATTGGAACCTTTGGTGAGAAACACTAAACTTGAAGAGATTTACTGCTAAACACCAAATCGATTTTTTTAAACTTCTTTACGCACGTTTCGCTAACCATGTTATCATCATCAGGAGATGATTTAATCTGTGTAGATTAAATCATCATCAGGAGATAATTTAATCTGTGTAGATTAAATCATTTCTTGATGATGCTAACATGGTTAGCGAAACGTGCGTCGAGAAGTTCAAAAAAAGTGATTTGGTGTTTAGGATTAAATCTCTTCAAGTTTAGTGTATTATTTTGAACAAAAATATGTGTAGAAAGCAATATCAAAATTAAACATTATTTTACGTGATTTTTTCTCATATTGTGACGACGAAATACGAATAATAACGCCATCTCTTAGATGCGAAAAGAATAACTTCATCAAAACGAATCAAAGTTTTATAATAGAAAGAGATAGTATGACGCCAAGCCACGCTTGTTTTCTGTTATTTTTTAGATGTTGTTCTAGCCTCTTATTACGTTTCGTTAGTTAATAAGTTTTATCATTTTTATTGATTTATTATGGCTCCCTACGATGATGGGTGCTTCAATCCATTGAATTTACCAGCTCACCGAAAGTTTAAAGATATAAGAAAAATTCCTAAAAGTTTAGCTGAAAAATGGAATTGTTCCTCAAATGTGTACGTGTATGCATCCTGTAGGAAACGAATGCCGGTTGAAACACCTCCGATAGTGATAGAAAATCTCGTGCAGAGTAGTCAATCATCAGTTGAAACTCCACAAAACTCCCAAGATGTACCGTACATTCTCGAAGATAAGAATAAACATAGTTCGACCCAAACTGACCAAGACCAAAACCAAGAAATTTTCGTTTGAGGGTAGAGAAACATCTTTCGCTTTCCACAGTCGTGATAATGGCGGTACACCAACCCAGTCAACAACTCACATATTCACTAAATGTTTATGTTAAATTGTGTTGGGTAAACATTTGTAACAGCAGCACAGCCCCACTGTATTTCATAAAATCGTCCCGTGGGTACATTACCGAGAGTTAATTTTCTAATTTTAAGTAATTTACGTTTGCAAACAGGTTATACACAATTTTAATATCTTTATTTCAGAAAACGGCTCCATATTAACCAAATTTTTCAGTTTCAAATAAATTTGCAACAGTCAAAACAACATCAAAACTAGAACGTTCATGAACCTGTATGGTTAAGGTACCTGCACTCGTAAAATATTTTACTTCAAAGTCATTTTTATTTTACAAAAAAGGAATAGAAAATTTCTCAATAGTTTGTCAAAATTTGTTATCAATAACAATGGAGATTATATTGTTGACTGAAACTCTATTAACTCTTAAATACAATAAAATTCTGTATATTATCAAAAAAAGTCATTAAATATGTATGTAACAAAATAGATTTTTTTTTGAGGGTACAAAGTGGAAAATAATTTCTTCTTACCTGCAAGAAATATGACCATTAGGCATAATTTCCTGAAGCCCCACCCCCATCCCACTATCACAGAGGTAGGTAGATGACATTTGCGAAATTACCCCACTATAAGAAGCATAATCTTGTTCAAGATCATCAGTCTTAGACATACCATTATAGCGTCTAGTTCGTGACAAAATTAGTTGTGTGTCCTTTCTTTGCTTTAGTGACAGCTACGGATTTCGCTAGTGAAACTATGGCTAACGGCTATCGTCAATTGGATTCATTAAATAAGTTTACTAAACTGGAAGAGCATTCTTTTCTGGAATCGTTAAATGAAGACTTTGTGTATGGTAAGTTAAATTGCTCATTATTATTAAAATATCATGCATAATAAAATTATTTTTTAAATAGGATCACCTCTACATTCCTCAACACCAAATGGTTCGTGTGTCGATATCCAGAATGTTGGGAAATCTAAGAAAAACAAGGAGAAAATAATTAATCTGTCCTCTATTTCATACAAGAAACTGAAATACACCCGTGGTAAATCACCAATTAAAAAGTTTCTGCATGGCTTATTCAGTTGCATGTCAAACAAGCGAAAGCAGGGCATGGTCAAGGACGTTCCTGACTTCGTTCTTGAAGAAAACGAACATAAATACAACGATCTGGATACAAAATATTTAAATGTTATCAACCAGTTACAGCAAATATTTTGCAAGAACAACGAATATTATAAGTTCAAGCGATTATCAAAAGGTCCTATTAACGACAATTTGCCTCTTGGATATGAAGCCAATTCAATTTGTCCAAAGGTAACATCAAAAGATTTTAGCATCTCGAAACATTTTTTCTAAATTTCGATTTATTCTTTATTACAGGAACATGATCATCATCCAGCATTCAACACCAACAAATATCTTTATAATAGAGAACTGTATGCAGCTTTTGAGGGAATCACACATTTTTGTGAAGTTACTCCGCATTCTGACAGCATGAACGAAAGAAGGAATCAAATGTATAAACTGAAATCTGGCACGAAGCAGCTACTGAGCTTTCTGCGATATGGAAACAGCAAGGTGCAAGGGTTCATTGGCAGTGCTGCGCATTTGGAGGCAGAAAGGATGCTGGTTTTAGCAAGTTAGTTGTAATAAAGAATCAGCGAAATTTTCATTATTAATTTTTACTTTTTATTTTTTGCAGAAACCAAACGTCAAGTCCTACAAGATTTTCAGTCACCAATGAACTCTGCCGCTGATCAGGTCACAGCGGAAATCACACTCAACAACATTAGGTGTTACATAAACACCGAATTCCTATCTGATTCATCTACTTCATTTTATGTTCTCATTCTACGACAGCACGATACAGTTTATGCCACAGAAATAACCAAAGCCGACACATTTCCATGGGTAGTTTTCAACGGGCAGTACGTTTACAAGAACGCTACCAAAGCTTTCGAAATAAAAGCAGAACTTTACACCCTCCAAATCAATCCATGTTCATCGAAAGGCTTCAAACGCTTTTTTATGTTCAAAGGGTCGAAGTTACCAATGATGAGAGCCTCTGGAGAAGCTTCCATCGACTTGAACAACGCCACAAATCAGAATTTTACGTTTCGACATGTGAATAGGTACAAAACTAGTCCCCAGAAGCTGTTGATATCTGTAAACATTAAACTTCAAGGACCAACAGAACAGAAAGGATTTTTAAACACTGGAACCAGAAGACTTGGTCGTCAGATACAATGGAATAGAAGATGGTGTGATGTAAAGGATAATAAGTTAGTCTACTACGCTTATAATTAGAAAAAGTTATGTGAGATTTCCTGATATTTAAAAAATTCAGTCTGTATAACGAAAACATTGGTTTATTGTAATTGTTGTAGTTACTAGTAAGAACATGTCCTGTACATATGTAATTTGTAAAAACTACCTTGCATATAAACTTGCATACATTTTTAATATTTTATTGCTTCTTTATATATAATATAAATAATAAAATAAAAATATCACAATATTTACATTGAGTGTTTTTTTATTAAACTTATTACTTTGATCATTCATCAATTAATAAACGTTAATTAAATAGATAATTGTCGACAAGATAAGAAGATAGTTAAAGAAATAGTGTATCAATTGGTGAATTATACATACAGATCGGGCGAACAACGCCAAATGGGGCGGTTTGAAAAATTTTGATTTCCTCAATTTTTGGATATTTTTATGTACCCTATGAAAAAACCTTTCAGGTCAATTTTCAGATCTTTTGGATAATCCGCTCAGAAGATTTCACTTTTTGAAAAAAAAAACGCGTTTTTTGCAGTTTTACCCATGACTTTTTGAAAAATGGACCAAGTTAGATCGTTTCTTTTTAAATTTGCGTTTTTCTGTCTACTTGTTAGGAAAAAAATACAAAAAATATTTAAAGAGGTTTGACCTTCGCTTTTTTAGTTTGAAAATTTAAATATTTTTTTTTGAAACTGAGTGTATTTGGTTTTTTCGATTTTTTTTACCTTACTCTTCTGCCCATTTAATAATATTTAAGCCTGGTTTGATCGCGGGATATTCATAATTACTTTTTTTTAATTTTTGAAAACTTAAAATTAAAACCAATTTTTGTTAGATATTCTTTTTTTTTTATTAAAAAAATATCACCATAAAATCCTTCATTATTAACTTTAAAAATAGCCGCGCTTCTTGTGTTTATACATCCTCAGTGAAAATGCTTTTCTTACGCATGTTTAAAATAACCTTTGTCACTTTACTTACTATTGAAATTTTGACTTAGTCAGTTGTGTATTTTTTATTTGAGTGTTTTTTTCGTAAATATTTAGTTATGTAATCTCAACATCGGTTTGATCTGTGTTGTTACTCATTAAAGTTAGAAAATCATCGATCAAGAAAGAGTTTAAGACGAACTTCTAGGAGAGAGTGGGGAAATGGCGAACGGATAAGGGAAAACTGAAATAACAGTGCAGGTTTTTGAGGTAGAAATGTTTTTAATGCTTAATCAGTCGGTCCATTTAGCCTACTAACTTAAACTGAATTCAACATTATTATATTATTTGAATCAAAAAAAAAATTTAAAGAAAACAAAACCCTTGGTGTTCGGCATTACCCGACACGCGACGGGTAATACCGAATAGTGAGTGGTGGATAATTACGAACTAATATAATTAGTTAGATAGCCCGCCGAAGTTGAAACTTCGTCGGTACATTTGTCGTGTGCCATTGGTGGCACTCACAACACATAATCCAATCTTCCGTGGAATGGCTAACGTATTTCTCACTGCAAAAAATTCAAAAATAGTCAGTATTTTCATTGTTAATTCTATCAGTCTTCTTTTTTTCTCTTTTTTTGTTAAAATCTTGAAAATATTCTATATCTTTAAAATTTCTTATGGCTTTTTTCATCTTTTTATTACCTAGCTTAATAATTTCGATTTTTTCTATCTTTATTTATTTTTTTCCCGAAATCTTCTCGTTTTTCTCCTTTTCTAATTTCTTGATCTGCTTTTGTTCTAGCTCTTCTTTCAAAGGTTAAATGCTTTTTCTAGTTAAAATGATTAAATGCTTTTTCTATATATTGCGTTTCGACGTCTTAGTAGGAATCACAGGTATATTTACTATCTATATACCTATATATCTATATATCAGATAGTCGAATAACTTTAATAGAGTCATTTTCTGGTGTTATAGTAGAATTTAGACCATCCGAACATTGTGGCGGAGGAGTGTGTCTATCAGTAAGAATATTAGAATCATGGGAGTCAGCAGCAACTACCGGAACAATAGTTTTGGCTTTGAAAGCTAAAACCTCAAGAGCTTGTGTTTCAAGAGCAAGAACGTCGGAAGTCGATATCTCCATTGCAACTTGAACATCAGAAATGCGGGTTTGAGTTACAATGGCATGTGCGTCGGGAGTTACAATATTAGGAACTTGCACGCTATTAGAGTTTTCTGCACGTGGGCCCATAGATGTGTCAGTAGGCTGGAAACTCTGGCTCTGGGTCGCCGAATTCAATAGGACTGAATGGGTAAATTCCTGCTACTCTAAAACCGTTAGCTGCCTTTTCTAGATTGCGGCATCGGTTGAACGCCTTTGTGAATAGTTCTACCACTTCATACTGCGTTATTCCTCTTCCAGCTCTCTCAAACATGAAATACTCACATTCTCGGTTATAGGCACTTTTAAGAGGTCCAAAGTTTATGCGAAGTGTGAGGGCACAGGGCTAGTAAAATAATACTATTCTAGCGGCATAAAATGTAAACCTAAGAGCTCACATGGCTGTCATGATCTTTAGACGGCTTCGCAAATGATATAAAATGGTGAAGCCAGTCGACAAATAGGCTTTCATTGATCCATCCTGATTCCGATACTGAAGCAACCGTGTTGGAGTTACCGCCTTTTAGTAATTGTACATTCATTCGCTTTCTTTTAAATATAAAAATGGGGGAATGTATTGATCAGCATAATGCACAAACTACCGTAGTAGTAGATCCTCTCTCACCACTAGTCGCCTTTCCTATTTGTTTCTTGCCTTTTGGTGCCAATTTTTTTTTATTTCTTTGAACATTTGTGATTCCTGTTTCGTCTATGTTAAATTTTTTTTCAGGCCCAAAATGATATTTATTTTGTATGGATTCCAAATTTTCGTAAAAAATCTTGACTTTTGTTTCATTAAAGGAAAGGTTTTCTTAAGGAAAGTACTGGGTGCCTTTTCATAAACCTGTAATACCAGTCTTTACCTGTCATTTGTTTATTCCGGTCAAAATTATGACGAAGTTTATTTTTTGTCTCAATGGTCGACCGTAATAAAGCTTGCTGCATTGTAGGATATGATGCTCAAGCTCCATTTCTTGAGCTTCGGAAAAGATTGTTTTTTCCCATTCCTTGGTAGTTTTATAACTATATCTTTTAAGTGGTCAAATGTCGTTTTTGACACCAAATAAACAATCGACATTTTACTTTGTTTTTACAGACAGTTTACTTTACCAAGTTTTTTTACATCGGACCTCTTCTACGGCTTTCTCTAGATCGTCTAATTTGTATTTTCGTTCAGTTTTTTAACATAATGGCGAGGCATCTAAAACAAATAATAATAGTTATAAGTACATCGAAAATATCTTATTGTTAGTTCACACACGCACAGGCATTTTAACAAAAGATTTATTACCGAATTTTGTCAAAACCGATGCAGCAGTTTATCCGTGAAAACAATGCACAATGTATGGGGTAACGCCGAACGTTCGTAATTACCCGACTCAATTCGTCCGTGATTATCCCCTGCTTTCAAATTTAAAAGTGTTAAACAAAATATTGAGGTTAGATTTATGTACACCGCTACTAAGGAACTTAATATAACCTTTGATATGTAGCTATTTAGCTTTTCAAGTTAAGTGGCCAACATATTTATTTAAAACCAGACAGCACTGATAGTAAATGAACCAAAAAAGCACAAGAAAAACAACAACAAAAATGAAAATATTCATACCTTGGACGGCGTGCGCGTCTGTTTTGTTCCGTTTGTCACGTGACACTAGTGATGTGATCTTTAAGATGGTGGCTAACAACATCATGTCATATCTTTCTAACCTACTGTAATCACTGCGTTCGGAATTTCCCCGCGTTCGCCATTCCCCACTATCCCCATGTACAATTACACGAGTCACGGAATTTTATTTTGTTACATGTTCTAATTTAACAGCATTAACTTTTGACAGCGCCTTTAATGCAATATAGTAATGGCCTAATAATAATTCTATGTCCATTTCCATCATTCAATTGTTATTTTAAATAATGTGAGAAGTGCCCTGAATTCGATGTTCTTAAAGACACCTTATTTGATGAAAATGCTGTAGATGATATCATCGTCATATTGTAAATCTCTTGCCTCGCGATTTCATTGCCAAAAAACAATCTGGCTTTATGAAAATTTAAGAATTGTTATAAGATAATGAGTTCTTTGCAATTTGTAACATTGCTGAAAACTACGCATTTGATATTCAGAACGCAGCTTCGGGATTTCAAGAATCAAGCAACGATTTTTCTAGTTTTAAATGATTTCAAGGAGAACAGCGAACTTACTCATCGGAGTTATTACCGATCGGAAATTATTACTGATTTCATAAAAGAATTGATTTCCAATGCGGCTAAAATGTTTTAATTTTCTGAAGGTGTTCCCCAGCAGTTTAAACATTTTAAAAACATTGTTAACGTATATTATCACGAAGAAGATGTTAAGGTTGAGCTGAATGGCATTATTATATTATTATATAGTATGCGATGATGACATTGGAGGAACGGTAAACAGAATTGTAGCGAGAGCAAGCCTTTAATGACCAAACAATTAGCAAAAAACAACAGTTCAAGAATTTATTTAACTGAGGTAGCCGATACTTGATGGAAATTCATTTTAAATAAAAAAACAAAGATTAATATCTAAATTTCCATTATATTTAAAACTTGTACGTATGACAATTGTTTCGACACACTTTTTGAAAAAGACACTGTGTGTCGAAATAATTGTCATACGTACAAGTTTTAAATATAGTGGAAATTTAGATATTAATCTTTGTTTTTTAGTTCAAGAATTATATAAAAGAGCATCCGAACCGAATAATCTACCAAAATTTGCTGTGAAATTTTCACCGGAACAACATTATTTGGGTACAGGAGAAAAAATAGATTAGCGATACACTACTGCAAAATCAATCACAGGGACACAAAAATTGCACTCAATCATTCCAATTGGTAATGGAAACATACTTGTTAAAAAATATTCTCGTATGAAATGACAGTGTAGTATGTATCATTCTCGAAAGAACGCGCAATAAAATAATAACCTTTATTATTATTGTATTTAAATGAACTAAAAGACTATTATTGATGGAAAAGTTTAAAAATCAATTCAAAATAACTAAAAAATGAATATTTAACAACAAAAATTGGTTATAATTATTATCTATAAGGAAAGAAAATTTCAAGTTTTCAAACGTTAAAAAAACATGTAATTATAAATTCCCACGATCAAATTAGGCTTAAATATTATTAAATAGACAGTAGTGTACGTAAAAATGTTCGAAAAAATCAAAGTATACACTCAGTTTCAATAAAAGTCATTTAAAGTTTAAAATTCAAAAACGACCTAAACAAATACGTGTTTATTTCAAAAAGTGCATAAAAAATCGAAAATTGTGGCAAAAAACGATCTAACCTGGTCCATTTTTCAAGAAGTTATGGGCAAAACACCAAAAAAAGGGCGATTTTTAAAAAAAATCGAGATCTTTGAAGAGATTATCCAACAAATCTGAAGATTCAAAGGATTTTTCATACAAAGATATTACAATATTTACATTGTTTTAGTAATAAACTTGTTATTTTAATCATTCACCCATTAATAAACAAACATTAATTAAAAATATTATGACGACAAAAAAAGAATATAGAAAACAATATGTATAAAAAATAGTGAATTAACTAATGAATTATAATAATTCATCAATTAATACACAAAAAAATAAACTTATTTTTGTTTGCCAATCTAATTCTAAAATGGAAAAAAGTTAGGAGATAAAAGTGATAGAATCATAAATAGAAATCTCAAAATATATTCTCGCAGATCCATGAACGCTGAAATAGTCCAAATAAAAACATTGCGATTTATAGCCGTTCAACGAACTCAACACTCTTTATTTACAATTATCGTGTTATCTGACGATGAATTCAGTTATAATGTATCTTTAAATATATCAAAATCAACGTTTACATTAATTCCTGCAGGAAATGCTATCTGCCCCTAGGTCTTACTTCGCTTGCCTTGGTTTCCACTACGGCCTTGGTGTGATAGCTAGCGCCAAATGTGTTGTTGTAGGAGTTGAATCGCTACATTTTAACAAAGTGTCGTAGTCCACAGATATATGATTTTGCTACAATTATTATGCTGGATGAAGATTCAATTCAAATGATGAGGTCGAAGCTGGGACAACTCCTTATTAGAGTTAGACAAAATAAAGTATACTGAAAATATTTAAAATTTGAAATGTCGATGGTCTAATACGTTTAAAATATTTTTCTCTCTCTGTGTGGAATTGACACAAAGTTTAGAACTGTTAATCTACTAATAATCATAATTAATACAATCTCTTCAATAAAACAATCATAAATCCCGAATATACGACACCATAAATACGTCAATAAAGACATTGAATTAAATTAAAACGATTAAAAAATATGTATTCCAAAGTCCGAATAGAAAGAAAATCGTACAACTTTATGCAAAGGCATACCGCACGGTCTCCATGCCGCGAACCCAATCATAATAAAACGTCCCGAGCATTATGTAAAACTTTTATTTGGACCGGGGCGAAATATAGCCATTTCGTTTTGGATTACCGTCTTCTTGGTCGTGGCAAACACGATGCAAATGTAATCCGCAGAGTGTGTCCCGGACCGGCAGACCAAATCTCATTCATCAGCGCGAATTGAGTACAGAATCGGGTATTATGTAAATGCGGAAAAGGAGAGGGAGGAGATGCAGGAGCTGGCGTTACTGGGGAGGAAGAGGGGTATGATGGTGTTGGGGGTGGTCTCCAGGAGCGATAAATTACGAAACGGAGACGGAGATTTGGTTGGCGCGTCGACACCGATGACGCCTTCGGTCGGTCAGTGGACACGGGTTTGCACTATGCTTGATTAATTCGGGAATAGGCTGACGTCTGCTTCTTATGCATACGGGGAGGTTTCGGTCCGAAGAGGCAATAAACACCCTTATATCATTTTTAGTTAAAATCGATACCAAACAACTTTTCTAACAAAAACCATATATATATATATATATATATATATATATATATATATATATATATATATATATATATATATATATATATATATATATATATATATGTATATATATATATTCAACATTTTATTTCGCCACATTTTTCACCGAGAATCTTGTAATGTATACAAATTTAAATAAATCCTATTTTATATATCAGTATATATATATTATATATATATATATATATATATATATATATATATATATATATATATATATATATATATATATATATATATATAATTTGTATTTGTATATTTGGTTGCCTAACAAAATTATATAGTAATTTATTAAAAGTTCTTACTTCAAAAAAAATTTTATGCAAGAAAGAAAATATATTCTTCGTCATATTTTTAAGACAACCGAATGTTCTGTTTAATCTTTTGAAGGATATTCAATATCAATAACTTAACCGAGATGTAGATGACCAGCTACCTTTCCATCTCGTAGGTGGTCTCCCCGTTATTTTGCGTCCCGCTGGTTTTGCGTTTTTAGCATTGTGAGATGTGAGAAATTTTATTGAATTTAATAATTAATTTTAATTGATTTTTTTAATCATTAAAACAAATATGCCATCTATATATGAAAATAAAATGTATGTAACATGAAGTCGTAAATGTGTAAACTTTTAATCTACTTTATCATTTAACAGATTCGCTTCTTCAATTGCTGAGATAAAATGGTCGTTAGAAGATGCTAATTACATATAAGTTTCAATATAAAATAAATACACAAACCAATGTATTTTGACTTCTATGAGATTTGAGGTCTGGGCAATAATCTAAATTAAATAATTAAAATAATAAACGCGCTAATGTTGTTAGTTTCTCACTTATAATTTTTAACAAATTTTATTTCCAACCAATAAGGCAGGTTTAAAAATCTAAATTTGATTGGGAAATTTCTATAATGGAATTTCCAATACATATATTTAGCACTGACTACTTGCAACTATAATCAAATCAGTAATCTTGCTATATTTGTATCTTACTGTCAATATATTACCATCTACTGGGACTATTTAAAACTAATTTTTATGTATTTTTAGTTATCTGTACATCCCAAATTACAGATTTCATGTCATTATTTTGGATTATATTTAAGAGAACTTCATCTTGATCTCGTTAACATTACCATAGTATATATATTACATGTAAGATGGCATTGCGACACAAGTGTCAACAATAATAACCCTTATGTTTTCGTAGAACGTCTTAGAATTAACAAAAAAAAATTGTACAAAAATGGGGAAAACTTCGAAAGTGGTTGTTTGTGGAATGAAAGGAGTGGGAAAAACTGCAATCTTAGAACAAGTAATTTACGGAAATATAACGAGTAAATCTGTAATTATCTCTGAACGTTTTCAATTCACGTCATATATTGTCTATATATTTTTCAGGAACTTCATCCTACAATTGAAGATATTTATGTAGCTAATATTGAATCTGATAAAGGAGCTAGAGAGAAAGTGAGGTTCTATGATACAGCCGGAATTGAAAATTCACAAACATCTACAGCACATGGTACAACTAATCAACAATTACTAAGGCATTATTTGGTTATAGCAGATGGATATATGTTGGTTTATGATACGGATAAGATAAATTCGCTAGACGTTCTTATGGCAATAAAAAAGGATATTGATAAAAATAAAGATAAGAAAGAGGTAACTCTTATTGTTATTGGAAATAGAACAAAAAGTATTGAGAATGGTAGTGATGTGGATAGTGTTGTTAACCGTGCAACTGACTGGTGTAATAGAGAAAAAGTAAGGCATTTTACAGCTTCAGCAATGCAGAGATCAAGTCTTTATGAACCATTTGTTTATTTAACAAGTAAGCTCAATCCTCCTCCCAGTAAAAGTACTTTTACCCCACTATCAATGGGTAGGAAAGTTTTGAAAGAAAGTAATTAAATTTCATGCAAGATATAGTTTGTTTTATTTATTTATGTTATGTAAGTACAGTATTTTCTAAATATATTAATGCAGGTTATATGATATTAAAATTGTATTTTTATGGAAAAGTTACTATTATTTTTTCTCCACCACGTTATCAAAAATTATCAGTTAAATTCTGAGTTCAAGACTTATACATCTAAATATAACATCAGAGAATAATATGTTATTAAGAAAGAAAGTAATCAGTCAATATTAATAATTTTAAATTGATTTCTATCAGAGCATATAAATCAATAAATTTATATTAAATAAATCACGTAGAGTGAAAGACTTAAAAGTAATCCTGATCATATTAAGTTATTTACTGTCTTTATTGGTTTGTTGATAATAAATAAAATTAAAAGTGCTTTTGCATATAATATTTGCGTGCAGTGTTTTTGTGATTTAAATATACAAGTTAGTTCCGGTAAGTATCTAAAATTCGTGTTTGTATATATTGATTTATAGAAAGTGTTTCTGATGCATTGTTTTATCAGAGGTTTTTATCATGTTGTTTTTCTGGCAATGTACATAATTATTACGTAAATATTAGATAAAAGAATTCCAGAGTTGCTGGGTTCAAACACTCAAATTAGTATCTGATGAATCTTTATTATTAACAAGGTTTAAGTGACGAAAAATATTTAACTTTATTATTATAAAAGTAAGTAGAGAAGCATACTTTATTTTTAGATTTTGCTTCAAAAAATCCTAGAAAAAATATCTTATTTTTTTCAAACATATTGCAGATAAAAATATAAATTAAAAATTGATTCCTGGTCAGTTTGAAAATGTTATTCCCTAAATGATTCTTTATAATGCTGTCAGTCTTTGTGGGTTGTATTAATATTATCATGCAGGTTCTTCTTGAAATTAACTAATAATTGAAAGTCATTTAAGGTCAAATGAATGTGAACTACAGTTATTACTATGTATGATGTATATGGGAAGAAGCTTTATTGTGAGTGAACATTAAGCCCTTTAGTCGATGTGGAATGCATTATCTGAGGCTAATTTTTTTTGAAAATGTTGAACTGGCCTATCTGTACTTTCATTACGTTTATATAGCGAATTGCGACCGCTTCGATGTTCTTTACACTTCAAAAATCTTAATGTACTCGCTTGTGAGAAGGTGCTTTATCGCCAACTTTCATATCATCATAGATCAAAGCCCACTAGTATCCTGGCTCTAGTTAAAATAGTAAATGACCGAATAAAACAGCTACTGACGTATTTGTAATGTAACAAGCTACAACCTAAGGGAAATTGATAAGATGGACAACTAAAATATCTCCAGGCACTATAGTTCCAGAATGATTCTGGTGAAAGTGAAATACTTGGGGGGGTATGCAACTCAACAAACAATACTATAATTTTTTACTTTGTTGTCTATCACTTTTATTTTTTAACTTTGTGTGACTATAGTTTCGTAAAACAATGTTACATTATCAAACACTACTTTAATACTGCGTTTAAAACTTAGTTAAACAAAGTTTAATTTTTTTAACAAATGTTAAAAAATAAAAGTGATAAATAACAAAGTAAAAAATTTATTTTTACAAATCAATCAATAACTATAAAAGATGTTATCTTATATTTAATGATATCTTTAATATATTCAGGTTATTTTAGAATTAATATTAATAAACTTTAAATAAAACATTGTTTTACATTTTAAAATAAGTGGAACAACATATCCTTCACAAATATAATTAATATAGTTTCACCAAAGATATCTAATTTTGTTAATCAGTTATGCATTAATTTGGTTACAAAAAATATCCAGTTCTTAACGCATTTAATTATTACTAGAAAAACTTATCTTGCAATGACTGTCTTGCATGTGATTTTTAAAAGAACAGTCTGCAACCCATCATACACAACATATTATATAATGACAAAATTAACTTCTTAGTATTCTTGTTTACAATAAAGTTTCAAAAAAAGCAAAACTTATTATCAATTTCTACACTTAATATATTATATATCACAGCAAAGATAACGTTATCCTTGTTTATATGCTCATTACTATTTCAAGTGTTTAATTATTATAGTACCAATAAAAAGGTCCTGTTTTAGTGCTTTATAAAACCGGAATTATAAAATATTAACGTATTATATAACTTACATGTCTAGAATTTTTTAAAATATCCTTTGCTGCATGATTATATTAAATGAGTTATTATGCAACTTAACAAACACTGAATATTTTATTTTAATTTTGCGACTAACATTTATGATTTTATATTTGTCTAAAAATGCTGACTTTTTTTTATATGATTTACAGACCGAATCAAAGATGACTATCATACGATGCATATACCGGTAAGTATTTTTCTTCTATGATGTCGCCATCTATCAATCATTGATGTCGCCATCTATCAAACGACAATGAAGCTGACTAAAATATATTTGAAATTGGTTGTTTATTCACGGGGATTTATATGAAAATGATATACGTTGGATAAACGACTGTCCTGATTTCTTGCCAAACATTTCTTATCGATAGGTTAAATTTATAATAACGACATTCAAAGATTAAAGGGTTAGATAAACAACAACAAATCTTATCATTTTTCTAGAGAATCTCCGAACTTTTAACGACACCGATTGCATCACGGAGATTCCGAATGTTTCGCGACCGTTCCACAGTATTCTCGCTGACGAAACAAATTTTTGAAGCTCAGCTGATCGACGCACATTGAAACACACCTTTGCTTTTATCCAATAAGGGTCGGGGACAAAGTCCGGTTGATTTGTGGGCTTGTCGAAAACATACCGGATTGCCGCGTTTCACTTGGTTTTTTTTTAATCTATTTTTAGAAAGGAATCGAGTGGATTGGACTTTGAACACAGGTAGTAATTCAGGTCTTTCGACTTGATACTATTTTTGTTTAAATATGATATTGTTATTTTAAATATTTTATTAAAATAAAAATCGCTGATTAGTTTGGGTTATCTAACCGTATGATTGTTTTCCACGGCACACTTGATATATGAACTATAGGTAATTTTATGACAATATCGTTCTTACTTTTGACCTATTACGAAGCACTTGATCTGTTACAGTTATTTCTAGACTTATTGAGAGATATACGTATAACAAATATGGACTTAGACCAAGGTGATAACCTGTATGGTCTCTCTGATAGTAGTCTCTGATAGAATTGACCAAATGCTAATTTGATATTTCTACGTTTGATTTGTATATAAAACAATTACACAATACAGGTTAAGTAAGAAGTAAATCATAAATTGAATGTCGAATAATTTTTTCTCAACTCTTCATCGTAGCAGGAGAGGATAAGGTTTTTAAGTTTAATTTTTTGCTATGTCGTTGTAAACTTCAAAATGTGGTATAATATACCAACTACCTATGAGTATTGATAGATAAATTGAGGCCTTTAGACCCACAGCTTTGTGATTCTTCTCCATGTTTTCCTATCTCTAGTCATTTTGTCAGATTTTTCATGACAGCCTCTCTCCATCGCTTCCTTTCTTTCTTTCACTTTGTGGTCTTCCCCAAGCAATCTTACTCACCAATCTATTTTGACCCATTCTCTCTATGTGGCCCAGCCACCGCAATCTTCTTAATTTCACTATCGTGTTGATCACTGGATCTTTGAAAATATTATAATTTTCCTCATTCATTCATCATTTCTCATTTACAAGCCATCCACGTTTTTATATCCTGCTATTCTACTGATTATTTTACGTCTCCATCTTAACAGTTTCCCTTCTTCTTTCTTGTTTAGTATCTATATTTTACATCCGTACAATGCAGTAAGTCTCAATGCTGATTTATATAATCTTAATTTGGTATTTCTGGATATGACTTTATATTATGATCGTATTCCTTATCTTATGATCTTATTTTTATTCAAGGCTCCTGGCTCCTGCACATCTGTTAGCTTTGATCAATCTAAGGTCTATCTCCTTCTCTTCTTCACCCTGGTTTGTTACCCTTACTCCAAAATACACACATTCTTCCAAGTTTTCAAAAGTTGTTATTCTTCCTAGTATGTGTACGTTTTATTATCATTAACCTTCTTGTTACTTCTTTCAATTCTTTCTCACTTTTCGCAATTATTACCATATCATCCGTGTAACCCAATATTTGATGACGATGACTTCTGTAAACTATGTGTCCTTGTTAGTTCAACTGACAATTCCTAATAATTTTTTCCAAAACCATGATGAATAATAGTGTCCATTTCTGGATCTCTTTAGTGAATCATAGGCCTTACTAAAATTAGTTATTAGTTAGTGCTTCTTCTTTCATGACAAAAACTTGGTAGGTGTTTCTTCTGTTCTTCCTCAAACTTGTCTGGCATTCCTTTATCTGTGGAATACCAGGAGTTTGGAATATTGTTTTGTGGATGCAGAATGTGTATCTGTGGAATACTTTTTTGGGTTAATATCGCTACTATCTTATAACAAATATCCAACAAAGAAATCCCATCATAATTATTACAATTTGTATGGTCTCCGTTTGTTAGAATAGGTATAATGGTGGCATTCTATCAACTTGCGCCATCCTTTCTTTTCTGCAGAATGCGATGATTAGTTCGCATAGTTCTTGTTTCAGCTCATCTCCTGCAAAATATATGTTTTCTATCGCTATTCTATTCCTGCCTGGATTCTTACTATTTTTAAGTTGTTCTATAATCTCTTCTACTTCTTTTTTTGTAAGTTCCGTTATTTGAGTGTTTTCTTTCCTATCTCTTACCAGTTTTTCATTTCCCTCTTCAATATCGCCATTTAGCATTTCTTCAAAATCTTATTTCCATCTTTCCTTCATTCTTTCTTCAATTCCTACCAGAATGTTCTCTTTATCTCTAATACATGCTATTTGATCCCATTTTCCTTTCTTCTGTAAAATTTTCTCGTTTTTAGGTAATTTTTATTTTTTAAAGCAACATTTGAGGCAGCATCTTCTTTTCTTTTTTGACTGACAAATTACTGCGCTTTTCAACTAAACAAATGCAATATGATTTGTGTGGTTTTGGGAGAGTACGATATCGAACAAATGAGTAAATTTTCTCAACAACATACCGCAGAAATCTTCCGGACAATCAGCACCAGACATATCCGTACAGAGGTCAAACCAAAGGTGCTTTATAATAGTAAAATAGCAAATTGCAAAAAGAGGTGCTTGAGAAGAATATGGCAAAAAAACTAGGTACCCACAAGAGAAGAAAAATTAGGACAAGACCTCCTAGGAAGTAAAAAAGCTAATTACAGGTCTAAAAAGGAAGTTATTCCATGAATATTTAGAAAACTGAACAGACAAAGCAGAAACAGATTACAATCTATGAAAGGTCACCAAGAACCTAAAATAGTTCAAAGAACCCATCCCTCCAATCCACAAACCAGACAGAACGTAGGCAAGGGGCTGACACAGAAAAAACATATGTATTTGCAGGGCATCTGGAGAAACTTTTTTAACCATTATCATCCCAACTAACATCAGGAGAAGAAGCAGTAGGGGGAGTCCGGGAGACTTGAACCGCTTTTTATTTAAAACATCATAATTTCTTATAAATATCGATTAGATATTTGATTATGATTTTAAGCCATAGCTTAGTTATGCAGGCATAATTTTGAATCAATATTTTTTAGTATAATAATACTATAAAAAGATATAGAGATTTTATGTATGAGTCAAATCTCCCCACCATCAGGGACACTTAAACCGGGGGCTGGGGTAAGTTGACCATCATTTTTTTGGGAAAGGATAAAATATTTTAAGCTTAAATCACGAATTTATTAACTTAAATATTACAAGTGAAGGCATCATGCCAATTTGAACAAATGAAATCATCGGTTTCTTTTGTAAGCCCTACACATATCTCATGAATATATCTACGACATAAACGACATAGACGCATAGTCATAATTTCTTCTGATTGGCAAACGAAGCAGTACCAACGATCTTTCATGCGGGATTTTCTTCAAAATCATTATCAGTGGAATTATCAACGTATGAAATATCTTCGTCTTCACACTCCGTTTCTCTGTCATCGTTCTTATTTTTACCTTTTTTTTTCCTTTTCCAGTTTTCTTTTGAACGTCAGTACTTGTTTTTCGCGTCATTTTGTTTTGGATCTTGCTTGACTTTCATTTTTGTGTTTCCATTAGCCTTTCCTTGGAACTTCTTAGTTTTTTTATTAGTATAATTTTCATTTTCTCATTCAGTGTCACTTTTTCAAAAACTCTTTTCTTGATATTATTCATCTTTTGTTTTCTTATCACATCATTCTTCATAACATTTGATTGGGTTTCCTTAAACGTTCTTTTTGATCTTTTATCGTAATCTCAGGTGTTATTGTTAATATTTTAGTCTTGCTAGGCTGGCGGCCTAGTCGAGCCACCTTTCTTGGAGGCGCTCTTGAAAATGGTCTCCCCATTTCTGGAGTCACTATTTTAGCATTTGAAGATTGGATTGGTGAGGAAGTGCACTGGTCAAGTGTATTTTGCTGTGTTAGTCGCGTAACAGCAGAAGAAGAGCATTATAAAACAATATCTTGTTTATTCTGAATCGGCGGGTCATTCGGGGGCAGCATTCAATGATTCCAAAAATATATTTTTTGTTGCGATACAGAAAATGGTCGTTTGCCTATACACTGATCTCGTAGAGATATTATGACCACGTGATATTTGTTGGAGATTTGTAATTGCTCTGAACTAGCAATTGCTTTGAATTAGCACGAATGAATTTGGCGTATATAATAATTACTTTTGATTTCAAAGCGTTTGAGTTTCCATGAGCAGTATCTGGAATATTCTGCGGAGACTTCGTATGCAATTCCAGAATACTAGGAAATTCCAGTTCAGGAGTCGATAACTCATTAACGATTATAGCCAGGTTTTCGTTTAATGAATATATTAAAATGGCATTACCCAGTTCGTCGAGACGTTCGTGACGAACCGTGATCATAATCGGGAATATTTCCAGACTCCTGCAGAGAAACAGTCGCGATTGCAACGTTCTGTCCAAGTTGAGGCGATTCCTTGAGTTCGGAGGAGAACACAAGCTGACTTTCTAAACGCATTGATGCACATGTTGATGCTTGCTCTTGAGGCAAATCTCTATCCGTGATACCAGAACACAAAAAATCGTCGTAACTAAAAAAATTCTGGATTAAACGAATGAATGCCGGTTCTCTGGAATCCACTTAATATAATGCTTGAGACATAATTGTCTTAATGAATTCAGGAATATTGTAAATTGTAATTGTTTTGCCTAGATTGAATAACATCCAGTTGTTCATAGCTGTGTTGTATCGAAATCTAAGGAGGAATAAACTGCAACATCAAAGGGCTCTAATTTATTACTATAGTGTGGCGGAAGAGTTAACAACGTGATCCTATTATTTCTGGAAAAATTAATCGAATCAATGCTTACATGACTCTCATGATTATTTAGTATTAAGAGCGCGCGATTGTTCTCAAAGGCATGGGAATATTGTGCAAAATGTCCAAGGAACTTCACAAAACTTTTTGGGGTCATCCACCCACTTGGATAAGAGTCTCCGGATGACCCTTCCGGTCCGAAAATATTAAGAAGGGAGGTTTCACGTTTCCAATCGCACTGACGGCGAAACAAAGTTTATAGTTGTTCCTCTGTCTGTAGATGTGACTTATCAGACCTGTTTCGACTTTTTACTAGCTATCACTTTTGGACATTTTTGTGCAGTCGAGCACCCGATCTCGTCACAACTGTATATATTCTGAGGCTCAAAATTATATTTCTTGCGAACCATGTTTAAATTTGTGAAAAAATGGCAGACATTTCTTTACTTAAAACTGGAGGCACGAGATAAGCTGGTGGTTTCGGGTGTTCTTAGACGTATTTCTGGATTTCTGAAAAAGAAACCTCGGAGCTGTTCGTCATTCAGCTTTTAGGAAATTTCTTTGAATTCACTTTTACAAATTCAAATGCCACTTTCATTGCTTGCTTTTTGGTTCAACCGTAATGCATTTTACTACAAGACAGTAAATATTTAACAAGTAGTTTTCTTCGAATTTATGTAATTTTTGTCTATTCAACTTATAACTTCTTAGTGTACTTCTGTCGATTTCATACTTGATGGATGTTTTTCTAATCGAAGAGCCCTTCTTCACTTCATCTATGGCATGTTCTAATTCTCTTTTAGTATTTTTTTTTGCGTGTATTTTCTGGTGGCTTATATTGGAATGGCATTGTGTTCTAAAAAAAAACAAACGAAACTACCGTTTGTACAACAGAGGTAGACATGAACTACTGAATATGTCTCCCGCACCCACTACTTTGACATTTAACAATTGTCACAGAAAAAAAAACCTTCAAGAATAGAGAAAAACATTTAGCACACATCAAACTACAATTACCGAGCAACTTAATAATAGTAACACACAATATGTACCTCATAAACACGGTCGTAATCTCAAAACTACTAAAATTATCAAAAATTACTCCCCAGCAACAAAAACAGGTGTTTCACGTTGACGTTTCATTAGCGCGAAATTTGAATTTAATTTTCAAAAATGGTTCAACTCTCCTACCTGGGTCAGTCTCCCGGGCTACCCCTAATAAAATAAAGACTAGAAGCACCATTACAAATATCACCACTACCTCCAGGAATGATTAGCTCCTCGCCCAGTTGCGCTGGGAAATTTTATCGCACCCGGGAGTATTCGCCAGATTTGGCTTCTTCATATTTTCATCTCTTGCAATCTCCACAATATCACCTGGCTGATAGCTATGTGAAGCAGCTGCTTGACATCTGTTGAGGAACTCGAAAAAACTTCAATGACTTAATCACATCAAAATTATCAAGCTTTTTTTCAGTCTGGAATTCGACAATTGTTTGGAAGGAGCTGAAAGTGAGGGAGATTACTTCGAAGTTTAGTTATTAAGTTTGTATTACTTGTTTTCTAAATAAATGTGAAAGGTAATCTAAAAAGGCTCAGAATTAAGTTGAAGATCTAATAGCATAAACCATTTTTTTACTGTTAAATGTTACGACTTAGAACGACTTAGTTACGAAAGACTTATTAAATAAAGAAATATTGATAAAGAACAACGACTATGACTTTCTATCACATCGCTAGGTCCAAGGATCTTCTCCGTATCAGTCTGGAGAAAAAAGTAAACATTTCCTATATCAACTTTGTGGCTCGATCTCATTTAATTTAATTAATTCTCAGAATTATAAAAATGATTCGCATTAATCTGCTTCTATGAAAAAAATGAACAATAAAGAGTTCTAGAATGCACAATACAGAGTTGAAAGAAATGATTTTAAAATATAACACAGGTTGGTAGAAAGGAACCTGAACTATTATTCTAGGAAATGAAGAGATGTAAAAAAAAGTTTACTTTGCAGCACCACAACATATTGATCATCTGGATGGCTGGATAGGTACCAGTGGACATGACCATTTCGTGACTAACGCGTCTAGGAAAGTTTCTTTGCAATAAATCGATTATCTGGCGAGATATGTAACAAGTCGCACTATCTTGTTGAAATAAAATATTGTTTATTTTAGTTTATTACATTTCAATTCAAAACCTAAGATATTATGTTCCTATAGCGATCGCTATTAACAGTAGCACGAGTTCCATCATCGTCATCAAAAAAATAATGTCCTCTGGCCAAAAATTGCACAAAATAGTGACTTTCTAGACATTAAGAGACAACTCCTGAATCACTCAAAGATTTTCATCGCCCCAAATCTAGATCAACCGAAAAAACTTGAAGATGCCGAATTGCAAACTCAACAACAAATGGTAGAGAGGTTAATCGCCAAACTATTTGTGTTCATCTTCATGTCATAGTAGAGATCCAGAAGGCAGGAAAATAGGTACCATATCAGTTGAACGATATAAGATGGAAATGGATAAACGGTGTGCAAAGTTTTGCCTTCTCGGCATGAAAGAAATACTTTTTTCATCGGACCGTGACTGGAGACGAAAAATTGATATATTTCGAGAACTCCATACGCAAAAAATCATGGGATGACCGAGAACAACCATCAACATTGGCCGCAAGACCGAATCGCTTTGGAAAGAAGACAATGCTCTGCATTTGGTGGGGTCAGAAGAGTGTCGTGTACCAGAATGGGCTACAAGACACGGAAAGGTGATTTTGCACCACAAAATCCCATCACACACAGCGAAAACGGTCAGAGACACAATTGTGTCACACGACCTTGTGTCTGCATTTGGCTGGGAACTCTTGTCCCGCCCGCCGTACTCACCAGAATTGGCACCTTCCGACTAACACTTGTTTTCATCGATGTCTCGCGCACTTTCCATGAAACATTTCAATAATTACGAAAATGACGAAAAATGGCTTGATGACTGATCCATCTCAAAAGATGTACGGTTTTTCTGGGACGGCATCCAGAGAGATGGGAGAAATTGGCAGCTAGGGATGGAGCATTTTTTGAAAAAAACATTATTTTTACCTTTTTCCTAAATTATACGTGTTTTTTAAGAAAAAAAAAAAAATTATTAACCGCCATACCAACCTTGGCTCAACTATCATAGACAAACATGGACTGGAAGCGAAGGTCCAGGTCAGAACAGCAAAATAAAATAAATGAGCAGAATACTGCAGAGACTCGTGAGAAACAAGAATATATCAACAAAAGCCAAAGTAAAAAAGTTTATACGACAATAATGAGACCAGCTGTAATATATGCCGCGGAGACCTGAACCTTAACCAATAGCTGTGCAAGAATGTTGGAGGGTGGGAGCGCAGAGTGCTGAGAAGAATATACGATGGTATCAAGGAGAAGAATCAGTGGAAAAGAAGGACCAATGAGGAAATAACGGTATCTGGAGAATCTTCAATAACGCGGATCATCAGAGCACGGCGAATAGCCTGACTAGGACATATAGAAAGGTTATTAGAAAGCAGACTAACAAAACAGGTTGTGAGCAGGAAGAGAGGCGAGGGAAGAATAAAGAGGGGAAGACCGAGAAGAAAGTGGCTGCAGGAAGTGGAGGAGGAATTGTCAGAATTGGTGTGACACAGTGGGAAACAAGGGCAGGGAATAGAGTGTTTTGGCGGCAGATTGTAAACCAAGCCAAAGGCCTTAAAGACCTGTAGAGCTGTGCAGATATATAACCGCCACATCTCGTATACCTCATCTAGTACAGAGTCCAAACTTTGCATCATTCGAAGTTCACATTTTTCATTTATTGGTAGTTTGTTTGTGCTTAAGTAAAAAAAAAACTCGAATAAAACAATGTTTTTGCTTTCTTATATATCACTTATTTTATTTTTGACTTTGTGTGACCATAGTTTCGTAACCATTATCATTCGTTACATCAACAAAAACGACTTTATTTTTGTTTTTAAACTTAAGTGTTTTAAAGTCGTGTTTGATAATGCAACATTGGTTAAGAAACTATGGTTAGTATAGATACTGGTGGAAACTATAGTTAAAAATATAAAATAAGTGACAGAAAACTAAGTCAAAAAATTGTTTTATTCAATTTATTGATTCAAATGAATCAATTATTACAAAAAAACTATTATCGATGCAGATCTAATAAAAGATCTGTTCTAGTTGTAAAATTTTCGTTAAGAGTTTTACAAGTTGACTGGTCCTTCCACAATTCGGGTTATTTATTCCTTATTCTTTCATGGAGTTCAGCAAGAAGGTGAAAGTAGTAATGTTGATAGTTTGACCTTCAGGAACCTAGTGAGGAACACAATCCCATGAATATCGAAAAATACAATAATCATTGCATTGAATGTTGATGCTTTGCTTTGATTGCATTGCTTCTTTTCAGGATCATAAGTAAAAAACCACGATTCGTCACATGTTATTATTCCATTCCATTAAAATTGGATCATTTTAAATTGCATTCAAAGTGTCAGTACAAACATTTTTGCGTGCTTCTTGTTATTTAAATATGAGAATTTTAGGCACAATTTTGGCACCCACTATTTGCATGTTAAAATTGCTATGTAAAATGAGCCGTAAGGATTCTTCGTTAATTCCCATAGTTTCAGCAATTGCACGAATACTTAACCGATGGATGTGGAAGGGCGAAGCGGGCGTGCATCATATTCAACGACTTCTCGCCCATCTTGAATACGCTTAAACCATTCAAAAACACATGCACGCGATAAACATTCATCGCCATATACTTATTTCAATAAATTATAAGTTCCAGTAGCGGTTTTTCCAAGTTTCAAGTGAAATTTCACAGCAATTCGTTGATCTATTGTTACACTTAACATATTTCTGGCGAAACAAAAAAACAACTCTAATACGGATTTGTTTACAGAAGCGAGAGGTGCTTCATTCAAAAGAGAAGACTTCACGCGAAACAGCTGTTGGTCGCTGGCGTTTGGCGCATGCGTACTTCTTCTGTAGCAGCGTCAGTCTAGTTATTTAATAGCCACACATCGTATATATATATTTAGTTCATTTTAAAAATATAACAAACTACTACAAAATTAAGAGTCGTAGAAAACAAAAACACGCAACAAAATGCGTGAATATCAGCTGTTAAAAGTTAAATTTAACATTTTAATTTTAATATATTTGTAAGACTAAAGTCGAAAATCTTAAAAAAAAACACGTTTAATTTGGGAGAAACGTATGATATGGTTTATTCAAAGTATCGCTAACTGCACATTTTTCCTATCTCTCCGACAAAATGTAGATGGTCTTCCCAAAAAAACCATACATTTTTTGAGGAGATCCAGCTATCAAATCATTTTTCGACATCTTCGTAATTGTTGAAGTGTTTCATGGAAAGTATGTAAGACATCGATGGAAACAACTGGTACTGGGAGAGGGCCAAATCTAGTGAGTATGGCGGGGGGAGGGGGGGTTTGGGGCAAGAGATGGCTGATCTGCTCTAATTCAATGGGCGCTCTAAGGACTCTGGAGGGACATTCTCGGCATCAGGTCACAACTGAAATAATTTCTCTCCTTTAGCAAGCAAGAACAAATGGATCTTATATAACATTCTTAAAAAAATTAACAATTATTAATTATCACATCTTTCATATTAGATATTTTGTAACAAATAATTCGACAAAGATAATTTTTCCGGTTTCCTATTTATCTCATATGGCATCGTTTGATTTTTAAATTAAAACAGGGTGGGGTAAAAGTAGATATACAATTTAAAATTAAAAAAAATATATAAAAAAACCTAAAGTATAGACTTATTATAAAACCTGTAAATTAAACAACTGTTCAAACAATCAACTTTAAGAAAAACATTCATTTGATGTCTTATACATCACACCGTATAGTCCTGATTAATCACCTTTGGATTTCTTTTTGTTCTCGAATATTAAAAATAGATCGTATGCATCTCATTTTTGAACGGCTGATCAGGTCATTGTATCATGTGTCAATAATGTTTCTGAAATCGCCGATGAGTGGCAAAAATATTTCGAAAATTTACAGTCGAATTTTGCTCATATTGCATTTATTTGTTGTTAGTAATAGTAAATAGCGAAAGAATCAATTAGGTGTAAACTAGGAGCTGGTCAACCAATCTCGCAAATAATTTAGAGATCAAGTGATGAAAGATATCAAGATATCAAGTATATTATAGATATCAAGATGATATATAAGATATCAAGATGATTAAGATATCAAGTGATGAAAATATAGAGGAAGTAAAACACCAGATGCATCAATGATATCATACTCAAGAAGATATTAGTCTATGTAGAGACGAAGACGAGAATACACAAAAGTGGAATACGACTAGTAATGACGCAACTATCTGGAACAACACCCAAAAACAAGTGAAATACAGAAAATGCTGGAATCAGGAAATGAAAATATGAAAAGAAGTAACAAGAGACTAAGAGATAGAGAAAGAAAAAGCTGGATAAAAGGCACAACAATAGGAATGGGATCAACACATTGGAAGAATGGTAAAGAATAGGGTAATAAGGATCGCAAGAGATAATGCCCCTAATGGGAGAAGGACCCTAGGGCTCCCAAAAAAAAGATGGTGAAATAATTTCTACACAGGAAGGGAACTGAAAAAGAAAACAGACAATCTGCCTAATTATATAAGCTGGAAGAAGAATTTGTTCTTATTGTTGAAATTTTTATAATGTCTTGTGAAGTGCAACGGAAGAAGAATATTTTGAAAGGGAACATGAAATAAAGAACCACGTTTTAAAAAAACGAACTAGTAAAAATAGACCACACCAGTTTCAATTGCAACATCGTTTATATAACAAAAAATAAAACGATTTACAAGAATAGATGATAAATAATATTGAAATAATCTTAGTTTACATGACATATGGATTTCAATCCCACCGCATTTTGAAATAAGTAAATATATCTAATAATTGGCAACACAATGTTCAAGGCGTCAAATTTTTATCAGTCCATGATTTCAAAAAAAAAAATGTAAACAGGTCCAATTCCACTTTCTTCGAATTAAAACATTTTTTTCTTGGAATTTGCTAATCTACGGTTGGTAACAACTTCACAAGTGTGAGATTCGCCAATATATTTGTTGTTTATTTATTGGGAAAAAATATTTATATATATATATATATATATATATATATATATATATATATATATATATATATATATATATATATATATATATATTTATTATATATATTTTCCTGACAGTTTTTAATTTTTTTTCGGTCAAATTAATAAATTATAATTTTTTTAATATTATGTTTATTTATAAACTATCTTCAGAACACTATACAATATATATCGCTTTTAAAAACAATATAAATTTACATTGAAAAACTTACCAACTATAGCTTATTTAAAAATTAATTTTCTAAATTTTTTAAATGAAATATGACATTTTATCAAATCTCTAGTTGACATACTTTATATTTTTTGTTTTTTTTTTATTATAACCTAACAATTTTGAATTTCTCCTTGTAATGGTATTAGATGCAAAAAAATATTAATGAAAATGTATTATTTAATAATGTCATTATATACACAACTTAAATTATCTGTATCGTTTCTGAAATTAATAGTATTATTTGTTTTTTTTATATAAATAATTTCCTTTATATTTCTTTAGGGAAATGATTTATGTAAAAAAATAGTTAATGTAATAAAAAGAGTTATATTTGGTACCAGTAAAAGTTGTAATAAAATGTAAGTGATTGCTAGTTTTGTATCAGTCAAAACACAAGGGATATCCAAGAATCAAAGGGACAAAATTCAGTATCCAATTTTTTTTCTCATAGAACTTCTTTTGAACCTGGTACTTAAAACATCAAATATGCTCCCCTTGTTAACCCAAAAAAGGTGCTTCTTCCGCCTCTCTATATTAAGGTTGGACTAACAAAAAACTTTGTCACAGTCATGAACAAAAAAGGTAATGGTTTCAACCAAACCTAAAATATATATTTTCTCGATTAAATGATGCAAAACTAAATTAACGCATATTTATTGAACCTCAAATAAGGCAGCTTCTAGGCGATTTCCGTTGTCAAGAAAAATTAAATGAAAAGGAATTGGCAGCTTGGAAATGTTTTGTACGTGTAGTGAAAAGATTTCTGGGCCACAAGAAAGATGAAAACTATAACAACCTTATAGATGAACTTCTGAAACCCTATGAAATACTAGGATGTCGCATGCCCCTAAAAATGCATTTTTTACACTCACATTTTGATTTTTCCCCGGAAAATTTGGGTGCAGTAACCGACGAACAAGGAGAGAGGTTTGTCTCCTTTTTTTCCTTCTAAATCTGTACGTATTACAGCAATTAGCTTATCATTTTTGGATTTAGGACTTCAAAATTTTTCATACACTCCTATTTTTATCAATGTTACCTCAAAAAAGTTTAAATTTGTATCAGTACTAACGAGCTATTGTACATTAAATTAAATACATACACACCATGACTGGGAGTTGATTATGAGCTACTATAGCTATCGTATTATCATACCATAGCTTTAGACACCACGACTACTGCGACTGATAGATATAAAATAAAAATATATTTATTATTGCTTCAGAGGCTTCATTGTTCTGGTACTTTTTGATCGAGTACTGCATTGCTAATTATTATCTGGTGCATCATTTCCAACATAGTCATACTTCAGCAAATTAATTATTTCCTCCGAAAGAAAAAGGTACATCTCGAAAGGAAAAAAATACATATCGAATAGAAAAAGGGACATCTTCAAAAGAAAAAGATACATGCAAAGGAGCACCTCTAATGAAACCTAAATTTTAATAATAAAGTGTTTAGAATTTTGCTGTTAAGTTGATTAGCTGATGATTTGTGGTTAGGAAAAGATGCATATCTAAAGAAACTTGAATTTGAATAACATACATTCTGTCAAAAAAGTACCGAGAATTGGTAAAAAAAAACACAAAATGTTTATTATTTATCCAAATGTATTGTATCGCCTTCAAAGTAGGCACCTTCCGAAATAATACACTTATGCCAACGAGTAATCCAATGGTCAAAACATTTTTTAAACGCATTTTCCAGAATCGACTTCAGTTCTCGCCGTGAATTCTCTTTTATGTCTTCTATCGACTGAAAACGGGTGCCTCGAAGTGGTAATTTGAGTTTTGGAAAAACAAAGAGGTCGGCCGGAGCTATATCAGGTAAATACAGTGATTGTTCTATGATGTTTGTTAAATTTTTTCACAATGATAACCTTGTGAGATGGTGCGTTTTCGTGATGCAAAATCCAAGAGTTTTCTTTCCACAAATCTGGCCTTTTTCGACGAGTTTGCTCTCTCAAACGCCGCATGACGCTAATTTCAGTAATAATATTCTTTATTTACTGCCTGACCTTCTGGCAAGAATTTCGAGTGCACAACACCGCGATAATCAAAGAAAACAGTCAACATCACCTTAACTTTTATTCGACTTTGACGTGGCTAGTCGAGCGGCAACGCCTTTCATGCCCAAACAATTGCTTAAAATGGTACGAATTCATTTATGAGACACAGAAAGATCAGCGGCTATCTCTCTCAAACTTAAGTGACGATTTTCAGTCAGCATTTCCTTCACTTTAGCGATGTTAACTTCAGTTCAAGATGTTGATGGCCGACCAGAGCGAGGCAAATCTTCCACATCTCGACTAGTTTTGAATACAATGTACCACTCATATGCACGTGTTTTTGATTAAATCAATTAACCGTAAGTCTTCTGCAACATTTTCAGCGACTCGGCACACGAAATTCCATTGGCAATGCAAAATTTAAAACAAATTCTTTGTTCGATGTTTTTATCCATTGTAAAAATCTCAAAACATATTTGAGATGAACTGACAAAATCGAGCACTGTAAACAAACTAAATGACAGATGACGTTCAAACTCAGCATCATTATAGAGGACAGTTGTGCCAACTTAGTGATAAAACAAATTTTGACAATCCCTTTAAGCCAGCTTTTCAAATGATCAATTCTCGGTACTTTTTGACAGAATGTATATACACTTTATACCACTATGATCGAACAAAAAGTAATCTGTTTAAAACTTCTGTTTAAAAATTCGCGCGCTTTATGTACAACCATTTGTTTTTTAACGACTGTCCTTCACCTGTCAATCAATGTGTTTAAGGACTGTCATATCTGACAGAAGTTTAATATCATTTCGCTTAAGTTAAAAATTAAGCTTCTTTTGTAATTGTTAACAATGTTTGTCGTTTTATTTAAATGGATGTGCATTAAATTTTATCTAAAAAACGAAACTTCTTGTGCTGATACATTAAAAAAGTTAAAAAAAGCGTTGCTGCGATGAAGCTGTCAAAAAAAAATGTTAACAAGTAGTTCAAGGATAAGTAGTGATAGTAGAGAAATGTTTAGGACGAATTTTATCCAGGAAGACCAAATTTAAGGGTCGTGGAAAATAAACTCATAGTTTTTCCTTCACGATAACGCACTATCGCATGTCGAATAATGAATGTTTGCAAAACATCAAACCAACGCCGTTCCACAAGCACCATATTCACTAGATATGGTGATGAAACCGAGTAACTTTTTTCTGTTCCCTCGATTGACGAAACCACTTTGTAGACGCCATTATGAGTTCATAGAAGCCATCAAGAGAGTTGATTTGAAGACTCGACCAGAAGTCGAGTATAAACATTGTTCAAAAACTCAAAAAGTGGAAAAAGAGGTTGGAATAAGTGTAATAACAGTGAGAGGGGATTATTTTAAAGGGGGTAAAATTAATTTGGATGAATAAATAAATACTTTGTATTTTATTTAAAAAATCAAGTTACTTTTTGATCAAAGTAATATTATGTCCAGTCATTTTATAATGATATATGTCGCAATATACATATGTCGCTATATTTATATTAACACGAATAATATCAATATTTTTTTACATACTTCTCTCGGCAGGGGGTCTTGTTAAGCAAATTTATGCGAATTCTAGATCAAAAGGTCGAATTGAAATATTATTTGACGTAAGACAAAAGACGATATGAAGCAGTGTGAATATTGTGAAAGAAAAATGAAATATTTTATTAAACTATTTATGGATAGCCGTCTCCAAATTAATAAAACGTGTATATAAATAGAAATCCTGTATTATTATTTAAATATTATATTTTGTCAATCAATACATTTTGGAAAAACCGAAACAGGTAATAATTTACGAGAATGAAATGTACAGAGCCTTTATTTAATCCTGTAACCCACGTTACTAGTGATTTATTTAAACTTAGTAACTTTCAATTTTTTATGTTGAATTATTGAAAGGTGGTATCATCTGTCACCAAAAATATTAGTAAAATTTCCCTTAGATCTATCATCGAGATTTCTTATGCCAGATTTTTATTAGTTTCTATGCTATTTAAATATTTTAAAAGCACAATTATTTAAAAGAAATAATTTTCGCTGTTTGCATTTCATCAACAATAGTTTCCATAAAAAAATTACGACCAGTCCATCCCTTCTTTTCTTCTTTTTTCCCTTGCATGGCATTTGCTCCGATAGAGTTATTTTAACTTTTTTTTTCTTTAGGTTCAAAATAATGTAGGACTTGTTAAATTACATTTATTTTCGTTATTAGTGCTAAAGTGTGTATATATTTCAAAGAAATAGATTATTTATAAAAATTGAAAAGAAATCAAGTAAACGTATGTCGTAGTATAAGAAAATTAGTGAAAATCGTGTGAATCCCACTTGTCGTATTGGTTGCCCATATTTATGTCACGTGGGTTTCGGGATTAAATCAAGACTCTGTAGTAACTGGAGGCTGAAAAATGAAAAACATTTTTTTTTCTGTGGAGTTTATTATTGACATTTCGGTAAACAAAATGTTAAATGTTGTCAATTAAATATATTAAAATCAATTAAATATCATGAAATTTTTAAAAACTATTTTAAAAGCACAATTATTTAAAAGAAATAATTTTCGCTGTTTGCATTTCATCAACAATAGTTTTCATAAAAAATCTACGTCCTATTCTTCTCTTCTTCTTTTTTTTTTCCTTGCATTGAGTTTACTCCCATAGTTATTTTACTTTTTTTTTACTTTAGGTTCAAAATAATGTAGGACTGTGACTGAAATGTTATATTTATTTTCGCTATTAGTGCTACTACTATGTATATAATTTAAAGAAAAAGAATATTTATAAAAATTCAAAAAAGGCAAGTAAACGAATGTCCTAGCATAAATCCTCCTACTGAAAATCGTGTCAATCCAATTTATCGTGTTGGTTGTCCACATTTATAGATCACTTGCATTAAGAATAGTTTCAATGATAATAAATAAAATACTTGCTATTTGTTTCTTTGCTTCACAATATACTCAAAATATTCTCTGACATGTTTCGGCCTCACGACCATTTTCAATGAGAGTTATATATATATATATATATATATATATATATATATATATATATATATATATATATATATATATATATATAAGTATATAATATATATAGTTATATATATATATATATATATATATATATATATATATATATATATATATATATATATATATATATATATATATAGGTCACGTAGATTTGGAATCAATAAAGGCTCTGTAGTAGCTTATGATTGACAAAAGAAAAACATTTTTTTCTGTGGAGTTTATTTGACATTTCTGTAAACAAAATGTTAAAGGCTGCTTTTGTTTCTTTACCTTTTATTCTTTTCGGCGGATATATAAAAACTAGTCACTTAAATATTTCGTATCTTGATTTCTAGTCAATGAAATATGAAATTTGTATAAGGAAGTTTGATACTTAATAAATCACTCACCTACCAAGAGATGACGCCACTATTTTCGTTAAAATAGAGCAATCCCTGTTATTTTTGGAAGAGAAGTTGTATTATGCCCTCAACTATCGGCAATTTTTGACTACCTTTGACATTTATTTATGTAGAAAGCAATATAAACCTAATCTTCGAAGTAATCTCTGTTATTTTTTATAGAATTTTGCCATCTTACTGGTAACTTTCGTATTCCAGATCGAAAAAAACTTGATTTTTCATGTGATAACGTCATTGAGGGGTTTTTCAACTGCCTCGGGAGATGTGAAGCGACTATCAACCTGATGGTATTGAACATTGAACTGTCAGCAGTGAACATTTGATTATATTAGAGCAACTTATAATGTACGACGCTCAGCTGATTGCACCATATGCATAGCAACACCTTTTTCGTGCAGTTTTGCCTCTTTGGATTATCATAGAGGATCTACATTTCGTAGCAGGCCACAATTTTATGCAGGGAGTTCTTTTAACCTCAAAACTTTTTTGAACGAAGTTTGAAATGCCATTTGTCAAAATATGGCTGTAATGACAAATTTGACAGGCCCACTTTTAAATAAGGTTGGATTTCTTTCTTTTGGAAGTCTTTTGTTCCTCCAGAGCGTCACTAATATGAGTCAGTTGTTGCTGACAACTGTCAGCAGTGAACATTTGATTATATTAGAGCAACTTATAATGTACGACGCTCAGCTGATTGCACCATATGCATAGCAACACCTTTTTCGGGCAGTTTTGCCTCTTTGGATTATCATAGAGGATCTACATTTCGTAGCAGGCCACAATTTTATGCAGGGAGTTCTTTTGACCTCAAAACTTTTTTGAACGAAGTTTGAAATGCCATTTGTCAAAATATGGCTGTAATGACAAATTTAACAGGCCCACTTTTAAATAAGGTTGGATTTTTAAAATTACGACGACAAAAATTCAAAGTAAAAAAAAACATATTGTCATCCAAAAATACGTAAACATATTTATTTAATCAGCGAACAGGCTCCTGATTTTGAAGAAATCACAAAACTATTAGGTGCCAAACAAATAATCAACATAGTTATTTTTATTGGCATTTAATTGGCCTCTTTAACATCATTTATTTATTTGAATCGAGTTGAGAAACGATTTTGGAACGATCAACATAGTAACTACAACGAAATAAACTTTTTCTAGAATATTAAATTATATTGTTTTTATATATCTAAGTCCAAGGCTTAAGTATTATCAGTTTCCTTTTTTTCCCTATCAGAAATATCAATCATAAATGTACAAACACTACATCAATGAGCACTTTGTGATCATTTTGTTTACCTTGGTATGCTCTATCTTTATTCTTAGAATTTCTTAGAATTTAGATTATCGCAGAACGAAGTCTATATATACGAGGGTTGTTCGAAAAGTTCTCGACCTGACAAAGAAAAGAGGATATTGTTGAGACAGTAATCCCTTGTCAATGTGCGTTTCGTCGCAATCTCTACTTTGCGAACTGCTACTTTAATGTTCCAGGGATTGTTTTATTGCCTTTTTCGTATGCATGTATAGTAGTTTGTATGTATCATTATTCAAACAAAGTTGGTGATTAGAGTCAATCTTGTCATTTTTGTGACATTTGTCATTTGTGTGTCCACAGGCCAAGATTTTGTTAAACACAGGCACTAGCATAGGCACAAGGCACCGGCACAAGGTACAGACACAAACACTGCCACAGGCCAGTAAATTGTTAAATTGTCTTGCTGCAGATAAAAAAACGTATGTAAGTATCGCGAAAACGTTTAAAGTGAATGAATCCACAATAAGAATAATAAAAAGAGTGAGCAATTTATTCGGGCCAGTATTTCGTGCCGTACTAGTACCAGGAATAAAGTTAGGTGGTTCTAGCGATCTCTAACGATGGAAAAGATGGAAAGGGAGCTCGGAATTTGGATCAAAGATCAAACAGAAAGAAGAATGCCTCTTAGCAGTCGAATTATTCAAGAAAAAGCTATGTGTCTTTTTGAGAAACTAAAGTCAGATGAAGAAACTCTAAGCTTCCAAGCCAGTAAGGATTGGTTACTAGCTTGGTACTCATCGAGAAGAAAGTTTGTTCATACCCAAAATATCCTTTACAATGTAGTGGACATGGTCTGTTAAGATGTTTACAATGTCAGAATGCTCGCGCACCTTCGTTCGGTGATAATTTAATACGATATTGTGGATTTTTGTCAGTCGTAGATGTTTTTGGGCATTGGGGTTCGAACACTGCTTGGTACGATAATTTTTTTCTGACTTAATCTGCTCAGAGCGGACGACATCTATAGATGCCGCAGTTTTTTACTCATGAACTCATTCCACAAATTGCGAAGGAAACCAACAAATATCCAGAATTAGTATACAACCAAATAATGATCTAAATCTTCGATTTGGGACAAATTGGTACATGTTTCCACAGAGGAAATGCGGACTATTTTGGAATTCATTTTGAAGATGGGAATATGGGATTCCATTTTTCCCAAATTTTCACGTGGGATAGATTCTTACCTAGTTGCTGGATATCTGAACGGAAGTCGACCAGACGCACAGACTATTATTACTGAAACCCAAAAAATAAATCATTTTTTAGAGTATATTCATTAAATTCAAAAATCACTTCATCCCTGGAGAAGAAATGTCTATTGATGAAGCTGTCATCAAATTCAAAGGCGAAAGGTAAAAAGTTAGTTTTACCCCAAATTACCCTAAGAAACCAACTAAAATGTCCATCGATCCAGAATCCAGAAACCATCGATCAACTCACTTCGACTTTTAGCAATGAAGCACCATCTAAAACCACTATATGTCACTAATTTAGTGAATTCAATCGTGGCTGTCGTTCGCTCACGGATGAATTTAAAGATGGTCATCCAAAATCGGTTGTTGTGCCAGAAAACATCGATACTATGCGCGAACTGAGAAAGCAAGATCATCATGTGGCATACCGTGAGATTGAGGCATCCCTGGGCATTAGTATGACAAGCATATACAAGATTTTACATGAACGTTTAGCCGTGAAAAAGATTTGTGTGCATTGGATTCCGCATAATTTGACAATCGCTGAAAAAAGGCTCCTGTCGATTAGAGCAAAAAAAATACTCAAAAAATATAATCGTAGTACGGCAAAAGTCGTGAATAACATCTACATAGGCGACGAATCTTAGATCTATGCGTATGAGCCCGAAAGTAAACAGCAGTCGATTGTATGGATCTTTCAAAATTAGCCAAACCCAAGAAAAGTTGTTCGCGCAAGAAGCACTTCGAAGCAAATGGTCGCCTGTTTTTTTGGGATAGATGGGCATGTGGCTACAATGCCACTAGAGAATCGTAGAACGGTCGATTCTGAATAGTATACAATCATTTGTTTACCACAAGTGTTGGAAGAAATAAGAAAAAATAACTAGCAACCCAGGGTCATTTTTCACCATGACAACGCGAGCTCTCATACCTTGGATCGAATAACTCAACATTTGACCGGTCAAAACATCGAATTGATGGGCCATCCACCGTACAATCCTGATTTGGCACCTAATGATTTCTCTTTGTTCCCGTACGTGAAGAATAAACTACGTAGTCAACGATTTTCGACGCCAGAAGAAGCGGTTGATGTATTCAAAATGCATGTTTTTGAGATGCCTCAATCGGAATGGAAAAAGTGCTATGAAAATTGGTTCAAATGTAGTTCAATTGTTCAAAAGTTCAAAATGTGTACCGATCAACGCGGGAAATATTAAAAAAAAACAGTAAAACCATTTTAAATGATAAATATTTTTGTTTATTTATTATTCCGGATATATAAAAAGCAACCCTCGTATATTCGACTTCTGGTATTTCATGTTTAACATTAGTAATATATATATATATATACATATATATATATATATATATATATATATATATATATATATATATATATATATATATATATATATATATATATATATATATATATGCATATATATATATATATATATATATATGCATATATATATATATATATATATATATATATATATATATATATATATATATATATATATATATATATATATATATATATTAGGGTGGTCGTTAACAATTAATTTTTTTCCGATCCCCAAAAAACCTTCCTTTTCACGAAAAAATACGGAGTTCTAAGTTAATTTTTTGATAAAATCGTAGTTTTTTTAAGTATCTCTTAAAGTAAATTGATTTGAGAAAATTATATAGGAGTAAGTAGAAGATATAGGTTTTGTAGGAAATTAAATTCTCTGCATAAAAGGACTAACTCTCTCTATCTGCATTAAATCCCCTCCATTTTCTTCATAAAATTCATATTTATGGAGATATTCTCGATAATAAATTCATAAACTCCATATAATTAATATTTTAAGACCTACAAACGTCATTTTCTCTATATATATGCTAGACTATTAGTCCGGTAGTACATCCGATCGTTTGTGTCCCGTTTGTTGGGAACGTGCAGACGTTTCGCCAAGGTCACACTTGGCATTCTCAATGCTTGTCTGAAGACTGAAAAAATATTTTCAGTCTTCACACACAAACGATCGGATGTACTCCCGTGTAATAGTCTAGCGTATTCTTCCATCCGCGAAACACTACGAACTAACAATATATATATATATATATATATATATATATATATATATATATATATATATATATATATATATATATATATATATATATATATATATATATATATATAAGAGTTAATGAATTTATTATTGAGAATATGTCCATAAATATGAATTTTATGAAGAAAATGGAAAGGACTTTTTTTGCAGAGAATTTCAAAAATTACAAAATTGCTTCTATATATTTTTCTCAAATCCGTATACTTTAAGAGATTAACTTAGACTTAATAAAAATACGATTTTATCAAAAAATTAACTTAAATTGTCTTGAGGCACGTGTTATTTTTGTTTCCTGTTGTGTTATTAAATTCCCTCGTATTTTTTAATCAAAAGGAAGGTTTTTTTGGGGTGTGGGATAAAATTTTAATTTTGAACGATCACCCTAATATATATATATATATATATATATATATATATATATATATATATATATATATATATATATACGTAACACTGAAATTCAAAAAAAAAGTACGTGGATACAGAAAAAGAGAAGATGCATAGATGTAAGAGGTCGACTTGCATAAAAAGCAACTCGCAGGCCATAACACCAGCCAAACGGACAGCAGGTGGAATGTTCGAGTCTTAGACTGGAGACCATGGTTCTTGAATTGAGACTTGATGAACACACCGGATCAAGTGTATATATATATATATATATATATATATATATATATATATATATATATATATATATATATATATATATATATATATATATATATGTTCTCGAAAGCCCCTTTTCTTACTCAACAAAACTATTGGAATACTTTTTCTGAAAAACTTAATTTTAATTAACTTTCAGGTTTTTGAAATGGAAATTCCAGGCGGCAAAAAACTTCATTTTCGATACTTGTTATATGTCGCCTTTCGTCGTGGTCAAAAAGGTACAGAAGCAGTTGGAGACATTTGTGCCGTATATGAAGAAGACGCTATAGCTGATAGCACTGTTCGAGATTAATTTGCCAAGTTCAAAAACAGTAACTTCGAACTGGATAACACGCCCCGCTCTGGTCGACCTTCCGACTTCGACGAGGATTTTAAAGCTCTTTTGAAGGACGGTCGTCAAATCTAACGAAAACTGGTTAAGAAGGTGGACTGAGGCCTTGCGACAATGTCATCTTGTTCCACGACAGTGCATGAACTCACACAGCAATCATAGTCAAGGAAGGTCTGAATGGTCCGGAATGGGATATTCTTTCGCATCCGCCGTACTCTCCAGATCTTGCGCCAATCAATTATCACCTCTTCCACTCGCTGTCCAACCGAATGAGGAGCATAATATTCGCCAACGACGAGGACCTCAAAAACTGGCTCTGAGTCTCGGCCCGGCTATTTCTGGCGAAACAGCATCAATACATTGGCCAATCAGTGATTGATTTGTTGTTATAATTGTTGCTTTTTAAAAAAAAAAACTTTATAGTAAAAAAACAGCGGGAACTTATGGAACAACGCAATAAACAGGTCCATCGATTCGCTTCATTTATGTATGAACGCCGGAAATGTACCACTTACTATAAAATTATGCGAAAAAACATTTTTACTCGAATTTTTTTGTTTATCTCGATATTTTCAGAAAATTTAGATTGATCGAGAACAAAGTTTAAGTAACATAAAACACGGGATTCTATTCCCACGCAGCTTCGGGTTATTCCAAACCCATTGTCATCCAAAATATCAAAGTCTAATCTGGTTCGCATGTGTTTTAGCCAGAAGAAAAAAAACATATTTGGCGTAAGGCTCCTGCCAAATTATTTTGAGGTATATTTACGGAAATCCCGCTTATTTCTGAGAATTTTCACTTGGCACGAATTCAATCAACAACCTTGGATAAAATGAGAAGACAATTTAATTAATTTTCACTATAAGTGCGTGTGTATTGTTTCAGATACTTGATCTCACAAGTACACTCATAACATTCGTGATTTTAAAAAAATACAATAGTTAAAATATGGTTTAAAAGAAAAGAAAGATTTTCAAAAATATATTTATTTGTTCGAAATAGGCTTATGAACCATCATAAAAGTAGGGCAACAACACAAAAAAAAATCATACACACAGTATGTCAGAAAAATATAGGAACTTTTTAAATAAAAAAAAAACAATTAGTTATTTTGCCAAAAAGATTTCTCTTTTTATTCAAAATACATCAATACACCGCTGGGCACGTTCAAGTCCTTCTTGGAGTTGTCTTAAACATTCAGCTTGGAACAGTCATAAAACATTCCTTTCATGGCCAGTTTGAGTTTCGGGAACAGGAAATAGTCACACTGAGATAAATCAGGCGAATACGGAGGATGTTGAAGCACACAGTTTTGTGTTTTCACCAAAAAATCACGAACAGCGACACAGACTTCCGAGAAATCGAGCACAGAATTTCCGTTTGTTTAAATCCTTTTGAAAATTTCGTAAATCATGTCTTTGGTCGTATTTAATTCCTTCGCTATTGATGTCACGAATGACATGAATCAGGCGATCATTTCAAGCACTTTTCCACCAACTTAACGCGAATTTTGTTTTGTGACGAGCTGACAAGAGTTAGTGTCATTATAAGCGCTATAACTTGACAATCCTTTGATCAATTCTACAGATGGCAGTCTCGTTTTATAGAGGAGATATACAGCTTTCAGATTTTACATTGTTTTAATAGATGGCGCTAGGAGTTTTTTTTTAATTTAAAAAGTTCCGTAATTTTTCCAACATACGCTGTACTTGTCATCTGTCAAAAAACACATCCTAATTGTCTCATTAAATATTCAGTTAAAAAAGATTTGTAATTGTATACAAATAACTATGTCAAATATTGTTTAAAACATCGTTTATAACATCGATATAACATATATTGAATAAAAAGTTTGAAACAATATTAAACAAGGGCTACTAACCGAAATAACTAAGGCAAAATACGCCAGAACTGAATTTCTTATTGCGTAACTGTCAAATAACATTTGAAATGACGTTCTGATGTAACATTTGTTATTCCTCGAATGTCAGATGTCAAAAGAACAAAACCAAAATGTGACTTATGTAATATTTATAAACAACAGTCCCGTAATGCTCAGTGGCGGCTCAGGGCGTTGGGGCGCCTCCCCTTCAGCATTTATCACAGTAAACAATTTTTCAGAGCAAAACACCATATTTTATTTCCGTTCAGTTTCTTTTCTTTAACTCATTTACGATATTATTAAAATTTAAAATCTCCAAATGCAGAAGAACGTCTGTCGATCCATCACGCCAAATAATGCGGATAAAAATTCTATCCTCTCGCCACAATTTTTATATCGTTGGTCGGACGTTTACCTTCAGCGGCCGTAGGCTACGTCATCTTATCTCGTCGTTGGCGTTACATGTTTTGTTAGTTGCCACAATTCGAGGATTTAACTGCTTTCGAAAACAAGCGATTTGGACGTAGATTCTCTGCGACCGAGCGTATCTGTAATTAGTTTTAATCGCTGATTTGACGAATACGGTGCCTTTGATATGTCTCGCGTCGCGTATCTCGTTCGCTTCGCGAATACTTGTTTTAATTTGGGATTTGGTACGTGTGTACACATTCAGTAGCGTTTTTTAAATAAAAATAATCAACTTTTAATTGCAAACATAAAGGTGTCTAATTTAAAACAGTTAATAATGGCTAATTTAAGTTTGGAGGAGAAAGTGGAATTAAAAACTAACGGTCGTCCCACGTCCGTATTGAATTTGAGTCAAGTTCAAAAAGAATGTAAAAATAGGGTAAGTTTTATGCGAAAATTTGGCAGTAAACTATATGTGAAAGTTTTCCGACGATAGAAACAGAAGATTTGAAGACCGAATTGGAAATTTTTTATTCAAGGCCCGAGATTTGTCAAAATGAAGATATTAAAGGCTGTTTAAAGACATTAAATTTTATTGTGACTATGGGACTGTATAGAGCTTTTAAAGAAATCACTAAGGCATTGAGAATACTAGTGACTATACCGATCACCACAGCCTAAAGGTGCTTTTCGAATGTGAACATGATTAAAACATATTTAAGAAATTCAATGGGAGAAGACAGACTAAATGCTTTAGGTATGTTAAATATTGAGAGTGTTATGGTCGAACTAATGAAAAAGTTATGGAAAAATCAAAAAAAAATTTTTTTGTCATAAAACTTTGATTTTTTGGAACTTTTCTATTGATTTGCAGTTTCAATAAACTGTTTGAATGGTTTACTCTTCGGGAAACGGTAAGTATTTACTTATTCATTCCTTTATCTGCGCAACAAGCAACAATCCATCCTCCAATGTCCTTGTAAGTAGTAACAATACAAAATTTTAATGTTTTCCTGGTTCACCTCCTGTATAGGGTTTCAATAGCACGAAAAATAAAAAGGAGGAAAAGGAAAGGAAACAAAATTCTTCAGCAGCATTATTTTTTTCTACGCCCTCCCACTTTAAAAACTCACGAGCCACCACTGTTAATGCTCTAGAACTCAAACTCCATTATGTAGGGTGTCGCAATAAGGTTTTCCATTAAATTAAATGATTCTTAGTTATTTATATAATTTAAAAATTTTAGTAACGCTTTATGAATAACCACTTTGTCATTTAAATCCGGCGTGGCTAACCTTATTTTCAAAAAAACTACAATTATTGACATCGAAAGTCACCTGTCAAAGAAACAAAGAAATGTCATATACAGTAGGAACAATACGAAGGTCGTTAGAAAAGTTCTAAGCCTGGAAATAAAAAAACTTTTCACAGCAAGACTTTTGAGAATTAAACAAAATTTTTAAACGTAGTCAATTTGAAGTTCAATACACTTAGGCCCAAGATGTTCCAAATTTGTCCAACTCTGCCAACTACGTCATTATCTCTTCATTATTTGAAGTGAACCTTCGTCTAGCGAGTCTTTTCTTCAGGTTTGGTTAGGAAGAAGAGGTGCTCATTGGCAGCCATTTGGTATTGGGAGCTACAAAATGTAGGTCATAAAATTTTGCAGTAAGAATCTGAGATCTAGATACAGACGTAATATGAGACTATTTCCTCTTTAACCATATGTGGACGTTGAACCTGAATAGCAACCTTCAATTGATCCAGAAGTAAAGCTTAATACTCCATGGTGATGGTCCTGCCATTAGCCAGGTAGGCAAAAACACCACACTGCGAGAATCCCCAAAACCGTTCTGACTTTCTTAGGCGCACATTCAACTACTTCAACACACTGTTTGGGCTGCTGCTTCATTTCTGAAGTGTAGTAGTATCTTTAACAGTTTATAAACGTCAGATTTCACGACACCCTGCTTTGCTTTAAACCGTTTTTACACTTTTAAAACATCTTACTTCTTTTTACTCAAGTTAAAACAAAAGGGACGTCATATTTTGTCATTGTCCCTTCAAATGTCTATTAGTTAGGGCTTCTGTGATTTTATAATACATATATTTATTCAAAGAAGGAGCTGCTGATAACCAACGCGAATATTCAACCAGTTTTATTTTTCATTACACAGACTGAAAATCTAATATAATCATCGTATGGTCCAGTTTAAAAATATACAGTTTGTATAACCCTGTAATACATACAGATACACAAAGAAAAGAATTTACTTGAAACTATTTCAACCGGATTTAATCCACGTGTCTACAACGCAAAAACGCCAAATTCCAATAATCTAAAATGTTTCAAAAAGCCATAAAAGTTCGATAAACCTTTTGAAACATAAATTCGACATATTCCGAAAAATAATTAATAATCTTTACCCCCGTTCTTATCTATCAATCATTACATATGGTTTTCGTTTTATGTATTTCGTCATGCGAGATAGAGAGAGACAGACAAATGACAGTTTCAATATAAAATCTCTGTCCCGACATCGTCAATTTATACTCATCGATCAAGTTTCCTGCGAGTAACAAGAGTGCTTCAGAAATTTCGCGACTTGTCATATACAACGAAAAATCTGGCTCAAATATTAACACAAAGATTAATTCCGAAATATCATCGTCGAGACTGTTTCGTTTCTAAATTTGATAAAATTCACCTGAAATTTATTTTCGGCTTTTATTGTATGTATCATAAAAGTTACACTTAAAGGGAATCGATCCTTGAAGTTTTCTTATTTCAAAATTTTTGCTCGAACATATCAGAGAAGAATACTCATCAAGATGCCTGATATTGATGGAAGCAGTGGCTACATGTAAGCAAACACTATTGTTATTGTATCATGTTCTTGTACAATATGTGAAACATCATATCGGTGATCAATTTTTATATTAGGACATTTGGTGCGAAACGCAACACTTCAGATATTTACTACAAAAGATGATTCTGAGATTCATCTCCCGATGATGCTAACATGGTTAGCGAAACGCACATTGAAAATTAAAGACAAGGAATTTTGTGTTTTGTAGTCAATATTGAAGTTTATCATAAGTTAAGTTTAATCTTAATTAATAATTAAGTTTATCATGAAATTACTTTTATAAACTTTAATATGTGCCATCCATAAAATATATCCTTAATATTTTCAAGTAAAAAATATTCAAATTATATTCATTCAGAAAGAACAACGCGACTAGCGATTTATTTTAACTTAGGAACTTCAATTTTTTTATGATGAATTATTTGCGGGTGGTATCTTTTCACCAAAAATATTACTTAAAATTTCCTTAGATTTGTCACTGAGATTTCTTCTATTTCCTTCTATACTTTCAAAGCAACAAAATATTTGTATGTACATATTGTGAAATATGAAAAAATTGAATACAAATTTTAAAAATAAAATAAAAATTTTACTGGCAAATTTATGTCTATTACTTAAAGATGTGAAAAATAATTTTTTAATTAATGATTCCTAATTAAACAGACTCACAACATTTCTTATAAATTGCAAAATATCATTTTTTAAATATTTTCGCGTAAACCACTTTACTTTCTCAAAGTATCAAGTATCAAAGTGAGACATTGCTTGTAAACTACAGCAAAAAATAAAATGTCATAATTCTTCGCTATTCATGTCACGAATGACATGAATCAGGCGATCATTTCACGCACTTTTCCACCAACTTAACGCGAATTTTTGTGACGAGGTTACAAGAGTTACTATCATTATAAGCGCTATAACTTGACAATCCATTGATCGATTCTACAGATATCAGTCTCGTTTTATAGAGGAGATATACAGCTTTCAGATTTTACATTGTTTTAATAGATGGCGCTAGGAGTTTTTTTTTATTTAAAAAGTTCCGTTATTTTTCCAACATACGCTGTACTTGTCATCTGTCAAAAAACACATCCTAATTATCTCATTAAATATTCAGTTAAAAAAGACTTGTAATTGTATACAAATAACTATGTCAAATATTGTTTATAACATCTCTACAAGAATAAAAAGTGTGAAACAAATATTAAACAAGGGCTACTAACCGAAATAATTAAGGCAAAATACGCCAGAAATGAATTTCTTATTGCGTAACTGTCAAATAACATTTGAAATGACGTTCTGATGTAACATTTGTTATTCCTCGAATGTCAGATGTCAAAAGAACAAAATCAATGAATTATTTGCTGGTGGTAACTTTTCAAATATTACTTAAAATTTCCCTAGATTTGTCACTGATTCGTCTTCTGTTTCCTTCTATACTTTCAAAGCAATAAAATATTTGTATGTACATATTGTGAAATATGAAAAAATTGAATAAAAATTTTAAAAATAAAATAAAAATTTTACTGGCAAATTTATGTCTATTACTTAAAAATGTGAAAAATAATTTTTTAATTAATGATTCCTAATTAAACAAATTCACATTTCTTATAAATTGCAAAATATCATTTTTTAAATATTTTCGCGTAAACCACTTTACTTTCTCAAAGTATCAAGTATCAAAGTGAGACATTGCTTGTAAACTACAGCAAAAAATAACATGTCATAAGTTAAACGTATGCTGTTTGTAATTTTATTGTTTGATTTTAAATGATATTTAAATTTGACAGTTATAATGTCATTTATTACAACAATGAAGCCAAAATGTCAAGTTATAATAAACCATTATATATTTCTACCCAAAAAAACAATAATGCCACTTTGTTTGATTGAATTGATTTCAGACAAGGAAAGTTCGACACTATTCCTTGTTTTTTTTTTAGCTTCAGGGTCATATTAGTTGTATAACCGATTTAAAAAATTAATGATGTAACAAATTAAATGCAAGATCATTTTATTGTAGAATTTAAGAAATTCGATTTTTAGCACTAAAATAAATTGAAATTGCGTGAGATATGGCAAGCAAAAAAGTGATGCAATAAGCCATATGGTACAATTTTAAACTTTTTGTAATGCTACTAGTAAATATGTAAACAAAATATTTTGACGTATTGTTTCAATATAACTATACAAACATTATTTTACTTGGTCCAATTATCAATATTATAATGCATGCATACCAAATTCAGATCATCAAAAAGGTTTCAAAAATCCATACAAAGACCTTCCTCCCGTAAAAATTCGACATATACCAAAAAAAAAATCTACCCCGGTGCTTGCTTATTTATCAATCATAAAAATACATGATTCTTATTTATATCCATCGTCATGCGCGAAAGCGAGATGGACAATCAACTGTACGGATATAAAATCTTTGTCTGGCCACCGTGTCAACTCATACTCATACAACGACTTCTTTGAGTAACTAGTCGTGGTTTAGAATTTTCGCGTTTTATCTTCGCACAAATCATAAAATCTGGCTCATACAGTGTTAGAAAAATTAATTCCAAAATATCATCGTCGCAATTGCTTCGTTTCCAAATTTGATAAAATACATTTAAAATTCATTTTCGGATTTTATTGTATGTATCACAAAAGTTACACTTAAAAGGGGAATAGTTCCTTATTGTTTGCTAATTTCAAAATTTTCGCTCGTTAAATAGAAGAGGAAAATAGATCGTCAAGATGCCTGATATTGCTGGCAGTAGTGATTACATGTAAGCATATACTATTGAATTTATTAATTTTTTATGAACCATATACAGTTTCATCCCAGATCACAAACAAATCTAATTTAAACATGTTCTATACTCGTCATAAAAAGCATATCTTTTCACTGAAATATTTACTCTTACTTTTTATTACATATACCTTTTCAAAACCACTCAATATATATATATATATATATATATATATATATATATATATATATATATATATATATATATATATATATATATATATATATATATATATATATATATATATATATATATATATATAAATTTGTATAAATAAAATTATCCAATATATATATAGTATAATATAAATTAAAACTTCTTGATTGAAACGCCTTGATATTCACAGTAAAACTGTCAACAATGACAGAAATTATTCCACAATGATATTAAAAAATAATTTACAAAATTGTCTCATAATTAAATGTAAATTGGGGACTATATTGAAAGAATTTAATCAAGTTTTCACAAAATAAAATAAATTACTATATCATTTGATTTCCCCAAATTACTAAGTGATGCAATAAAAATACATTTTACAAGTATAAATAAATAATGCAATAGATTTAGATTATTGATAACTACTTCAATGTAACAGTATGATGCAATAGAAAGGAAAACAATCAAAATTCTATATTTTTGTATATACAAATTTTCAGATACTCTGATGATGTAGTAAGGACAGTGAAAAAATGGAATAATGGTGTTGGGCTTTTCCAGCAACTCCGTGGTATCAGTGTCGTTAGTGGCAATGTTAAAGAGCTGTCACCAAAGGTTAGTACTTCTTTATATATTAAAGTCAATGGTCTAACTTAATGTCCTTTGTCCTGAACAAACTGAAAAAAGCTGATATACAGGAAAAGTTGTTTTATATATCAAAATATCAAGGTCATCTTGTACTGGATATTTTGGTTTAAAGTAACATTTTTATCACAGAAATTTACAAGTCAAATTGCTAAATGATTATTACATTGTTAAACATGATAAAAACCTGTTTTATAATTTCAGGTAAAATCATTTGTTGAACAAAACATAGATCTGTGCCATCCTGATAAAGTTCATATTTGTGATGGAACAGACAATGAAAACCAACGTCTCATCCAATTTATGCAGCAACAGGGTACCATTGTCCCATTACCCAAGTACCAAAATTGGTAATTATAAATTACTTACTTTTATTAATAACAATAAATTACCAACAATTATAACCAACAACTGCAGCACATTCAATTTTCTTTTACCTCAATTAATACTTATTCAGTTAACATTCAACAACCTTAAATATTGCCCAAGCCAGAATTTAAAGAATATAGTTGCTAGTTAAACTTTTACAATATAATATAACCACAGTATTTACTACAAAAAAAACCATTCAAAATCTAAATAAAGTTAAGGTGTGATTTATGTCAATATCTTCTTTTTTATTGGGTTGGCGGTACCGCCAACCCACTTGATATCTCCAGAGTTGTTTTTGATACTTATGCAAACAATATTCAATAATTCTAAATATTGCCACAGTCAAGTAGTATATTTACTTTTTAAAATTTGAAATTGTTGACATAAAAAAACACTCCAAATTCTCAAGAATTAATCAGCAACAAATACCATAAACAAATTTCATAAGTAAAACAAATGTTTTACGAAACTATAGTCACACAAAGTTAAAAAATAATGTTATATAAAAATAGTGATAGATATCAAAGTAAAAAAATTGTTTTAATCGGTTTAAAAATTTACTTTCACAAAGTAACGGACAAATCAATCAATTTAAAACATATATCTATTTCAAATTCTTCTTTTTTAGTTGGTTGGCGCGTACAAACCCTGCCGATACCGCCAGGGTTGAATCAAAGACTTTCATTTGCACGGATGATCGTTCTGAAACCATCCCTACACCGAAAAATGGGATTAAAGGTACTTTGGGAAATTGGATTTCACCCAAAGACATGGACCAAGCAATTAAAGAACGTTTTACAGGTAACATCAAAGAAAAAAAAATAAAAACGAATAGGACGAGTTTATTTTTTCTTAAGGATGCATGAGGGGTCGTACTATGTACATCGTACCTTTCTCGATGGGTCCTATTGCATCGCCTTTATCTAAAATTGGAGTACAGTTGACCGATTCACCTTATGTCGTTGCCTCCATGAACATTATGACAAGAATGGGGTATTTATACCTATCCATATATATTTGGCTTTTTTTTAACTTAACATTATCGTGCTTTAGATCTGCTGTTCTTCAAAAGCTTCAGAATGACGATTTCGTCAAATGTCTCCATTCTGTTGGTGTCCCAGACAATGAGGTCATTGAAAATCCTAGCTGGCCTTGTGATCCAGAAAGGACCATCATCCTTCATAGACCCAAAAACAATGAAATTGTCTCTTATGGCAGTGGATACGGTGGAAACTCGCTTCTCGGAAAGAAATGTTTCGCTTTGAGAATTGGGTCAACCATCGCCAAAAGAGAAGGATGGTTAGCTGAGCATATGCTGGTAAAATCCTGGTGCTCTGGTGTTGAAATTTCACTCTTAACTATTTGTGAAATTCCAGATTTTGGGAATAACAAATCCACAAGGTCAAAAACGTTATATTGCGGCCGCCTTCCCGTCGGCTTGCGGGAAAACCAATCTCGCTATGATGACACCAAGTCTACCTGGATACAAAGTGGAATGCGTCGGTGATGATATTGCTTGGATGAGATTTGACAGCAATGGACAACTGAGGGCTATAAATCCAGAAAATGGCTTCTTTGGTGTTGCTCCTGGTAATTTTTAAATGAAACATCTTTTTTCGGTACTGTTTTCAACTTTGCTAAATCTGCAGGAACATCAAAGAAAAGCAATCCCATTGCTATGAGCACTATTTTCAAAAACACCGTATTTACTAACGTGGCATCAACAAGCGACGGAGGAGTTTTCTGGGAAGGAATGGAAGATGAAGTAGATCCTAATGTCACCATCACTGACTGGAAAGGCCAAAAATGGTCCACAAATAGTCCCACACCAGCTGCACATCCTAATTCCAGGTATTTTATATAGATGAGGCAATATCCTAAGATATTAACTTATACAATTGTTTATTTTACAGATTCTGCACACCAGCAAACCAATGTCCCATTATAGATCCCCAATGGGAAGCCCCTGAAGGTGTCCCAATATCAGCCATATTATTTGGTGGTAGGAGACCTGTAGGGGTACCATTGGTATATGAGGCTAGAGACTGGAAACATGGAGTTTTTATCGGTGCTGCAATGAGATCTGAAGCAACTGCAGCTGCTGAACACAAAGGAAAAGTAATCATGCACGACCCATTCGCAATGCGTCCCTTCTTTGGTTACAACTTCGGCCACTACTTACAACACTGGCTTTCAATGGAGCAAAGATCTAGTAACCTGCCAAAGATCTTCCACGTAAATTGGTTCAGAAAGAGCAAAGAGGGAAAATTCCTTTGGCCAGGTTTTGGTGACAACTCTAGAGTTTTGGACTGGATTCTCAGAAGATTGGATAATGAAGACTGCGCTGTCGACACTGCCATTGGTTTTATACCAAAAAATAACGCAATTAACTTGAGTGGATTGAAGGAAACGGTTGACACTGACGAGCTGTTTAGCTTGTCGAAGAATTTCTGGACAGAAGAAGCTCTGGCAATTGAAAAGTATTTCCAAGAACAAGTTGGGAAAGATCTACCTAAAGAGATAGCTGGACAGCTTGAGATTTTAAAAAGACGTGTTGACAAAATGTAAATTTAGAAGGTATATTCCTCATCACATTTAACTACACTATATACATTTAGAATAATACTTTTTGAGAAGACACCAATTAGAGTTTACTAATGGGACGCATTTTACTCATTTTATTTTAAATAAGTTCCTAATATTTTGCTGAACGAGATTTTTATTTTTTATTAAAAGTAATTTGTAATATTTAAAGTGAATAAATATATTTTATACAAGTAAAATTGCATATTTTTTAAACAAGAACCTCATTTTATATACCCTGTATTTAATGATGAATTTCTTCTCCAAAACCCTAGATTTATGAAAGCGGTTTCACCAAATAACGAAAAGAGATTGGAAAGATCACAAATTTTCTAGACATACAATAAGCAAAATTTTGGCATTTCTTATGGTAAATAGCAGAGACAAAAAAAAATATTTTCGTTTACATAATACTCGAGAAAATATTAAAATAAACTCTACGGGAGATCTAAACTCAAAAATCCACAACCGAATCAGTTAGACTAGAACTTTCTGGAAACTCTGTTGCACAACCATGACGGCTGTCAATTCGATACGAATTGCCATTATGGCCATTATACCCAAAAGTTTACATACACCAAGTAAATTAAGTATTTTTTAAAAACGGTTTAATTTTTGGCTTTAGTTATATTTCCAACCCAAATAAACAACAATAGATACAGAACTAAATCTTTAAATGCAAATTTCATAAATAAGTAAATAGTCTTGAATAATACCTCACAAAAGTAAACATACATCTGAGAATGAAAAAATTACTCAAAACAAATGAGCTGAAAAAAATTCTACAAAAAATTCATCTTTTGTTTATCTACCTTCAGTACTTGCGACTACTTAATCTTAATTCTTCATAAGTAATCTTCTGGGCACTGACAGGACTAAATTGTTCGTGACGTCGGGGGTGATTCAAAAAAAGAACTGACGAAAAATATATTCAAAAACAAGATATTTCATTATTTGAAAAGGGCAGACATGGATAAAAAATGTATAAATAGCAGTGGCGGCTAGTGAGGTCGTTGGGGCGCCGCCCCTCCAGCATTCATCACAGTAAACAATTTTTCAGAGCAAAACACCATATTTTATTTCCGTTCAGTTTCTTTCCTTTAACTCGTTTTAAGATATTATTATAAATTAAAATCTCCAAATGTAGCAGAACGTCTGTCGACCCATCACACCAAATAATGTGGATAAAAATTCTATCCTCTCGCCATAATTTTTACATCGTTGGTCGGACGTTTACCTCCAGCGACAGTACGCCACGTCATCTTTTCTCGTTATTGGCGTTACATGTTTTGTTGGTTGCCAGAATTCAGGGATTTAACTGCTGTCTAAAACATGCTATTTGGACGTAGATTCCCTGCGACCGAACGGATCGGTAACTAGTTTTAAACGCTGATTTGATGGGTACGGAGCGTTTGATATGTCCCGCGTCGCGTATTTCGTTCGTCTCGCGAATACGTGTTTTGATTTGGGATTTGCTACGTGTGTACACATTCACTAGCACTTTTTAAATAAACATAATCAACTTTTAATTGCAAACATGAAGGTGTCTGATTTAAAACAGTTAATGACTAATTTAAGTTTGGAGAAAGTTGAATTAAAATCTAACGGTCGTCCCACACCCGTATTGAATTTGAGTCAAGTTCAAAAATAATGTAAAAATAGGGCAAGCTTTATACGAAAATTTGACGTAAATATGAAAAATTTTACCGACTATAGAAAAAGATTTGAAGACTAAATCGGAATTTTTTTATTCAAGGCCCGAGATTCAAGAGCCCGAACCAAAATAAAGATATTAAAGACTGTTTAAAGACATTAAATTTTATTTTGAATATGGGACTGGCCACTGCTTTTAAAGAAATCACTCGTGTTTTGAGAATACTAGTGAATATAACGATGACCACAGCCGAAGCCGAAAGGTGCTTTTCGACTTTGAATTTGATTCAAACATATTTAAGAAATTTAATGGAGGAAGATAGACTAAATGCTTTAGGTATGTTAAATATTGAGAATACTATGGGTCAAACTAATTCCGGACTTTAATGAAAAAGTTATTGAAAAATTTATTTTGGACAAAAACAGGCGAATGGAATTTCACTTTAAAAAGTAGGAAATGGCGAGGTGCTATTCACTGACAAAAATGTGTGCAATAACCTTTTTTTGTAAAAAAAATGACATTTTTTTGAACTTTGTAAACTTCTCATGAACTTTTTCGAATTTTCTGTATTGATTTGCAGTTACAATAAACTGTTTGAATGGTTTGCTCTTCGGGAAACAGTAAGTACCTACTTATTCATTCCTTTATTTGCGCAACAAGCAACAACCCATCCTCCAATGTCCTTATAAGTAGTAACAATACAAAATCTTAATGTTTTCCTGTTTCACCTCCTGTATAAGGTTTCAATAACATGAAAAGTAAAAAAGGAGGAAGAGGAAAGCAAAAAAAATCCTCGAGTGATTGGAGAACCTTTACATACTCTGTGTAACTGTGTAGTGTGCATTGTGCGCTGAAGGGGCAATAGGGCCATTTTTTTGAAGAAAATAACTGCTGAAACGGTAAATGTTAATGACAAATGCTATCACAATATGTTAAGAAACTTTTTACGGATTCAATCAGATAATAATCATCTCAACAGTATGTTCATTCAACAAGATGACGCCACATGACGTGTCATACAGCGAGGGAAACTTTGGGTTTATAGACTCGTTTTCCTGGCCGCATCATTTGTCGAAATGGTGATATTCAGTGGCCTACAAGATCATGCAATTAAATTTACAAAATTATGCATCAAGTTATTGGTGAAACTGAACAATTGTGCCAAAATGTTGACAATTTTATGCAAAGAATCTCCACCTGCAGAAACCAGCCAAAGGGACATTTGGAGAATATTATTTTTAAAACACAAATGCAATGTCTACTTTTTGATCAATTAAATAAGCATGTTATTTTTCTAAAATTGGTGATTTTATTTAAAAAAGAAATCCTAAAGTATCTATTAGGACACCCTCTATAAAAATAATCATAAATTTCAAGCTAAATATTTTCCCGTTCTGCTTTTAAAGCTGCATAAGCTTCATCAAGAATTCTTTTTTTCCAAACCTCATAATCTTCATATTCTTCCATTTCATCCTTTCTTTGCATATTTTGTTGATCTGCAACTAAAAAACATGAATAAAATCACTGATAATATTCCATCAAATAATTTTTTAAATAAACCCTTATGAAAAGTGACCAAGCACATACACTAACCTTACTAGTCTAAATAAATTATTATAACAAAACATATAAATAATACCTGGTTCTTGGTCATCTTCTAAATATTCCTTTGCTGTAGTCTTAACTACCTTCTTTCCCAATCCAAATTGTTCAAATTCATTAACCAATGCCTTCCATTGTGATGGTTTTAATCGACTGACTGTAGCAATTTGGTTTTTATCTACCGACACACGTTTTACTCTAAACAAAACACGAAACAAAAAATTCTGCTATAAAGATATTGTAAATATTAACATTTACTTGCAAGCTAAATAAGTAGCAACAGCAATGTATTGGGGATGATCCAAATCTTTTATTTTCTTATCTAACTGTTTATATTTATTCAAGATTTGCTCGGCGTAATCTTTTATAGATGTACAACCTAACTGTACACACAAATCTGAAATGGAAATGCTTCTATCCAGTTCGAGCAATTTTTCAATTGTGTTTAAATTATTTTGATACAAGGATTTCTTTAAACCAGACAAAGCAAGGGCTGTTTCTTTATCGATTCCTATTCCCACAAATCTAGCAGCTAAATCCAGACAGAAAACAGTCTTAGCTTGATCGTTTAATGTTTTTATAGAGGCTTTGCTTTGGTAAACTCTGAGGTATTCTTCCGCTTTACTAGATAAGTAATAAAATCTATTAGAATCATATAACGTAGCTGAAAATATTATATTTATTACTTTAATACAGATTCATCGTAAATATTTAACCGTTCAGCGGTATTTTTCAAAATTTTCCTGTTCATTATAGAAGAAATATTTTAAAAATTATTAAAGGTTAAAGTCTTATTCCAAAAATTTTGGTTTGGTGTCGTTATATGGATATATGCACAGACGGAAAACAGTTTTGATATCACGATGGTGGGAATTTCTAAGAATGGTTTCTGTAAATTTTTGCGAATAGTTATAATGTTTTTGGTTAGAGGGCGCGGTATGTTAAATGATTTTAATAAAAAAGTTTGGTGTTATAAGGGGTCTTTCCATAGCAATTTAGATACGAGTTTAAAATTCTCGGATTAGATTAGCGCTTCCGCGAATGCGATTATAATTCTAAAAGTAGAATGGATAGTTTATTTATGGTCGTTTCGTATTAATTTAGCTATTAGTGAAAGAACGAAAATTATCTTGTCGTTGCACATAATGTTTGTTGGGGGATATATAAAGAGCCTGCATTAAGACGGGTGTCGTTCGAAGAAAGAGTGGGATAATCTGCGTGGGATTATATATACAAGACCGGTCTTTCAACCACTCTCTTACAGCATCATTAAGGGCTCAGAGTTCATTGGTTAGAGAGATGGTTGCGTTTGATTTGCTGTCGTTCCGGACCAGTGGCGCAGATGCTGCGGAGCTTTGGTCCAGGCCACGCCTATTTCGCTTCTTGCGATGGCCACAGACGATTTTATACATAAGGGGAAGGATATTATCGAGACCGATTTATTGTGTATTCTGTCAAATGGTCATGGCCAGCTTTGGTCATGTAATCATTTTTGTGGTCGAATAGATGTAGAGGTTTTAATGGTTATTTTCACGTTACTAGTTATTTATTTAAACCTTGGATATCTAATTTTTGTATATTGCATTATTTAAAGATGTTATTATTAGTAACTAAAAATATTACAAAAATTTTCATTAGATCTGTGATCGAGAATTAAGGTGTACTATTTTTTAGTTTCCATGTTTCCTGATCAACAAAAAATATTTTAAAAGCACCTCTTAAACACGTTTAACTATTTTTAAGAAATAATTTCGTTGTTTGCATTTCATCATAAATATTTTCCATAAGAAAATATACCTCCATCTCTTCTTCTTTTTCCTTCTATGGCATCTGCTCCGAGAGACTTATTTTAACATTTTTTTTTCACTTTAAGTTCCATATAATGTAGGACTGGTTAAATCCGGGACGGATCTAAACACCCGCTGACCCCGCAATACGGGGGCCCCAAAGCCCCGGGAGCCCGATGAGAGCTCAAAAGAAAAAATGGAAAAAAGAAATAACATTTTATATTTAATAACTACACTAATTGAATTTTAAACGTTGCATTGCAACTTTCTATATAAAACAACTGTTGTTATTTTAAACCAAACTGTGTTAAGCAATTTACTTAAAAAATACCTAAAAAAACTGATAAAAATGGCTGATAATGGCCTATTGGTAGTGTTTATCTAAAAAATAACACACGCCAAATCTGAATAGCATATTTTGGCTTGTATAACTTGGAACCTGACATCAGTGGGATGAAACAAATAGATAATGAATTAAAGTGGGAGGGCGTAGCAGTAAATGGGATCATCTTAGATGATCAAAGCATCTCTGTGCAGATATTATCGCCAGTTTGGAAAATTGGGGTTTAGATATGAAAAAGTGTCGAGGAAAAGGGTATAACCGAGCTGTAGAGATGAAAGAAGCAAGCATATTTCGGGATACAAAAAAGATTGCAAGATATTGAAGAGCTGGCTGTATATGTTCATTGTTCTGCTCATAATCTTAATTTAGTAATCAATGAAATGGGGGGGGGGGGGGGGTGTTGATTTTTTGCGGGGAGCTCAAAATTTATCGAGCCGGTCCTGGGTCAAATGCTATTTTTATTTTCGTTATTAGTGATAAAATATGTATATAATTCAAAGAAATTATTTATAAAAACTGAAAAAAGCCAATAAACCTATGTTGTAGTTTACGAAAATTAGTGGTTTCGTGTAAATCATTAGCATTAAATGAATGCTCTGTGTTATAAGGTACCTGTAAATATATTACAAGCATTATCTCCATTTTCCACAATACCACCAAAAATCAGGGCCTGCTTTCGCAGGCCTTGGTTTTCGCTATAACCATGGTGTGGTAGCTAACGCCAGTTATTGGAGGAGTTAAACCGTCATATAACACTATTTTAAGGTTAAGCATTCATTTTTTTCTTCTTTACACGCTACGGTTCTAGAAGATATCTTAATTCTACACTATTTCACTATTCTATTCTACACTATTTTTTTTATAGAGTATCCCAATAGGTATATAGGGATTTAAATTTAGCGTCGTTTTTCAACGACTTAACGACATTTTATATCTCGCAAGTGTCAGATCCGGCAATTTAATTATGGATCTTTTTACAAAGGAGGAACGCGTTAAAATTCTGCAAATATGCAAAATGTAAAAAATTATGTTTTCCGACGGAGCTCATTTCTACCTGACAGATTATGTGAACAAGCAAAATTGTAGCATTTGGGGAAGTGAAAATCTTGGAGTGATTGCAGAATAACCTTTGCACCTTGAAAGAAATCTTTGAAGGTATAGAGGATACCCTCTATCTTTATTATATGCAGATGATATTATTTTAGATATTGTCAACAAATCCGGATCACCTCCCTATAGCAAACATGAATTAACAATGTGTACTAATATTGGAAGAATATATGGACTGCACGTACGAATCGTTTCAATATTAATCGCAGTAGATTTCGTCGTTAAAATGTTTTTGTTGAATTTATTTTATACTCTGCAACATTTATAGTGAAAGATCATCATTGATTACTAAAGGTTTTTGACCGGAAATAACGCTTCGTCGGGTCGGACCAAAAGTTCCGCGTCGTCCTGGTATGCGGCAGGAATTCGTCCAGCCTGCGACGATCCTCTCCTGCGTGGTGACCCCAGCAGCACCTCCGAACTAATCAATATGCAGCGGCCCCGGAGAGAGATCGACCGCTTTGGCGCGGACGTGCAGGTATCTCGGTCTCCGCAGGAGAAGACGCCCGGGCCGGTACGGATTGCACGAACCGCACAATCGAAATCGACATCCTGTCACATTAATATCCCCGCATTAATATCCTCATGTTAAAAACTGTGAAAATATCATATCAGATGATATTAGAACAATAAGAAAAATTAAAGAACTCTTCTATAGCTGAATCGAATATTTCTCAAATAAAACAACACTTACAGAATTCGTTTTTAAGGTTAAGAAATATCCGTTGCGCTATATTCGTTGCACTATATCCGTTGCACAATAAAGTTGCACATATATGGTGTTCTTTGAAGTGAATTCTGAATCTTGGGAACAGGAAGAAGTCTGGTGAATAGGTAGGTGCCAAGCAAAGGTAAGCAAAAATTAGATATTAAACCTGAAAAGGGAGAGACCAGAAAAAAGGAGAAACCAAAAACGCAGATACCATACCTTTAGTAGGTAAGCATATCAAGGGATGTAAAAACTACAGAGCGATTACACTAACAGGTTTATCTGAAAAAATTTCCTAGAATAAAGCATAGATTGAGAGAAAAATTAGAAGCAATATTAGAGGAACCACAGCATGGTTTTAGATAGACGCACACAAGATCTAATAGGTGAAAAACTGTTAAGAAAATAAACCGAAAACCATATTTGTTTCATTAACCTGAAAATGCATTTGATAAAAGCCTAAAGAGAAAAGCTAGCAATAGGAATAAAGTATGAACGCATATAGATGAATTCACAGAATTTGAGGTCTGAATAGGCCTCAAACAGGGCTACGTATTGAGTCCAATGTTATTTTTAGTAGTTATGACGATGTTGTAAAAAATAGCAGAGCAAATTGCAAGACTAGAAAAATAGGTCTTAGAAAAATGAAAACCAAGTACCAACACAAGAATTACTGATGATATGGTCCTAATGGCAGATTCTGAAGAAAAACTGCAAAATAACTTAACGATATATAACGAAGAGCTAAGAAAAGTAAACATGGAAATAAATACTGATAAACGTGAAACAATGGTAATTGCAGGCATAAAAATAAGACAAAATTGTAAGCGATGGGAAGGTAATGGGGCAAGGTAAAAACTATAAGTATTTAGCCAAAATAATAGAAGATAATCGAAAAATGATCTGTGAAATGAACGAAAAAGTGGGAAAACAGGCAAACTATAAAACACCCTAAAAAGAACCTTTTTAGGACAAAGAGAAATACCGAAAGAGGTAAAGGCCCAGGTGTATCGGAAAGTATGAGACCATCACTGATATACGGCAGCGAATCTCGGGCCTTATCAAACAGAGACAAAAGTAGAATTACAGTTTCAGAAATGAGATTCCTCCGCAAAACAGGGGGAATTTCAATAAGGAACAGAGTGAGAAATGCGAAAAAACGAAACCAATAGAAAGAGCTATATGAGAAAGGCAATTGATCTGGCTAGAATCACATCCACAGAATGAATGAAGAGAGATTAACAAAACAAATCTATGAAACGAAAACGCGAGGAAAAAATAAAGTTGGACGTCCAAGACTGAGACGGGAAGAACAAGTTGCGGTTGTTATGTCATTATTCATTGAAGTAATAGGAACTGATATAAAGTCATCGTCTTAGTTCGAATCATTTTTCTGCTATGCCCATCAAAACTACTCTCAAATATGCTTTATTGAAAATTGAAGCCAAACATCATGAGTCAGTTTCTCATATGGATGATTTTTTATGTACAAATCACACTCTTTGTGATAAGCTGCCTTCAGTGGATTCTATGGGAAGTATGCGGAGATAATGATAGCATGCGGATCCCATTTTCCCGGGAATATTGATAAGTTTTCAGTGACTAAGTAGTTGCACTAATATGTTTGGCAAAATGACGAAGCCATTTTTCAAAAAGATCTTCGCTATTCTACCCTGATTTTGAGTATTCACTTTCAGCTCCAATCCAGTCTTAAGAGTTGATTTGATTTTTTGGCGTGGATATATAAACATAGGTGGAAGTAATGAACAGCCTGATGCATTAATTGCACAGACAACTGTGACGTTTTGCCCACGCTTTCCGCTCGTAATTTTACCATCTTGCTTAAGCTCTTTAGATTGTCTTCCCATATTGCCAACTTTACATGAGACATAACCCTACATAAAACATGTTATCAACTTAATATGATAGATACTTAACATTTTGCCTAACCTGACTTGGTCTAATCCAACCACTTCAAGAATATGAAAATAATTATTATTCAACATAATGGATTTCAGAATTTCATCATTTAAAGAAATCATCTCTTCAGCAGCTTCAAGAATATTTTTCTAAAAAAAATGTGTTTGGAACAAGACGAGAAAAAACTCGAGACAAGCCCAAATTGTTCTTCTAAATTAATTGAATTGGATGTATCTAATCCTTAATCGGCGATTACTATGTACAAAGTTTTTGATTGTGGTAATGCTTTCTTCATTAGTTGACTGAACGAATTTCCTGAATGAGATTCTTCTTAAACCTCTTCTCTATCATCACTAATCGTTGTATAGTGCGTTTCAAGATATATCGTTGACCGCTTGGCTGCAATAAACTCTTGCAAGAAAACTAAACAGGGCCGGACCTAATAAGAAACAGGTAAAATGATAAAATTAATTTTATATCTGGGTTAGTAGTTTCGAAATATTTTAGTTTAGTTCGCATTCTTTTCTTAAACAGTGCAGTTCTATAATTTCGATCGTATATTTTGTTATTCCAAACGTGCTCAAAATGTGGCGTTCTTGGCAAGATAATGATCATTGTGCCTCCGGTAATGTTAATTTTAAAAGGAAATATTGATTGCCCGATCACTGGCGGCTCGTGAAGAAGGACGTTGGGGCGCCGCCTCTCCAGCAGTTATCACAGTCAACAATTTTTCAGAGCAAAACACCATATTTTATTTTCGTTCAGTTTCTTTCCTTTAACTCATTTTCCTCATTTCCTCACCATTAAAAAGGAGAAAGGGAGAAGTAAAAAAAATCTTCAGCAGCACTATTTTCTTTTACACCCTCCCACTTTAAAAACGCACGAGCCGCCACTGCACCCAATGTTTAGTAAATTGTTAACATGTGTATGTTTCTTTATTGGAAAAAAGAAAGGAAAGAAGGAATAGAGGGGCTTAATGTAAATGCAGCCGCAACAGAAATGTCTTCATTAACGAAAACTCCGTTGTCTACAGTTAAAGATATTGTGACTAAGCCAATTAAAGCCAAAAAAAGTCCGTGGAATTCTGGTAAAAGCAAATGTGTTGACGAAAGCGACAAAGACTTAATTCGAAGCAAAATTTATGCTATGTATGAAGAGCAAACTGTGCCTACATTGCCACAGCGACTAAGGAAAGATGAAATCAACATTCTTTGCAGCAGAACTAGCCTCCGGAGAATATTATCTCAAATAGATTTTGCATATCGGACCATTAATAAAAGATAAATATTAATGGAATCACAATGATTGCGACGATGGCGGTTTGACTACTTAAACTCTATAAGAAAATACAGATCAGAAAATCGCCCATTTTCCATCTTGATGAAACATGGTTCGATACACATGAGGCGCCCGCAAAAGGATGGGATGCATGCTGGATACGAGGATGGATGGGTTCCAAATTGTTTACGGTTGTTCTCCAAAAATATTAAACATTCATCTTTGGACTATCCATGACGACACCACAGCAGAACTTTTTGAAGATTGGTTTATAAATAGGCTTTTGTCCAATGTGTCTAAGGAAAGCGTAATTGTAATGGACAATGCCAGTTATCGTAACTGCCAAAAAAATGTTCCTAATGCAAATAATCCAACACTTAGTTCCAACACTAAACTGGAAATTCATCACTATATGTTAAAAAACGATATATATTTCGAAAATACATATAAAAAATGTGACCTAGAAATATTAAAAACATTCAATATTAAAATGAAATATGTATGTGATACCATTGCGGCCGATATGGGACATACGGTTTTACGCCTTTCCCCGTATTATTGTATTTTTAATCGAATTGAGCATATGTGACATAAGGTAAAATCCAATGTTAAAGCAGAAAACATTTTTCCCACTCTAAGTGCAAGTGCTGCAACATTACTTAGGAAGGTTGTAGATAGTATTCCCAAAGAAAAATTCGATTAATCATATTATTCCTATAATAATCATAAGATTCCTATGTATCATTTACTAATAATATAGAACCACTTATTTTTAAAGATCAAAGTGACGATGAGATCGAAACCGAATTAAATATATAATTAAATTTAAATTATAATTTTTATTGTACTAATAGATACATTTATTTATATATTTATTTTTATTGGACTAATACATTCAAAATACACAAACCAATAAACAATGTTTTGGTCATACATAATAACAATAATAATTTAATCATAGTTTAAAAATATTTTATTTTTCCCAAAATTATTCAGTAAGTTAATCCACTGCAGCTCAGGCGCCTTTTAAGAAACTGGGAATATTTTTATTGAGATTTATTGGGGCAATTAACATTTTGCCGAAGGGTAACGAAATATTTTGAAACGGACTATACCAACTATAAATATTTTTGTTACATAGCTACATCGCCGTAAAACTCCCATAACATCTTTAATGTATCAGCTCATTTGTTCACAAGACAATTCGTTCATTAGACAAAATTTATTCCAAATTCTTTGTGGGATAAATTTTTTCATTGCATCATTTTTTTAAATTGGTCGACGCGTGTTTCACTATCCATGTTAACATCATCAGGGAATGATTCAATTTATATATCGAATATCATCTGTATATATTTATAGCTTGTAAGAAAAATAACTTTCCTAAATTTAACCAACGGTTCTTTATTTAATTTTGAACAAAAAGTTTCTTTAAAACAAGTATCCAAAATGCAACTATTTCCGTCGAAAACAGGTCAGAATTGATTTTTTTTTACATATTGTTTTTAAAGCATTATTCGAAAATAAAATCTAAAATTTGTATAGCCATTTGGTTTGTTTTTTACAAAAAAGGAACACTTGTTGTCGTTTAATGTCAAAGTTGCAATTACTAGCACTAATTTTTTACACCATAATATATTTAAAACGATTCACGTCATCTTAAGAAACACATGATTTTATATGAAACACATGTTTTATAAATTAAATATTCGAAATGTCCACCGTTGAAATTTTTTCAAACATGATATAGACTAACTTTTTTATTTGAAGTGATACCAAGATACAAAGACACCAAATACAAAGTTACAGTTATACTGTTACTAATACCAGTTACAAAGTTACTTATATAAAGACAGATACCAAATACAAAGTTATATAAATACAAAAAGTTATATAAATACAAATAAGGGGTGCATGTCGTCACCTCCTCGTGGGGCATCCTGGAGAGGGTATTGATCCGGCTAACGACGACAACTCCAAAGGGCTAACTACCCTAAGAAAGTATCTCCAAAACGTTCTTAGAATTATATATGGAAATCACGACGGGGAGAGCGGCCGGCGGGTTCTCTTTGGAACCGTCGAAATAATCAGTCGGACAGGGTTTGTGGATCCAGTGGCACGACACCCTGTAGTGGTACCACAAGGCCCGCTATCCGAACAGTTAATCCATAAGAGGCTTGCATGTAATAGTATAGTTATACCTCATTTTACTTATTGTATGACTGTGCTGATATCATGTAATAAGGAGAGTATTAGTAGACTCCAAATACAGCAGAACAAGGCTATGCGTGTACTATTGAACTGTAATAAGTATACACCGATAGAGTTAATCTTGCGGTCGTTGGACTGGTTTTCAGCTGCGTAGGCCATTGAAGGGGCTAACCATCGATTGATATATAAAATAAAACATAATTTGTTGCCCCATTATTTAAATACTTTTTAGGTACAAAGAGTAAATATGCATTCTTACGATATCCGTTCTAAGAACAATTATGATGTACCAATTGTGAGATCTACTGGTCTCCAGAAGACATTGTTTTGGGAAGGTGTTTCCTTCTTCAATGCTTTGCCCGCCCACATAGTATTTAATAGACTGTTAAATTATTATTTGAAATATTACAGTGTTTTATCATTTGAACAGTGTTAATTATTGCCTTTTGATTGTATTTTCTTTTTTTAAGATCTCTTAGAATTTTTCTTACTTTTATTTTTTTTCTTTTGTATATTTATTTTGTTTTATTACTATTAGCTGCATATGCTAAATAAAGTGTGTATTTATTTATTTATTTATAAGCCCTAGGCTTGGACGTACCTATACTACACCCCGCCGAAGTGGCTACGCAAGCCTACGCTACTCCGCTGGACAAAATTATTGAATACAAAATTAGTACGTGCATACAGTGGCGGCTCGTGGGGTTTTAAAGTGGGAGGGCGTAGAAGAAAATAGTGCTGCTGATTTTTTTTTTAAAGAAATGTTACATAACATTTTTTATTTCGAATTTTAAGATTTGTCAAATTATGTTATAAAGATACGGTGTTGCCATTTAAAAATATTACTTTACTAGCTAATGGAGAAATCTGACAACACCGGAAAACATTGTTTGTACATTTTTCTTAATCAGGTTATTTCCTACAACTTTGCATTTGGAAGTACTAGTTTATCACTCCAAATAAAAAAGTGAACCTCTGTCAGGTTTTAAAAAAACTACACTGTATTTGTTTAAAATGATAATTCTTATCATAGCTTTTCGACTTGCGATTTAATAACTTGACCATGAATAACTGTATGACCCTTGTTATAATAAACTTTTTCCTTTCAAATGATGTGAAGAATCGTTGGTCAAAATTTATTATTGTTATTTCCCTTATATCCTGAAAATTTTTTCCTGACAATGTTAACATGCTTAGTAAAACCTTCATCAAAAAATTTAAAAAAAATGATTTTGTGTCTAGAGGTAAATCTCTTCGAGACTAGTGTTAATTAGTCGCTTTATTCCTACTAGCACACGTGGGAAATATGCCAATTTCTCTTCTGCATCCTGTATAACAGTTCCAAGACAACTAATCAAATACCTTGTACGATCAATTTCACAAAAATGAAATTCAACTGGCCGATATCGTTACGCAAACCCCAATAAACAGCTCGAAAGTACCAGATTTTGTACTGATTCTGTGAACGTACTATGAATTATTTATTTCTCATTGTGATATATTGGAGCTTCGCATTTAGGATGGTTCACAGAAGTTTTGCAATAACTTAATCGTCAGCAAAAAAAAAATAAGAGAGGAAAAAACTGCTAGAAGCACGCGATAACGGTACGAATATCAAGCAGTTAAGAGATGCTTTGAGCCGATTAAGTGATGGATCTGAACAGAATTATATTAACTTCTTCACTTTTTTTTTCATCTTACGAATCGTAATATTCTCTTTCGGCGAAAACATTTACATATATACATTACGAGGATTGTTAGAAATATTTTCAGGGTTGAAGGCTTAATGGACACATCCGAGACCATCTCTGTTTTGCTGAGCTTACTAAAGAAGAACGAAGCGAATAAATACATGAAAAAACTAAAAATGATATGCAGTGGCGGCTTGTGAGGGGGGGCGTTGGAGCGCCGCTCTTCCAGCATTTATCACAGAAACAATTTTTCAGAGCAAAACACGATATTTTATTTCCGTTCAGTTTCTTTCCTTTATGGGAGTTTCTATCCTTTATTCTTTCCTTTATGGGTCTGTCGACCCATCACACCAAATAATGCGAATTAAAATTCCATCCTCTCGCGACAATTTTTCCATCGTTGGTCGGACGCTTACATTCAGCGACCGTTCGCCACGTCCATTTATCTCGTCGTTGGTGTTACATGTTTTGTGGATTGCCAGAATTCGGGGGTTTAACTGCTTTCTAAACATGCGATTTGGACGTAGATTCCCTGCGACCGAAGATATCGGTAATTAGTTTTAAACGCTGATTTGACGAGTACGGGGCGTTTGATATGTCTCAAGTCGCGTATTTCGTTCGCCTCGCGACTACTTGTTTTGATTTGGGATTTGTTACATGTGTACACACTGAGTAGTTCTTTTTAAATAAAAATAATCAACTTTTAATTGCAAACATGAAGGTGTCTGATTTAAAACAGTTAATAATGACTAAGTCAAGTTTTTTTCGAACTTATTCGAATTTTCTCTGTTAGTTACAATAAACTGTTTGAATGGTCTACTCTTCGGGAAACGGTAAGTACCTGCTTATTCATTCCTTTATCTGCGCAACAAATCAACCTCCAATGTCCTTGTAAGTAGTAACGATATAAATTTTTAATGTTTTCCTGGTTCACCTCCTGTATAGGGTTTCAATAGCACGAAAAATAAAAAGGAGGAAGGGGAAATTAAAAAAAAATCTTCAGCACCACTATTTTCTTCTACGCCTTCCAACTTTAAAAAATCACGAGCCGACACTGGATGCATGTATGCAGAAGAAATAGTCGTTGTAGCTGAATCAGGAAAAAACATTAAGAATACGATAAAGTGGTTATTTCGGCAAGAAATTAAATGCATATTATTAAATCGTGAAAGGAAAATTTACTAAACAAGTTGCATAATTGGATTAAATAGAATTATATAGAAGAATGGATCAAGAATGAAATGAAATAATGAAATGAAATAATGAAATGAAAACTATGAAATACTACTATTATCAAAAAGAAAAGTGACTTTTGTTTAAAAATTCGCGCGCTTTACGTGCCGATACAATTATTTGTTTTTTAAGTTGGTATGACTGTCCTTGAAATGGTACAACGACTTTCGCGATGATAGAAAATAAATTGAAGATGAACCTCTTTCAGGAAGACCTTCCAAGTCAATCAATGAAAAAACATTACCAAATTAAGAATCTTGTCTGAGTATCGTCGATTAACCACAGTGTTATCCACCACATTAGATTCTCGATTTAATAATATTTGCAAATACAAATAAATCCATCTGCTAACTAACTCTAATGCATGACCAGCTAGAGATTTTCCTAATAAGAGAAGGCACCTAAACCATTTTTTTTGTGGAAAGCTTTTATATTCGAAATGTGAGACTCTCCTGTTAAGGTCTACCCACTAGAAAACGACTATGTATCATAACATATCATGGAATCACTGTCAGTTGATATGACTGTCCTTGAAGTGGTACAATGACTTTCGCGATGATAGAAAATAAATTGAAGATGAACCTCGTTCAGGAACACCTTCCAAGTCAATCAATGAAAAAACATTACCAAATTAACAATTTTGTCTGAGTATCGTCCATTAAGCACAGTGTTATCCATTTCTTGGTTCGGAAAATACAGCCCTGTATTTTGACAACTGTCAAACTTAAATGTCATACAAAGTGTGATTTGTTTAGTTTATGGTTTGCCATTTTACAATATGGAATGTGGTCTTCATAATCGTCCTTCTGAGTGCACAATTTCCAACACAATCACAACACAAAGACATTTGAAAATACTGATGAGAATATCGCTGCTGTTAGTGAAAGTGTAGTTAAAGACCCAAATTTATCGATTCCTCGACGTTCACAGTCTGTGGGCTTGCCTTGCGGCACTTTATGGCGTATTTTGCATTTGGACTTGCACCTTCATCCTTTCAAAGTTTAACTCACGCAAGAATTGAAGGCCACCGAGCATACGCTGATTGGGTGCTTGAATATTCACCTGATTTTTCGAACAAAATTAGGATCTGAATTTTTTTGTGACATGTCTAAGATAGTAGGGTTTTAGAGGACCACTCTGCTAGACCTCTCTTTAATTTTTTAATTACTGTTTTATTTTTATATTTTTATATTCTATGTGTTGTTTTCTGGAATTGTGCTAGTGGTTATTAAATGTATAACATCATTATTGAGTTTTTTTTGTATCTAAGATAGACTCTTTCTCAGTTTTAGAGTTTATTGATACCTAGAATTATTTAAAAGAACTGTGTGGTATCCTATTGACGTGCCTCATCGACCCTTCCGTGACCTACGCCTAGATGCCTCCGGCGAACGGCTGCTGTCGCTGTAACTAAAAATTTCAATTTATTAAAGGGAATTATTTGGTTACAAAGGATTGAGTCGTGTAAGCGGTCACGTGGTGGACATTTAAATGATCATCGAAATATCAATTCTTTGTGTGCTTTTTTACTTTCCGAAGCACAAAATGGATAATCCTTTATTAGAGAATTGTTGAGGTTACTGAAATATCATTTTAATCAGTTTTGGGGAACAATAGGCTTATCTCGTCTGATTCCGAAAACGCAGATATATTTTTTTTTAATTACTGAAGGGAGGCTGCTAAGATTGCTGAAGAGATGTTTTATTTGGATGATAACATGATAACAAGATCTTTGTTTAAGACCCAGAAACAGATCAATAATCAAACGAGTATTATGTTAAAAATGAAACCACATCAGAGCCGATAAAATATCAAAGTAATGTTTGCTGTTTCCAATGATTACCGGGACAGTGTTCGTAAAGAGTTCCTTTCAATTGGTCAAACTGATTTGTAGCAAAACAATTAACAGTTTTTGTTCTACAATAACGCACTATCGTGCACCATAATACATAAAGGTGCACGATCAGGGTCATTAAATTTTTTGCTAAAAATCAAACAAATATCGTTCCACCACCATCTTATTCACCAGATTTGGCACCGTGTGACTCTTACCTGTTCCCTTGATTGAAGAAACCACTTCGTAGTTGCTATTTTGTGTCATTAGAGGTTAACAATATTCAAAAAACAAGGGCTCGATTAGTTTTGTGAAAGTTCAACTCGATCCCGACTGATCATAACCTGGGAGCGAAAAAGAGATTGATAATAAAGTGAGAACGACGAAAGGCCAAGAACAAAAAGCACTTATCAGAAATTACAAATGTATAGGCGTAAATGGCCTGACAAGTGCTAAAAATAATTGAATAACAATGAAACCATTTGCGTCCAATGATTTGCGATGCTTCTTATTGTTCAGAGCAATAAAACTTTTTAATTTGGTTTATTTCAGTTCAAAACCAAATAAAATGCATTAAAAATGAAATGTATTACAGACGACTCCTAATAGAAGAACGGTTAATTCCGATAACGTGCTTGCTTATTGTTAAAAATGATATTATTGCAGTTTTATTACCTTATTTAAATACATAGTTCTTAAAATTAACCTTGGTAGAAATAATTCTACCATAAATAATCATACAATTTTATGGCCATCTATTGGCACCAGATTGATGATAAAATGACGAGTGTGTCTGCTAACAAAATACATACGAGACTAAAGTGAAAAGTTTTAGTCTTATGATTTGTTTTAATTACTACTTTTATCAAAAGGTTATTTTATTGCTCCTAGAAAACAGCAATCTGTCCTGTCTGATAATAAGTTTACAATTTGATGATGTATAAGTGGCAGTGCAGTGCAGATCGACACTGTAAAGGAACTGCTTATTTAATTGTAACCTAAACTACTTTTGTCTATATTAATAAGTGCTTTGGTTAATAATGTGGATGTGGCTAAGAGATGGCGTTACTAATAAATTTATGGATTAATACGTCTATGACAAATTGGAGGGTAAATTTAAGACATCAATGGCCAGTTCGTTATTGTCATTGTGCAAAAAAACATAGTTTTTTGCACAATGACAATAACCTTCTTTCATTTATAGAAAAGGGCTTCTGCTAGTTATTGATTGTTAGTTGATTGTTAGTTGAACATGCTCTAACCCATAAAATTGTAAACGGTGCTTTAAAGGCTTTAAAAGTGGTGATTTTTTTATAAAAGACAAGAAGAATCCAGGACAGCCGAAAAGTTTAAAGATGCAGATTTGTAAGCATTATTGAAGAAGGCCCAACACATACGTTGAAACAATTGGCAGAAGCATTTAATGTTGCCAAATATACCATTTCCGAACATCTATACGCATTGGAAAAGATCCAGCAGGAAGGAAAATGAGTTCCATTTGAATTGGGTTTTTGAATTAAAAAAATTTTAGATTTTTTATTTTATTTTAAATCTTTATCATAAATAATATTGATAATCGATTCGATTTTTTTTGAAATGTGTTACCACTAATTATGAATGAATTAAAATTTATAAAATTACCAAAAAAAATCACGTGACTATGAACTCGCCGCGATTGGGTGCCATGTTTGTGACGTCATAATAGTAAAGTGTTTTCACGTCAGTACTGTCAACGGCTTCTACCTGTATATATTCTGTCAAAATTATTGTTGGTTAAATGTAAAATAAAATATTGTTTGTCACTAATTTAGTTCAGTAATGTGTGACAAAGGGTTCATAGAGGATAATTCTGATAATATACCTGGTGTCGATATTTTTATTGTCACAGATTTTTTCAAAAATGACATTGGGTTCAATTCAGCTGAAGTTCTAAAGCATCAATGTGAGTTTTAAAAAAATAATAATAATGTAAATGTAATTAAGAAACAAAATATTTCTATTAAATAGAATTATACTATTTGTAGGGTGTCACGAGAAAGTTACGGTGACAAGGCTATAGGTTTTGTTCAACTTAGTGCGGATTAAAGCATATGATATACATATAATGGTTATAAAAAACAATATAAATCACAGTTGGAAAAACGAAACACATACAGACTGTTTAAATTACTAATTTTACTTCAATAAAAAATATACTGTTAAATATATGTAATAAAACTTCCCCCAACTAGGATAATATGGAATATATATTTTAGTAGATAATAATATGTAAACTACATTAATAATCAATTCAGAATAAAAACAATCACTACCCAAAATTATATACATATTTGTTTGATTACATAATAGTTTGATTGCATAATAGTTTGATTGCTTTCATTGAAGTTTGCATTACTTTTATAACTACACAGATTCTTCAAACCACTTGACGTGGTGACTTGACAACGTTTTCAGTATTTTTAAGACGATGGTGATTTTTCGCCTTATTTTTACAAACCGCCATATTTCGCCATATGTTTGCCATACTTTCGCCACATGTTTTACAAACCACCACATCAGACTTTTGATTTAATAATATTTGCAAATATAAATAAATCCAGCTGCTAACTAACTCTAATGCAGGACCAGCCAGATATTTCCCAGATAAGAGAAGGCACCTAAACCATTTTTTTTTGAGTGGAAAACTTTTATATTCGAAATGTGGGACTCTCCTGTTAAGGCCTACCTACTAGAAAACCACTATGTACCATAATATATCATGGAACCACTGTCAGCCTACTATGAGTCTTCAATGCATATAATAAATGTCTAACCTATATTTAAACATACCCTATCAAATGAATACGTTCAATCAATAGATGAAATGTACCAAAATCCTGAAAAATACTAAACATTTCAACTGTTTTGTTTTATTTAGACTAGAAATATACTATTTTTTTTACTTTTTGTTTGAATAGTAGGTTTGCTTTTCTATTTCTCTTTTTTTGCATACTCCTTCAGATGTTTGTTTTGATTCCACGGAAAACTTTGCCAGCCCTTAATTTAACTAGTTCATCCAACTGATCACACAAATTTCTATACTCTTCGACCATCTACAAATTAAATTATCCTGTAAAACTTTCATAAGTATAAGACTTTTCATATACGATTACCTTCCAAATTGGTAGTCGAATTTTGTTCTTGTCTATTCGCCCTTTCTTGAATATTATGATTCGTATCCTACAAAATAGACGATCCTGTAGTGCTTTCACATTGTTACTACCCTCGGTTGTGTTGCTAAATGTAGATTATTTGCGAACACGAAGGAATATTCCTTCTTATAAATTTGGCAAGTTAATTTGTTTTCCCTATATGAATTAAATAATATATATAAAAGTTATAAAAACAAATGCAAAAAACAAAAGGAATCCTAATTTAATTTCAATATTTCACTGTGAACTTACCTTTGTGTCTCCATATTTTATGTAAAGATATATGAGAATAACGTCGAAAACAGCACCGAATAAAAGCCACCCTTAGAAAGCCTAAATAACAATGAAAAGTAAGTATATTTTCAAATTGCTAGTAAATCAACAAATTCAGTCAAATATATAGGTTAAACCTACAGAACAATGACTAAGATCGATAAAATGTTTTATTTGCCCTAGACTCCTATTTGACCGAGAGTTTTATTTGACGATTCTTTTCTGAAAGAGCGCGAAAGAAAATTTCGGTGTAACTTCCGAATTGTTCCGAGCCGACCCGATATTGGCGATATTGGCCTGCCTTACTATTGTGACGTCGCATACGTTATATATATATATATATATATATATATATATATATATATATATATATATATATATATATATATATATAAGAACTATCGGCGCGTCATCGGTACCAGGTTTAAAAATTTATTTTCAATTTTATATAACTTTTTAATGATAAAAAAAATAAAATTACAATAGTTTTGTTATAAAACTTATATATGATCCATTTTCTTATATATTTTCCATTATATACTTACTTATATCACTTATATATTTTCCATTTATGTTAAAAAAAAAGCCTAATTGAAGAAAAGAGACACTGAAAGGCGCAAAAAAGTGGAATCGCGACAATTCGCGAAAATAAAAGATTTTTTACATCGAGTTTTGACAGGTAATATGAAAAATGGATCTAATTTGAGAGCCCAAAGCGCAAAAAATCATGGATAGACCCAGGCCAGCTTTCAACATCACAACCAGTACGTAATATACATGGAAAGAAGGTTTTGCTGTGTATTTGGTGGGATAGTAGGGGAGCTGTGTATTACGAACTGCTGAAACGATTATTGAAACGACAATTGATTAAATTAAACCGAGCATTGAAGGAAAAACGACCAGAATAATCCCAAAGACCCGATAAAGTAGTTTTTCGACATGACAAAGCTCAGCCCCATGTTTCAAAATGTGTAAAAACTATTTGGAAAACGTTAAATGGGACGTCCTACCCAACCCGCCGTATTCTCTGGACTTAGCTCCTTCGGATTACTACTTATTTCGATGGATGTAGCACGGACTGTCAGAACAACACTTATATTCTTACGAAGAAGTGAAAATTTGGCCTGATGAATAATGGCCTCAAAAAACCAAAAGTTTTTTGACCTAGAATCCATTCTTTGACAGAAAGATGGGAAAAAGTATTATTAAGGTAATTTATTCTGTTATAGGAATAAATGTTCAAATTTTGCATCGTTTCGTGTATTTAGCTCACCTCTTTCTATTTCAAGAGCTTCTCTGATTGTTTGGACCTTGTAGTTTTCAATATTTGCTAGTTCTTTGGCCCTTCAAAATTAATTTTATGTCCTCTTAGTAGATGGTGTTGGAACAGAGTGGAAGTGGTTTGTTTGTTTTTTTAAGTCGTTTTTATATTCTTGTATTCTGACCGAAATTCGTCCACTTGTTTGTCCTGTGTATGTTATGTTGCAGTGGGAACAAGATATGCTATATACTCCATGATTTTTCAGCCTACAACGCACGCAACATTCCAAAAGTATGGAAATCGCTTCTGAAAAAAAGAAGAAACACGGCAACGTGGTGACGAGAAAGAAAAATCAATAAACGGACACCCGACAGCGTTGCCGAACGCCGCGAATAGTCCCGAACAATCTCGATACAATATGCGCAGTCGTCGGCCGCCTATAAGAGCGAGCGCAAGGACCCTTGCACTTCAATTGGCCTCTTCAGTCGAAGTGGACAACACTTGAAGATGCCAAATGAGATTTTGGCGAAACGTCGTGAGACTTTACAACATGAACGAATCGACACTCGGAATGATTTAGAAACATTATCTACCATCCGTGAAAGTATTAAATAACATATTTACAAATATGATATCTACGCTTATGATGCTCTAAAAATTGCGATGGATATTTATTTATTTATTTATTATTAAACCGTTATTAAATGAAAAATAACAAAAGCATTGTTTTGGTGATAACACAGATTTTTCGATTTTTGCACATTCCATCGATATTGGTATTTACACATTATTTCAGTTCTTTTTCAATTTTTAATCAGTTCGTTTAAAAATGCCTAGAAATATGATATCTCATTTTAACAGATCTAGAGTAATTGGTTCGTTACAATAAGGCTATAAATAAAGTGATATCGTGGAAATTGTAGGTATTTCCCAAAGTGGTGTATCGAAAATTTATAAAAAAATTCCATGAGAAAAATGATCGCCCCTGAAGTGATAGAAAACATATATTACAGTTGCACAAGATCGGCAGATATCAATGATAGCTCGAAGAAATCGTCTGGGATCTACAAGTGGTATAACAAGGGAGCTTGTTAGGCTCGCGACAAACGATAACACACAGACTGAAAGCGGTGAATTTGCATCACAGAAGATCTTTACGTGTTTCCGAATTAACTCTTCAACAAAAAAATGTAAGATATGAATGGTGTAGCGAAATGGTGCATCATAGTCCTAACTGGAATAACGTGATGTTTTTCGATTAGACGAGAATTGGCATGGTTTCTAATTCACGAAGAAGTTTGGAGAGCTCCAGGTCGACAAGCCTGGCTAGAAATAGCTCAACCACGTATCCCATTTCAAGGTGGGAGCGTGATGTTTTGGGGTAGCATTATGAAGGGTATATGGACACCTCTACTGGTTCTGGAGGAAGTTTTAAATCCTGTTGTGCGTCGGTTACGAAGCGCAGTGGGCGACGGATTTGTTTTCATGGATGACAACGCACCTCCTCATCGAACAGCGGCAGTACAAAATTTCCTTGAAGCGGAGGGAATAACCAAATTAAGGTGGCCAGTAAATTCCCCTGACATAAATGTCATTGAACATGCTTGGGACATTCTGATAACACGCATTAAGAAACGAAACAATCCTTCTCTTACCCTGCGATAACTAAAAGGTGCTACTCGTAAAGGATGAGAGAGAATTCCATAAGCCCAAATAGATCATTTAATTGACCCATGGAGGAACTACTGCTTATTAGTTTTATTGAAAGTTGTTCTTTTTGTTTTTTAAATTACTTTTGAAGGGAATTGGTACATTGAAATTTTTTGACTCTAGAATAATAAATCAGTTTTACACACTTTCGTCATTCGGTATCGTGTTTTAATTGGTACCAGTAAGAGTTGTAATAAAATGATGATTATGTAAACGAGTAAAAGAAAATATAATATCAATAAAAAAGTGAAATGTTTGAATATTCCAAACTTTTGGACATATTGTTGACAAACTATTGGACATATATATTGAAACCAAATATTTCAAACATTGATAGCATTATTCCATTCAGACAAATATTTTTTAATACAAAATTCTTTAAGCTTAGTGTACAAACTGTGTAGTATTCATATGTTCCATAGTACTTTACGTAACTGCAGAGAATTTTTTCTCTTATCGCTGATAGGTGACTAAAATGAGAGAGGACCCGGCGAGCCGAAGAGGGGATTCTGTTTGTTTTCCATCAGGCCGGGTCGATCAAATTGGGAAAGACCTATTGGTTATTCAGTCAGCGCCATCATCAGAAAATAAAAGAGCAGAAACGGTGACCGGCCGATGCATACTAATCGACACCGAGAGTTTGAAGACCCCGCCTGCACCTGAATTATGATCGGGGCTTTTTGTGTCGTCGTATGGCCGTTTTGGTGAGGCTGGTGATGGTGAAGGAAGTGCGACAGGCCGCGGGTACAGCGTCGTCTCGCCCGAACAGTGGCGTATAAGGGTGGCTTGATATATGCGGTATTTAATGTTAAAGAAAAAGTTGCTGGAGCCAAAATTTCAGATAACTTCAAAATTCTTTTATTTTCAATTTTGTAATGGAAAAAAATTGTCGAGTCTTTAACAAAAACTGCTAGACAAAAATGGGAAATACTAAGGAGTTTTCTTTTGTTTATAAATAAAGGATTGTACTTCACTTCTCAGAGGTTTAATCCGAATTCAACGTTTTTCTCTGTGAAATAAAAATACTTTCTATCGTATTAACGCGATTTTACTGCGAAATATTCAGTTGACGGTTTTTAACAAGAACATTAAAAGGAGTGAAATATGTTCTAAAATTAGGGCAATATTAAGACCTTAACATATCGGTCAATAAGTCCCCAAATTTCAACTTCATTTATCAATATATTGTCCTTGAAGAGCAATACAATCATTCCTACGCTTTTCTGACATTTCTACACCTTTTTTATAGGACTATTTCTCTTTGCCTTCAAAATACCCCTCAGTTTCGGCAATTACTTCTTCATTGGAAGGATATTTCTTTACAGCGAGCATTTTTTTGATTTCTGAGAACAGGAAATAGTCGCTGGCGGCCAGATTTGGAGAATATGGTGAATGAGGAAGCAATTTGAAGCGCAATTCATGCAATTTAGCCATCGTTACCAACGATTTGTGACTCAGCGCAAGGTGTTAGTGAAACAGCACTTTTTTTGTTCATTTGAAGACTTTTTTACGATCTCGTCCTTCAATACCGTTATGTAATATTTGCTATTGATGATTTTACCTTTCTGGAGATAATCGATCAACAATATGCGAATGCATCCTAAAATACAGAAGCCACAACCTTGCCTGCCGAAGGATGTGTTTTTGGTCACTTTGGACGGCTTTCACCGGGTGCTGTTCACTCAGATGATTGCCGATTTGACTCCGGAGTGTAGTAAGGGATCCATGTTTTATCCATTGTCACATACAGCATGAAAAATCTTTTTTATTTCGCTTAAACAGCTCCAAACATTGCTCAGAATTATCAATACATTGTTGTTTTTGGTCCGCTGTGAATGGACACAACTGTTAAAACACAACTGTCTTCAAATAATGCATTTTTTATTGGATGGTTACCTAATCTTAAAATATTGATGTAATATGAATCATTTAGTCAAATTACACTTTATTATCGACCGATTTCAAATCTTCTGAGTATGCGCAGTGGTATTCGCCTTTATGGTAATTAAAAGATCTATCACACTCTCAGCCGATCAAAAGTTTGTAGTATGTGGAAAGGTTTTAAAATACAACAATTCAAAAATTAGTAGACAGATTGTCATGACGTTTGAAGGTTGACACAATCGGCCATTGGTAAGAATTTTTCGTAAGTGACGCCATCTATATACCAAACCGAGGACTTATTGACCGATGTGTTATTTTAAAAAAGTTTGCGGAGTAGAAATGCAAGGTGCGGTATTAATCCGCACCACTTAACTCTGATTCAAAAAGTCCCGGGGGGTAGACACGAGTCTTGAGTATGTTGGTGCAATTTTGAAGGATCATTTACTTTGAGTTGGTTCTTGATCATGGGATGCTAAATTTAGAATTCTACTCAGCTCAACTTGTCAGAGTACACGCTGTTCTGCGTAAAAAATATCCAGCGTTGGTCAATCATTAAAAAAAACCCTTCTTCAGCAGGACTACTCAAGACCACACACATCACATTTGCCCACAACATCTTCTGAGATCTTATGCGTTGTTAAACATGGTTTATGATTCTATGGACTTTTTCATTACTTCTTGCAGTTGAAGGCTTTCCTTTGTAAAATTCATCCTCAATCGAGTCACGGCCTTGTAAGAATGCCTTAAACCAGATGAAAGCCTGAGCCATTGACGGGACATTGTTTCTATAGGCCTGTTGAAGTTTTGCAAAAGGTTTCATTACACTGTGCTCAAGTTTAAAATAAAACTTGATAGCACACCGTTGCTCAAAATTGTAGTTATACATTTTCAAAACACACTACAATCCGGCTCACGAACAAATTGCTACGGACCATCAAGTGAATTTATGGAGTTTAGTCTCGCGTTGAATACGCATCAGATTGGAATGTCTTCCCTCCAAAAGGAAAGCTAACAGTGTTGCCAGATTAAATGCAACGCTCTCAGCATCATTACTTTATTTATGCACCTCGTAAATGTAAAAATAGTCTAAATAAAGGCTAGTCTCATACAGTCCTTTGTCATCCTAATCACGGACAATTAATTTTGTTTGCAATGAAATAATAGTTTCCACCTCACTATGTATAGGAATAAATTGTAAAAACTGGTAGGCAGTCATGGGGACTGCAGACAGAAGTGAAAACTTGAAACTTTGTAATAACTGTGTTTGTTTTTTTTTAATTTTAAATTAATTAGAGTCCAACACGCACATGATACAGTCGAGTATATACACTGTATTAGTGTATATATGCGTATACATATACACATGCCGCTGCGCGTCGCCAGTCTGGTGCAACATGTCACTAGCATATCGGTGACGCGAACCCATAAGTTTCGCCCCCTACCAAAAATCGCTTAACGCAGCTAAAGAAGTTTTCATTTCGAAAAAGGTGAAGTTTTAGTTTTAGCCATCCCTTGATGATGTTAAAGTGATTAGGAAAACGCGCGTCGAATTGTTTCAATGCAATTTGGTGTGAGTGAAAAACACTATAAATTTTTATTTAAAACCAAAGGCTCCAAAATCAAAATTTTCTGAGAGAAAAAGAAGATTAAAGAACCGACGAAGGGGTAATAGAAAACAAATGCCTTCAACATTTAAAAAAAATACTCGAACCTACTTTCGCAATGATTCAACAAGATCGTGATTAATATCTCCATTAATTTTTCTTTTTTGGGCCGAATATAATAAAAGACAATATGAGACATATAGAACAGAAATGTAATTTACGATATGGCATTAATATCCTCATTAACACGTTGATGACTCTTCGTTTTTCTCGTAAATCATCTTTCTTATATCGTTACTTCGTACAATGACATTTCGATTAATGATCATGAGGTTTTTCGTCGAATTTTAATTTTTTTTAGAGATGGCATCGTTACAATATGGTTTTACTATATTATTGCTTATATTAAAAACTAATTGTACTAAGCTAAGCTTGTACAATTACTACTCCTAGGCTAGGAAGTTAGCGGAGCGACACCTATAGAGCAGTAAAAGAACTATATAATCTACTACATTTTTAAGTTTCATCCTTCATATGAATACATGTAAAATTTCAAGTCGATCTGTCAATCCATTCGTACAAAAACAGCAACTTAAAGTAAAAGTATTAGTGTTATTTTTTAAAATAGAAAATATTGAAAATCGTGTGGTGATTAAATTCTTTGTAAAAAAAGCTTTAAAGGCAATGGAAATTCACAGTGAAATGGTAAATGTATTAGGGGAGTCTGCTCCTTCAAAATCAATGGTTTGTAAGTGGGCAGGTGGGTTTCAACGTGATCGTACAAGCCTGGATGATGATCCTCGTTCTGAACGCCCAGTAAGTGCAACTACTGAACAAATAATGAATTATATATACATGATATGGTTATGGATGACTGACAATTAACTTTGAGTGGAGTTGCTAAGGACATGGACATCTCAACTGAACGGGTGTTTTATATTTTGAAAAAGGAATTGGGCTTAAGAAAGCTATGTGCAAGATGGGTGCCGCATTCGTTAAATTCTGATCAAAAATCACTTCGAGTAAAACTTTTTAATCAACATTTGGATCTTTTTTGAAAGAATAAAATGGATTTTAAAGGTCGTTTTGTAACTATAGATGAGACTTGAGTTTACCTCTATGATTCTGAACTGCGATAACAAACCTCAGAGTGGACTGAGCCCGGTTATTCAGCTCCGAAGCCGCCAAAGTGGTCAAAATCGACCAAAAATGTTATAACATCAATTTTTTGGAATGCAAAAGGCATTTTGTTAATATATTAACCTTCAAATTGGATTGGATGCAAAAATTCGTGAGAAAAGATCTAGTTTAGTGAAAAAAAAAATGTTCATCAAGACAATACACCGGCAACTCATTGCAAGAGTTGTTCTTGCAATGGCCAAATGGAAGAAGTTATACTACGAATTGTTAGAGCATCCATCATATTCACCAGATCTGGCCCCCTCTGACTTTCATCTGTTCCAGAAAATGGTTTCAGATATGAAATAAATAAATTGGAAAACCGCTGGAAAAAATGTATTCAGCTTAAGGGAGAATGTACGGAAGAATAAAGTCATTTTTTTCAACTATAAATTTGTTTGATCATTTCCGCTTCGCGAACTTTTCAATTAGCCTGGTATATTGTCACTTTGTTAATAGTTTTCTTATTCCTTGATAAATACACAATCCATCCAGATGATATGAACACTGAAAGTAATTATTACCTATTTTAAGTTTTTCTTAGAACTCGCCTTCACAAGCTTGGTCACACTTCATTAGATATCTGAAATCGTCCCGAACTGCTAAGCTTTCATCACCATTTTCAGTTTTGGGAATAGCTAGAAGTCAAAAAAGAGGATATTAGGTTAATATAAGTGATGGTCGAACACCGTAATATTTTAATGAATGTTTAGACAATGAGTTTGGTTGTGGATTATCTTCAATGTCGTAAAGCACTTAAAACCTTCGTCAGGCTCATTATTTCTCCATCATAAACAATTTTAATCATTTCGTTAGTTTCAGTAGTATTTATATGCACCTTAAAACCAGATTCAACTCAAAGAGATTTGTCACAAAACTCCAAATCACTTATTTTTAATTTCTCGACGAGCTTTTCGCTAACCATGTTAGCAACATCGGGAAATTATTCGATCTAATGTATTAGGCCATCTCTAGGATAACGTCATCTCCTGATTAAATAATTTGATGTTTAGTGATACATCTCTTTGAGTTTAGTGTTTTACATCAAATATTTCGTGGAGGAATTCATTTAAAATAAGACTCTTAAGTACGAATGAGCGATACAAGCGCTTTGGAATTTCTGGTGGTGAAATGTGTCATAATTCGTATATTGATTCATAGATCAATTGCTGGTTATACAAATTTTTAACTAAATATCTTTCTCGGTGTGTGCAAGCCGTATCATTATATTCGTCTTAGCTGCGCGTTATTACTGTACAATGAAACAAGTGCAACACAATGTATATAAATTTGAATCAAAGTGAAAAGATACTCACTGTATATAACAGTTTACTTTTACGTTCTTGTGTGCGATTTTAAAAAATGCGGCAAAGCAAACAGCTTAAAAACATTGTTTTTAACATGCTTTGAGTTATTTTTCATATTGTCTAAATGGTTGTAGTGTGTTCATATATATATATATATATATATATATATATATATATATATATATATATATATATATATATATATACGCCCGCATCGATCCACTGCAGGATGAAGGCCTCTTCAGCATGCTTCCAACCTTCACGGTCCTGGGCTTTCCTCTGCCACTCGGGTCCAATATACTTAACGATGTCATCAATCTATCGTGCTTTCGGTCTTCTTCGCGGACGTTTGCGATCAAGCGGTATCCACTCCAGGATTGCCTTGGTCCATCTGTCGTCCCATCGCCTCGCTATATGGCCTGCTCATCTCCATTTCAACTGTTTTACCCTTCCAATGATGTCACAGACTTTTGTTTGTTCCCTGATCCATGGGCAGGACTTTCTGTCTCGTCTTGTAATGCCAAGCATACATCTTTCCATTCCCCTCTGTGCCACCCGAAGTTTTTGAATTGATTGCGATGTGAGTGTCCAGGTTTCACTTCCGTATGTCATAACGGGTAGAACGCACTGATCGAATACTTTTCTTTTCAGGCAAAGTGGGAGTCTGCTCTTAAACACTATGTTGAGCCTACCAAATGCCTGCCAGCCACATTTAACACGCCGTTCCACCTCCCGGGCGGTATTCCCCTCCATGGAAATCCTCTGCCCAAGATATATAAAGCTGTCAACAATCTTTAAATCCCTTCCTAGAACTGAAATTCTTCTGTCCTGAGCGAAGTTATTGAACATAACCTGACTCTTTTTCAGGTTTATTTTCAAGCCAAATGGTTCGCCAGCCCTTTGCAGTTCTTGTATGCGTCTTTGCAGCTCCTCTGGGTCTTGTGAAATGAGAATAATATCATCTGCAAATCTAAGATGGTTTAAGTTTGCACCATTGATCTTTACACCATCCTGTTCCCAATCCAGTTTACGGAATACTTCTTCAAGGCCAGCCGAGAAAAGAATAGGCGATATTGCGTCACCCTGCCGTACACCTCGTTCTATATTAATTCCCACTTCAAGATCATCAAGGTGAATTGTGGCTGTAGCTCCATCATATATCGATCCTAATAGGTTTACATAGGCTCTCTCTACACCTTGGCTAAGCAGTGCATCCATTATCGCATGCTTTGAGATGGAATCAAATGCTTTTTCGTAGTCGATAAAAGCCAAGCACAGTGGCATGGTGTATTCGTTGTGCCTTTCTATGACCTGCTGTACAACCTGGATGTGATCCATTGTACTGAATCCCCTTCTGAATCCTGCTTGTTCTCTTGGTTGTGCGTCATTCAGTTTTTTTAATATTCTTTTAGAAATTATCTTAGTGAAAACTTTGTACATCACTGATAGGAGGCTTATTGGACGGTAGTTCTTTAAATCTTCCTGTGCTCCTTTTTTATGTAAAAGGATCACTTCTGCATTTTTCCATAAGTCTGGTACTTTTTGTTCTTTGAGGCATTTTGAGTATAATTTTGCCAGTGTTTTATGTAACGTCCGACCACCAGCTTTTAGCATTTCCACAGTTACACTATCCTTTCCTGGAGCCTTGCCGTTCTTCATCAATTCTATAGCATTTGTTACTTCCTCCACTAGGATATCTGGCATTATATATTGTTCTTCCGTGGGTATTGCTGTCCCTGACTGGCTCTGATCTTTATATAACTGGGAATAAAACCTTCTGACAATCTCTAACATTTGGGTACGCGTCCTGCACACTGTGCCATCCTCACGCTTTAAAGCATATATTTGCGTTCTTTTGTTTCTCAGCTTCTGTTTAGCTTTCTTAATTCCTTTGTTTTCTTCCAGGGTTTTTTGCACTAGCTGCATATTGAATCGGCGCGTGTCCTCTCTGATACGTTTTCTTATAGTTTTGCAGAGCTCAGTGTACTCGACCCTGCCAAAAGGACTGCCTGCATTTCTCATTGCTCGCCGTTTCTTCATTAAATCAATGGTCTCACTGGAGATTTTTGTTTGTTTGAGACATTTTTCCTCTGGTGCTATTGAAGCAGCCGTTTGAAGTACATTGTTGGCGATTTCTTCATATTGAACTGATATTTCCACGTCCTCTGGATCTTGTAACGCAGCAAACCGGTTTGACAAAGCAATCTCAAAATCGCTTCCTCTCTCCAGCAGTTTTCCAGAATCCACCTTGCCCTTCTTTGATCTTACCATTCTTTCCCGCTCTTTTCGACAGTCAATCCGAACCCTTGCTCGTACCATTCGGTGGTCACTTCCAACATTAAAATTGTTAAGGACAGTACAATTGGTAAATATTGTTTTATCGTTGGTCATGATGTAGTCAATTTCGCTTGTGAGCCCAGATGGACTTTTCCATGTCCATTTTCTGCTGATATTTTTCTTATAGAATGAATTCATAATATATAGTTCTTGTCCTTCAGCAAAATCAACTAATCTGTCACCTCTATTGTCTCGCTCACCAGTTCCATATGGGCCAGTTGCATTTTCGTCTGTTCTTGTTGTTCCAATTCTGGCATTAAAATCACCCATCAGGATTTTGTACCTACATTTCTCCTTATATAAAAGCTGGGCTACATCATCATAAAATTCCTCAATTTCCTCATCTTTATGGCTTATAGTTGGTGCATAAGCTTGGACGATTTGAAGCCTAAACTTTTTATTCAGCTGAATGACGCATTGGGCTAATCGGTCGGATGTACTTTCAAATTTTACCACACTGTCCTTCAGCTTTCGATTGATGAGGAATCCAATTCCGCCCCATCGGCCATTTTCCGTACCTCGAGTGTAGAGTACGTGTCCAGTTGGTTCCAGTTTGATTAACTCTTCACCCTTCCTTCGTGTTTCACAGAGCCCAATAATATCCCAATGTATGTTGTCAAGTTCGATTAACAGTTCTTGCAATCGGGCCTCTGTTTTCATAGTCCGTATATTTAACGTTGCAATGTCAAAAGTCCAATGGCAGCCTGATCTAACCCGGTGATTCTTAGCACCCTCTGCCTTGGGGCAGGTCTTCCCGCTGCCGTAGGTAGTTGCCCCTTGGCCTCCGGGGAATGAGGGCCGTGTTTGAGGTTGTACTGTCATATTTCAACATATTGAAATACCAAGTTGAAGGTATGGACCGTAATCTGCCACGCTGGTCCAATGCGGGTTGGCAGATTTTGGATCATGTTAGTCTGAGGCCTCCGCTTTGACCACCTGTCCGCCAGGGGTGACCCTCCCAGGAGCATAGACTCCAGACGGCATAGCTCAATGCTTCATTGACCTACTCAATATATATATATATATATATATATATATATATATATATATATATATATATATATATATATATATATATATATATATATATATATATATATATATATATTCTTTTTTGGTTTTTTCGCCACGATCTAAAACTCAAAAAATATCAAGAATATCTGTTCTTATGTAAATATAAAAATCACTGGGTAAGAAACAAAATGGAGACTAATTTCTCAGTGATTCTTTTTCTATAACAAATTTGCCTAACGAACCAAAATTTTAAAAATACACAATTTTCTAAAATAAACACAAACTTTTGAACGTTAACGTTTCGCGAGGTCTTCCCTTCCCGTTTTCAAAACACATCTAAAAATAATTTACATTAATGTAATTTCTATGTAATACTCTAAAACATAGTAAGCAAATATATTTTGTATAGGTGAATGATACTTACATTGACAATAATATTTTTACTGACAGTGACATACTACCAAAAAAATTATATAGGTGAGGCTTGCTGTGTGATTTATAAGTATTGAACTAATTAAACGTTTTTAATAATTATTTCTCGTATGCTACTATACTCAGAAGTATTATTGAGCTTTTGATAAAACTGAAAAAAATTCATTTGTTCGCGCACCATGTCGCCACAGGCAATTATTCGAACTTTGAAAGGGATGAATATTACTATGAAAAATACATACCATTTCTTCTATTGAAACCTTTGGTGTGGAATACTAATCTTAAAGAGATTTCCTATAAAACACCAAATCACTTGTTTTTAATTTCTCGATGCAGGTTTCACTAATCATGTTACCATCCTCAGAAGACGATTCAGTGTTCAGTGGTAAATCTCTTTGAATTAAGTATAGTTTTATTGCTTTAATGTATAAGTAATGACATCTCTTTTTCCATTGAAAAGATTTACACATACCATAAAACATGCATACAATCAAAATGTCAAAATGGTAGATACACCATTGAAATTTCAACAAATTTATAACACAAATGAGTTATATTATTATCAAAAGAGAAAAAGTTCAATCGATCTTGATCAGAATATAAGATAAATATTAGCTTATTTGCTAAATATTTGCTTTTCTTGGTTGTAAAAATGTATATACACAAATGAGTCATATTATTATTCATATGAGTGTTTCTATGTTTCAAATATAAGTTCATTGGAAACGCGAAAAAGTTCAATCCACCTTGATCAGAATATAAAATAAAGTAAAATGCTAGTAAATATTTGCTTTTCTTGGGCGGAAAAATCTATATACTCGTTTATAAAGGGTGACTCAGAATGTTTTTCGTTTTTGATACTAAAAAATAAAACATCAGAATTAATTCAAACTAGTTTAATTGCTGTTAAATTACAAAGTAGTTTTTGAATTTTTATTTATAAAAAACAAGAATCGGTAAATGCGCACCATCCGCTTCTTCACACTTATTTAGCCGGGAACTGAAATTTTCAATCACTTGCTGGAGCATCGCTCTTGGAATCGCATGGATTTCGTCAGTTATTATTTGTTTTAAAACATTTAGGTTGGGTGGTAATGAGTTAAAAACCTTACTTTTTAAGTAGCCCCATAGGAAAAAATCAGCAGATGTTAAATCTGGACTCCTCGGTGGCCAGTTAATGTCTTCTCGCCGACTAATCACTCTTTCAGGGAATAAATCGTGAAGAGCTGTTAAAGAATCATTTGTTATGTGGGAAGTTGCTCCATCTTGTTGGAAAAATATGTTACGGTTGTAGCCAATCGAGTCTTGCATTTCTGGAGCCAAAAAAATCCGGAGCATATGGCAATAACGATCGGAATTACGGCCACGGTTACCCTAAAATAAGTAGGGGCCGATAATTCCTTCGCTTGATATGGCAGCCCAAACGACAACCTTACGCGAGTGTAATGGTTTCTGGTGCAGTTCCAGCAGATTCTCGAGAGACCAATATGTGCAATTTTGTTTTTTCACGCGGCCTTTGATTTGGAAATTCGATTCATCAGAAAACCATATATTATTGAAGCCCCTAAAACGATTTTTCATTGTCCTGCAGAATTTGATGCGTTTAGCTGGTTCATCGAACTTCATCTCTTACACAATAGCAATTTTGTAAGGGTTTCAATGTAAATATTTGCGAATAATGCGATGAATCGTTGATTTGTGGAAATGGAGAGAAGGTGCGCGGAGTCGTAGAGACTGTCATGGATTGTATATAACAGATTGGTGAACGCTGTTAACATTCGTGCTCGTTCTTGATGTCCTTTTGCGCCCAGTTGATTTATCTGGTACTGTTTTTCCAAATCTTTTCAAATTTGCGGACGCAATGCTTGATTAAATTCGCCCTTGGCACATTTCTCATGGACGCTAAATTAAAATGTGTTCCTAATAGATGTCGAACAATAGTGTAGCAATTGTTGTTTTTATAAAACGCTCGCACGCAAAATGTGCACTGTGGTCCCGTGAAACGATCCATTGCTACTAAACTTAAAAAGCCTGTCAAGCCTTTGACACCTAACCCCTTCCCCCGCTATCTGTGTTTAGCGCGTAACAGGTCAAAACAAAAACGAAAAACATTCTGAGACGCCCGTAATTAAAGATTTTTTAATTCTCTACAGATTTTATCAGTTTAGTTCAATTATTCATCCGTTTAATCTAGGGGATTTCTATAGAAAAAAATTAAAATTTATGATTCATTATGGGAAAAACTGTGTTATTTAACTGAAATAGCAGATTTCCTCTTCATCGTATTCTTCTTTACAGAAGATTCGTGACCTATGGAAACTCATTCCGTTCGCGTGCTTTTAAGACTATTTCTCGCCAGCGTTCTTAATTTCTGGCTTCAATGGTTGCATATTGGAAAGATGTACCAATTAGGTCTTTAATTTAGTTTGTCCATCTTTTGGAGGTCTGCCGGGTGATTTAAAACCATTTATCCATCCCTGCTTCACTAGTTTTTCTAGATTATTGGCATGTCTCATGAATCATTTAGAATAAACAAGTCGGTTCATTAATTACTTGAATAACAGATGCGTTTGCTCGTCTTGCACCTCAAGAAATGCCAAGGACCCGCCTCCAGCACCAAAGCCCAAAATAATCAATGCGCTTTAGGTCATATTTTTAAATGGTCCATATTTCACGGGATATAATAACACTGAGACAATATATAGAGCGGGATATAGCAATACACAGCTAAGGTTTTTACTATCTCTTTCTTTGTGTTCTATGTTATATCCCTGTCCCTCTAGATCTTCGGCAAATTTCTCATTGTATTTCTTGGCATTTTGCATCTTCTTCTGATCTCATAGTGTTACCCCCTCTTTTCAATACAAAAGGTCCAAGATACACGAATCGATGCGAGAAATTTTTTTTACAATTAATTATGAATGAATTAAAATTTATCACGTGCCCACGAACGCGCCGCGATTGGCGCGTCGTGTTTGTGACGTCAATATGGTAAAGCATTTTTACGTCAGTAGTGTTAACGACTTCTACTTGTTTATATACTGTCAAAATTATTGTTAGTTAAGTGCAAAATAAAATCTAGTTTGTTACTAATATTTAGATATATAAAATGATTGTTTGCTATACAATGTGTAGACATTCCTGTACTTTTACATTATCTAAGATATATTTATATATATATAATATATGATCAGCCTGTATCGATCCACCATCCACTATTGATCCACCATATATATATATATATATATATATATATATATATATATATATATATATATATATATATATATATATCATCAGCCTGTATCGATCCACTGCAGGATGAAGGCCTCTTCAGCATGCTTCCAACTTTCACGGTCCTGGGCTTTTCTCTGCCACTCGGGTTCAATATACTTAACGATGTCATCAATCCATCGTGTTTTTGTGGACGTTTGCGATCAAGCGGTATCCACCCCAGGATTGCCTTGGTCCATCTGTCGTCCCATCGCCTCGCTATATGGCCTGCCCATCCTTCCGTATCGTCTGGACTTTCTGTATCGTCTTGTAATGCCAAGGATACATCTTTCCATTCCCCTCTGTGCCACCCGAAGTTTTTGAATTGATTGTGATGTGAGTGTCCAGGTTTCACTTCCGTATGTCATAACGGATAGAACGCACTGATCGAAGACCTTTCTTTTCAGGCAAAGTGGGAGTCTGTTCTTAAACACTACGTTGAGCCTACCAAATGCCTGCCAGCCACATTTAATGCGACGTTCCACCTCCCGGGCGGTATTCCCCTCGATTGAAATCCTCTGCCCAAGATATATAAAACTGTCCACAATCTCCAAATCCCTTCCTAAAACTGAAATTCTTCTGTCCTGAGCGAAGTTATTGAACATAACCTGACTCTTTTTCAGGTTTATTTTCAAGCCAAATGGTTCGCCAGCCCTTTGCAGTTCTTGTATGCGTCTTTGCAGCTCCTCTGGGTCTTGTGAAATGAGAATAATATCATCTGCAAATCTAAGATGGTTTAAGTTTGCACCATTGATCTTTACACCATCCTGCTCTCAATCCAGTTTACGGAATACTTCTTCAAGGCCAGCCGAGAAAAGAATAGGCGATATTGCGTCACCCTGCCGTACACCTCGTTCTACATTAATTCCCATTTCAAGATCATCAAGGTGTATTGTGGCTGTAGCTCCATCATATATCGATTCTAATAGGTTTACATAGGCTCTCTCTACACCTTGGCTAAGCAGTGCATCCATTATCGCATGTTTTGAGATGGAATCAAATGCATTTTCGTATTCGATAAAAGCCAATATAGAAATATAGTATAAATATATATATATATATATATATATATATATATATATATATATATATATATATATATATATATATATATATATATATATATATATATAAGATAAGATATATATATATATATATATATATATATATATATATATATATATTTATAAGATTTCAGATAAAAGAACACAAAAAAATATCTTAAATGATATAAAAAGCACCGGAATGTCTACACATTTTATTGAAACGAATAACATAAACAATGTTAAATTATTACACTCAGAAAAGAAAAATATATAATTAGATCTACTAGAAACACTGAAAATTAATAAATCCTTAAGTAATAGTCATATAATAGTAATAGTCATATTGTAATTGAGTAGAACGGTTTTTACCAGTTGATATTTAGGAGTAGTATCATTGCAAATGTTTGGGGGATGTTTTCAAGATGAGTTTACCAAGGCGATTTACAAATTTGAATAATTTGAAAGGTGCCATTCAGACTTCATTGGAAGCAATTCCACAATAAACAATAAAATGGTTGCATAAACAAACAACCAATGTTGTTTGTTTATGTGTCCAACAATTTGACACATCTAAAACCCACGCAAGAGTTAAAAAGTCTGACTTTGTTTTTGGAAAAATGTTAGTAATTTAACTTAAGATTCGTAAAAATTTCTTTTCCCTTCCACCACCACCTATTGTTTAGATGGAAGGATCACAAAATATTAAAATGTGTTGTTTGGAAAAATGTTAGCAATTCAACTTTAATGGAGTAAAAATTCATTTGATCTTTTACCATAAAAATAATTTTTGACGTGGAAGGATCACAAAATATTAAAATATTGTTTGCTTATGTTTTCCTCTTGTTAACTTTCCTCTTTTCTATAAGACTGAGGATGTGTCTAACAATTTGACGCATCTAAAATCCATGGAAAAGTTAAAAAAACTGAGTTTTTTTTTGGAAAAATGTTAGTTATTCTATTTTAAAGGAGTAAACATTTATTTAACCTTCTACCATAAAAAGATTTTTTTTGTTGTGGAAGAGCCACAAAATATTAAAATGTTTGTTTATATTTTCCTCTTATTAACTTTCCTCTTTCCTATTCCATAAAACTGAGGAGGTGTCTAACAATTTGACGCATCTAAAATTTATGGAAGAGTTAGAAAGACTGAGTTTTTTTTGAAAATGTTAGTAGGAGGAGGAAAAATTTTAAAGGAGTAAAAATTTATTTTCCTTTCCACCTCAAAGAATTTTTCAGGTTGAAGGACCACAAAATATTAAAATTAAAGTGTGTGAGATTTCTGAGACTGTGGGCATCTCAATTGAACGGGTGCAATATAGTAACAACTCAATGAGATATGAAAAAGCTTTCCGCAAGATGGGTGAAGCGGTTGTTCACAACTGACAATATCTCACACACGTGTGTCAACTTCAAAATAGCTAAACTCATGTTTAGCTTCGCTAAACTCATGTTTAGCGATGTTAAAACGCAATCGGAATGATTTTTGGCGTCGGTTAATAATTGTTGGCGAAACATGGATTCATCACAGCACATCAGAGACCAAAGAACAGGCCAAACAGTGGGTTATTCGAGGTGAATCTGTGCCAAAAAAGACATTTCTTAGAGAAGATACAAAAGATAGAAAATCGTTGCACTAAGTGTATCGAACTAGACTTTTTTTTCGTTGAAAAATAAAATAAATTTTACACATAAAAATGTTTTTTTCCTGTCAAAGCCAGGTAGTTTTTATATAACCCTCGTAACATTTTCACACTAACTGAATATCAGCAAGAAGATTTAAATAACAAATATTTAATATCACGGTCTATGTATATTTAATATGATATTGTGTTAAGAAAACAAGGGGATATTAAACTACAGATGTGTGTCGACCGAAGGAAGAAACATACAAGAACCCTTCTTAAAACCAAGACGTTTTTACAGTCTTCTGTATCCATTTGCTTGTTTCCGTTTTTTGTGCGGTCATCCGATTCCAAAACACCCACTACACATCCGCCCATCCGTTCGGATGCCGCAGAAGATAACGAGCTGGCCCCAGCGATGAACAAGAAACCACCGTACGGCTTAATGGGGGAAGGCAAATAAACATTCTATGTTTTGTCGCTGAGAAATGACCAAAGCCGGCCGACGAAGCATATCTAATTCGATGTTGTGACGATAAAACGCAGCTGGTAAAGGAAGGAATCGATGTTTCGTTGCAGAATACCATCACGAAAATATTCAGAAGGTTACAAAAGGTTCATTACCATTAGGGATAAAGCAAAATAAATGTACGCCGATTTAAATCATACCGGGTGTGGGGGTTAATAATTTTTAATTTTTCAAGAGATGGCGGTGGAAACAAGGGGTGGTTTACAGTCTAATCACATATGTCATTTTATCGCTACGATGGTACCTTTCAAAACGCTATTGATGTTTTGATGTTTTGATGACGATTTCGAGTTGGCGTCATATATTATTCTTGTGATAAACATGTCGAGTTTCGAGTCAAATAAAAAGCATTTACAGTACGTACTACTTTTATTGAAGAAATGAAAAAAGCGAGTAAAAGCCGTCATATACTTGTGAAAACTTACGGTGATAATATCCGAATACAAGACGCTTTTGGCCGTTGGTTTAAACGATTTAAAAGTGATGATTTCGACTTGAAAGACAAATAACGTCCAGGTCAACCGAAACAAATTGAACATGTGGACTTGCAAGCATTGTTGGAATAAGACGATATGTAAATCTGACGATCTTTGGAAAGATCCAGAAGGCAAGAAAATGGGTACCACATCAGCTGAACGACAGAACGGCGGAAAAGCGAAAGACGGTTTGTCAAGTTTTGCTTTCTTGGCATGAATGAAAGACATTTTGCATCGGATCGTGACTGGAAATGAAAAATGGATATATTTTGAGAACCCAAAATACAGAAAATAATGGGTTGACCCAGAACAACCATCAACATCAACCGCAAAATCGAATCGCTTTGGAAAGAAGACAATGCTGTGCATTTGATGGGATCAGAAGGGTGTCGTACACCATGAGCTGCTGATACCACTTAATACCGTTTTCTACCATCAACAAATGACCAATTTGAACTATGCATTTTTCGAAAGGCGACCAGACTGGGTTACAAGACACAGAAAAGTGACTCTGCAGTGCGACAGCGCCACATCATACATAGCGAAAGCGGTCGGAGATACCATTTCTGCACTTCTGCACCACCCGCCGTACTCACCAAACTTGGCCTCTTCCGACTACTACTTGTTTTCATCAATGTGTCACGCACTTTCCATGAAACACGTCAACAATTACGGAGATGTCGAAAAATGACTTGTTGACTGGACCACCTCAAAAGATAGACGGTTCTTCTGGACGGGCATCTACAAATTGCTGGAGAGATAGGAAAAATGTTAAACAATTAAGAATTATTATCTGCCAGACCTGGTAGCTTTCAAAACCGAAATATTCAATTATTTCTTCAAGGACATGATTTAATATGAAAAATACATAGGATATTTGGAGGATTTTTATATTTTTTATTTTTTACCTTGCAATTCAATATATTTAAACCAACCAACATGTTACAAATCTTAAATAACCCCAAGCGATACCCCTTTAATACCATAATGTGATTTGTTCAACTTTGCAAAATAAGCTTTGGCCTCATTATTTGAAGTGAATCTTTGTCACGCGAATCATTTTTTTTAGGTTTGGGAAGAGCATTTAATTTCTGGAAACCAAATCTGGAAAATACGGTGCACGTGGATGGCCCTCGAAGAGTAGGTCTTGCAGTTTTTTTATAGCAATAACACGAGATAGGTAGGCAACGATTATGTTGTCATAGTGAATTTTTAGTTTGAATAATTTCCTTCAACTGGGCATGGGCTTAGCAATCTCACTCCAAAAAACAATTGATGCTACGAAACCTAATGCGAGGTATGTAAATAGAGTAACGAGACTGATTTTTTTATAATTTTTTATTCAGTGGAAACCGCAATTCTACATTATCCTCTTCAAAGTATTTGCTTTAAGAAGAAGCCATACAGCGTTGAAGACGGTTTATTCACTCTTCATAGAAGTACTGGAACTCAGATACTAGAAACTCCTTCAGCTGGTCGGGCTACAGCCTTTTTAATGTTATTCAATGTTTCAAAGTTGTATCGTTTGAAGTGACTTTTTAATCTTGGGAAAAGAAAGTAGTCTGGTGAATAAAAGGGTTGCGGAGCTACAGTGATGTTTCCACTTGCCCAAAAACTCGTTAATTGAAAACTCTGTGTGGCAAGGCGCATTATCGCGATGCAGCACCTAGGTATTCTTGATGTTCATTCTTAGTTGACCTTCTTTCTCGAAGTATTTCAAGAAACTCTTGGTAAAAATGCTGATTTACCGTTTGGTACTGATGCACATATTCCTTATGGGTGATCCCCTGGCTATCAAAAAAGGAAATCAGCATGTTTTTGATCTTAAATTCACTTTGGTTTTTTTTTGGCCGTGGTGAGAAAATGAGGGTTATTCTCAATCCCCCCAAAAGTCAAGGTCCTTCTCTCACAAGCTCTCAGATTCTGGGACATTTTCATCAGTTCTTGCAGGCTTTCTGATGTTTTGTCCCGCTGAACTGTGCCCAGGTCTCAAATAAAACTTGATAGCACACCGTTGCTCGAAATTGTTATAATTTACGGAATCGTACCATTATCATCTTCACAGCATGATCATCATCACATCATCAGATTTTGGCGTGTCATTCCTCCAAAGAGGAAGCTAACAGCATTGCTAGATCGAACGATGCGCCCCCAATATTATTGCTTTGTGCGCACGCCTCGTACACATCCTCAGATTAGATTGATTCAATATATCGATCCGGCTGGAAGTGAAGTTTGAAGGAGGTCAAGGCTTACTAACAGGTTGTAGCACCGCCAGAATAAGAAGAAGAAAAATCACGTTCTAAATAAGTCTAAACGCTGTTAATAAATGTTCATTCGAATTCGCCTTTGTTTGACTCTTAGCAAATGCGGCACCCATCGAACGAAAAGCTTGTTCATATCCAAAACATCGTTTATAATGTGGTGCATACGGTCTCTCGAGATACCTACAACATCTGAGCTTGGTCACGTACATTCAATCGGTGATCATTTATTATGCCATTGAAGATTTTTGTGACGATTTTGTTGGTCGGAGCGGTTTTTGAGCGTTCTCACCGTTTATCATCATCCATGGATGTACGCCCATGACTTTGTTCAGCATTCCAGTTTTATTGCAGAAAAAATCTTTAAAGTGGAATCTAACTCTTTTCGTATGTCCCACAAGGTTAAAATTCAAGCAGATAATTTTTCGGATGACTCTCGTACTATACTCCGATTATTCTCGATTAATCTAATGGACCGATTTTACAATTATAAACAAAAAATATTCTTGGATTTTTAATATTATCTATGTTTGACTAAATAAAGAGTGATTTTTTAATGTGTCCGAACTTCCGATAGAGGTCGCTGTTAAATCATCAAGGCAAATATCATCATGGCAATTATCTTGGTACATGGAACGTTTAACATCAGTGCGATGCTTGCAAATCGAAATGTACTATTAACAACAATGTTCTGTGTGCCAAACTTATGGAGACTTTTATGGTGCACACAATAGCTCAACCGAGCGATTTATTAGCCGAATTATTGATAAATTCCAAATGTATTTCACACTGTTCGATATTAAAACAAAAATAAGACAAAAAAAATTATGTTCCGAAAAAAATACCACCACTGTTGCTGGCAGTGTTGACGAAGATCCAAATTTATCAATTCGTTTATGGGGATCGTTACAGAGTGATGATCAATAATTATTTATTTCCGAATTTGAATAGAATTGATCTAGATGAGATGTGGTTCAAAAAGGACTGCTCTATTTTTGTCTTCAAAGGGGTAAACTTAAAAATCCAAAAAAAGTACTTTTGTTAAGATTTCTTAGAATTTTTCTTACTTTTATTTATTTCTATGTATATTGATTTTGTTTTGTTACTATTAGCTACATATGCTAAATAAAGTGTGTATTTATATTTATGTCATACCGTCAACACAACAATCGATTTATTCAGGGAACAATTCCGTGAGAAAATTATTTCGAAGAACAGACCAGTTAATTGGCCACCAGGGTCATGTGATTTAACGTCTTTAGGTTATTTTCTTTCGGGTTATGTTAAAGTAGTACTGTCGGTTATAAAATTACTGTTCAAAATGAAATGAAACTTGGCATATTAGTTAGAGAACTAGAAGCAGAGCATAGAAGTTAGAGAACCAGAAAAAAAAACATTAATAAAAAAATATTTGCCTTTACCTTTGATCCTTATGAGAAATCACAGATTTTATTTTATTTCAGATTGATTACAATGTAAGTGGTATCAAAGGAAAGAAAAAAATATTTCGAACATTTTGGTTACAAATCGAGCTTCAGAGCCTGTGATAGGAGTAATTAGCAATTAATTAAGAAATATGTAATATGTCAATTACATGTGGCAACGCCGTCATAGAGGTTATGACGCACTTGAAATTTAAACATACATCGAATGCGGTATGTGGGGATATCAGTATCATACACATTTTTCGAAAATTTTAATTGATTGCAAGCATCATTCCAATTCAGAAAAGAACCAAGTAAATCATTTGTTGTAATGTTTATTATAAGCATACTTCTATCTCTTTTGCTTTTACGCGGCGTTGCCAAATATAAATCCTACGGAAGTCAAATAACACAGAGCACACATTTGACACTTGTGGTATCGACAATACTACCTTAAATCTTTGGTCTATGCCGATAAACCTGCCACTTGGAACCCAACATAACGCCTTGGAACCCAACATAACTCGTACAATCGCGGACATCGCTTGAAAAAGTGGTCACAAATTGGATTGACAGAATGCGCTTTATCAGAAATGATACGGACGGGGTGAACATTTGTCCGACATTGTTTTCAAACATTAATGCTTTTGAATGTAATTTCACATAAAATAAATAGTTTCAAGGCAAGTTCGGACGCACAAAAAAAACACCCTATATAAACACTAAAAATAAAAAAAAAATTGTACAGAAATGCCAACATAAGAAAACTCTGTTGTTTTTTCTCTATGTCGTTAAAATGTTGCTGTGCTAGGGATAATAATTTTTGAATCACCCGCATATTTTATGTATTTTCTCGATTACATTTCGCATTCACCATACACTTATTATTTTATCTTTTTTTTTTCTTTCTGAACCAAAAAATGCTTTGAACATGTCGAGACACGCAAGCGACTGCTAAACGAACAATTCTTTATAATATATTAAGCTGATTTGCCGCAATTAAGCGAGTCACCGGACTATATCGGACAAGAAAGTCTCCATCCGTTCTTGTAGATGATGTCTGGTTGAGATCTTAACTTTGACCCATCGAGCGTGGATTAGTTGGAGCGACCCGATGATGAGTATCAAGCTAAAGTTGTTGTGCATTAACTATTTTTAAATTTAAACTATAATAATTTTTTGAAGGATATTACTATGTTAATATTTGTTTCGTCTGTATTTACGCCATTTTTATAATATCTCAATGCAATCCTTTTGACAAGATAATTTTACTGTCATTAATTATTATTCATTCGATGGACATCTCCTTTATTCTACCGTCTTTATTTTGTCTATTTCTATGTATCCTCTATATATCTAAACCTATCAGTGGCGGTTCGTGGGTTTTTTAAAGTGGGAGGGCGTAGAAAAAAATAGTGCTGCTGAAGATTTTTTTTTGCTTTCCCCTTCCTCCTTTTTACTTTTTGTGCTATTGAAACCCTATACAGGAGGTGAACCAGGAAAATGAGTTAAATGAAAGAAATCGAACGGAAATAAAATATGATGTTTTGCTCTGAAAAATTGTTTACTGTGATAAATGCTGGAGGGGTGGCGCCCCAACGCCTTCCCTCACGAGCCGCCACTAAAACCTATGTATACTAACACAAAAATGCACCTAGTCTGCATGTTTGAATCAAACTAAAAAAAACCTCACTGTATAATTGTATAAATAAAACAAAGTTCTAATTTCCACTTATATTTTTTTCTAAAACATAACGCGTTTCGCTACACTGTAGCTTCTTCGGATGATTGACAAAGAATTAAATTTTATTGTGACAAATAGTAGGTACAAAGTAATTAAGTAATTTGACATGTTTTTTTCTGGAAATTCCAAGAACCCTTACTCAGACTGTTTTTTTGACATTTAATAGCGGTGAATGGTTGAAGTCTATTTGGTCGTTAAGAAGGACATCTGCGTATTTGTGACGGCATATTTGCAAACATTCTAGTAAATTTAGTTTCATGCCCTTGTTTTCTATGTGTAAGATTTGAAAAAAAATTAAATCTATGTTTTTCTTTAAGCCGGTCGCGTTGGTGCGGCGGTAAGAGCGTCTGCTTTGCCGAATCCGCGCTGGAGCGGTAGCTGGTTCGATTCCAGCGCTCGGATGGTTATTTTTCTTTCTTCTGTCCGTTTATCTTTCCTAAATGTTTGTGATTGTTTCTAGGCAAGAGTGTAAAATCCGACTACGAATTACCCCGCAGTCACGCCAGTTAAAGGCTGGGTAAGGCCGGATGCCTTCTGAGAAGTGTTTTACGTTGGTCACTCGCCAGTCGGTAGGTTTCCTGATAGACTTATGGGTAGGCACATAACCAAGGGTTTATAGCCCGAGGGGGGTGCTGGCCTGGGTTTGTCGGAAGCTGATGACCGTGGTTCGGAACCCACGTTAAGCTGTAGGTCCAGTCGCTAAATAGCCTAGTTGCTGATGCGCCTCTAACCCAAACACTTTACTTTTTTTCTTTAAGGGAGTTCCAGCATGGTATAGTATCAGAACATTTATTACAGTCAGAAATGCGAAGTCTCGGCAACCAGATATTCACGCATACTAATAAATATTTTTGGTTATGATGATCTGGCAACGTTGCTCTGAGCACATATTATTTATAAAAATTGTTAATGTTAATTTAAAAAATACCAAAACAATTACACCATAAAAGACAATTTATAAAAGAAAAAAAGTTATCCAAAAATTAAATTATGTTTTCGCCATGCAGAAAAGAAAAAAATAAGTTAAATCAATAGAAATAAAATGAAAGCGTCAATTCTAACTTCGGAGAAGGAAGGCATATCATAGAGTTGTTAGAACTTGGAAAAACTGTAAAATGTTTTAAATGTAAAAAAATTTTATGCTTAGAAAATTTAGAAAAAGAAAAAAAATTGGGTTTTAATTCCAAACTATGGGTTAGATGTAAAAATTGTTCTTGTGTTAATCAAGTTATGACAGGTAAAGTACATGATGGAGATAAAAAAATCACAGCTTTCTGATGTAAATTCTAAAGCTGTTCTCGGTAATTTTGTATTAATATAAATTTTTCTTTACTCTTATCTCCTAATTAACTTAATCTCTCTTTCCTCTACACTACTTGAGGCAGCTGTATATACAGCATTGCCAGATCACTGTTAACCATAAAAATAACGTGTTGAAATTGTAAAATCACGGGCGTAGCCAAGGGGGGGAGGTTTTAGGGGTTCAAACCCCCTCCCCCCCGAAATAAGCCAAATATTACCTAATATTATACTGAAAAAATACGAGGAGTGAAGAGAGTTAAATTATTACATTTGAATTGAATATATATCCGAACTAGTGGACGTTGCGCACAGTAACGCCATCTCTTGTCGAGTAGTCGAACTATTTTGTATCGTATGGAAACTTTGCGGTGTTTCTCGATTATTCGCCACTCCCCTCGGTCGAAATGAGCGGAGCTTTGTGGAAGTTTGTGGTAGTTTCTGGATGGCTACTACTGGGCTGCTATATAAGCGGCGCGTGACCGCGCTTACGGCAGTATTGTTCCATGCGAACTCGAAGCGAATATAAGTGAAAAGTGGTGAACAAATAGTGAAGAGAATTAAGTGTACCCTGTAAGTGAGTAATTTTAGTGCAATGTTATTCGGTGACCTTGTTAAGGATAAATACGTGAATCATTATTACCGTCGAAAAATGGAGGGGAAAAAAGGAAGGGTGATAAACTTAAAAGTATGGACTACTGGAAAAAGTGGTGTAGTCAAGAGGTTTCTAATAAAGAAACAAATTTGGATTTAGCTATCAAAGCTTCAGCTACCTTGCATGCTGATAAGAAAACTGTGATGACAAGCGGGCCCTCGACCTCGACCTCAATCACAATACCGAATGTCGAAATCGATGCCATGTCGCTAGTGCCCTGTTCGATACCTTCAACTGCCGAATCTACATCTAGTCTGCAACAGGCCAACTTGCCTGTTATCTCATCTTTTACAACTGTAGCTAAGTTGGATGTTGGTTTTTACGCGAATCAAGAAAAAATCTTGGATGAATATTTTAAAGTCCAAATTTTAAAAACGCCATGGAACCCACCCAGAGATTATAAGTTTCCTATTTCCACAAAACGAAAATTGCGCTTTCAATTGAAATGGTTGGAGAGATTCCTCTGGTTTTCATATCCGGAATATAAAAGTGGAGCATACTGCAGAGTTTGCGTGGTAATGGGACGTTTGCTTGATGAAGGTAAAGGCGGTCATTAAAGGATCGGCCAGTTGGTAACCGAACCTTTTTGTAAGTGGAAAAATGCCCTAGAAATATTTAAAGCTCATGCGAAATCGGGATACCACAAGCGAAATTCAGAACTGGCAGATAACTTTCTAAAAGTAATGTCTTCGCAAGCTTTTTCGGTCACTGAACAGCTGTCCTCTGAAAAAAAGAGACAACAAGAGGAGAATCGAAAGAAACTAATCCCTATCGTAAAAGCAATAATTTTTTGCGGCAAACAAGGCATCTCCTTGAGAGGTAAAATCGATTCGGGGCGCATACAAATTACACCAGAATCACCAGAACCTGAACAACCACTACAGAATTATGGTAATTTTAGAGCCCTGTTGCGGTTTGCGGCTAAGTTTGGAGATAAAGATCTGGCTGAGCATTTGAATACTTCACAGAAGAATGCCCTGTGCACAAGCCCTCAAATCCAAAACGAAATAATTGACATTTGTGGTGAATTAATTCAACATAATTAAAGTAAAGAAAGCCAAACTATTTGCGATTCTGTAGTGCACACTATCTCAACCTTGCTATTGCTGATTCATGTTCATTAGCAAATGTCCGAAATTGCATTGGGATTGTGCCGTCTGTTGGTTCCTACTTTCGACATTCTGTTCAACGCACTGCTTTGTTGAAAGAAAACATTCAAGAGCTACTACCCGTCGGTAACCAAAGAAGCTTGCTCTCAATGTGTGAAATACGGTGGGTCCACAGACATGAAGCTATTATAAGATTCAGGGAAATTTATTCAGCGATTGTGAATGCTCTCAAAGAACTCCAATTTAATCACAATAAGGAAACATCACAACAAGCCGCCCAACTGCTAAGTACGCTTCGATCTTCGCATTTTGTGATGTGTTTAGTGATTCTTCAAAAAGTCGCTATCAAAACAATTACAGACAATTGATATCGATCTTATCACGGCATTCAAACATGTAGATGATTTTATTAATGTCTTACTACTCCTGAGAAACAACATTGACGTCGAATATCTTCATCTCTATGAAGACGCAAAGGTTTTACTGGAAGAAAATGGTGGTATACTGCGAATGCCACGCATCGTCGGAAGACAATTAAATAGACCGAACATTCCTGCATTGGATGTATGCACGTATTACAAAATTAATTTGTTCATTCCATTTCTTGATCATACAATTCAACAATTGGTTGAAAGGTTTACCAAACATCGTAAAGTAGTATCAGCATTATCTGGGGTGCTACCTTCAAATTTTACTGCCAGTTCTGAAATTGAAGAAGCAATTTCCATGTACTCATCACTGCTTCCCAAAAGCAACATATCAGTGGTTAAAGCAGAACTTGAAGTATGGAAAACAGCGATGACAAGTATCTCGCCTACCCCGAAATCTAGTTTGGAATGCCTAGATATGTGCGATAAAAATCTTTATCCTAATATTTACACATTACTACAAATTTTGGCTACCATTCTTGTATCCATTGCTACCCCAGAAAGATCTTTCTCGAGCCTAAGGAGACTGAAAAACTATTTACGAAACATTACAGTTGAAAACAGACTTAATGGTTTGGCTCTCATGAACATTCACTATGGAATAGAAATTCATGCAGATGAAGTAGTGGATATATTTAAAAGAAAAAGCCGAAGATTTCTTCTTTAGTGGTTTTAGATTTAGCGCAGAGGAACGAAATTAATTTAACCATTTCATTTAAAGTTAAGAACTTTATAAATATGTCGTAATTTTTCCGATGAATATATAGATATTAAATTTCATGTAAGTATATTTTTGTTGTTTTATTTACTTCAAACTAAACCCAGTACCCCCCCCCCCCCCCCTCCCAAAACTAAATCCTGGCTACGCCCGTGTGTAAAATTACTAATTTTTTAAATTGTTATATCTCGTAAACAAAACGGCAAAGTGCTACTTTTTTTTTAAATTTATTTTAAAAACATTTCTCTTTACTCTCCCTTTTTTTTTAATTCTGTCGAGAGATTTTTTAATACAGCAGAAAATAGTTGAATGCAAAGGAAGTTTGACATGCTTTATATGGAGAGTGACTCTGAAAATTGTAAGTTTTGTTATTAAATATCTTCAAAAAATCTTAAACTTCAGGATTTATTAGTAAACATTATTCTTAATCTGTAACAAAAAAATGGGCAAAATCTGTCGAAAAGGGGTTTCACGCTGGAACTACCTTGATAAGATATTCGGCATATATTGAGTCCATTTTATTATTTAGATAACTGCGCTTGTGTTTTGCGATTCTGAGTTTAAAGGATCTACCTGTTTGTCTTATATAAAATTTATTACACGAGCCACAATTCATTTGGTAGACTCCTGATTTATTGTATTTCCCCGTTTTTTGTTTATAGTTTTTTTTCTTAAATAATTGTTAGTTTTAAAGGCTACATTTATATTAATGCTGTTGAGATACTTTTTAAGTTTTTTAGATTAGAAAAGAATTAGAATTTTTAGAAAAGCCCAGGACCGTGAAAGTTGGAAGAGGCCTTAATCCTGCAGTGGATCGATACAGGCTGATGATGATATATATATATATATATATATATATATATATATATATATATATATATATATATATATATGCCCACAAGGTAGCGTAACGGAACCGTGGAGGGAAATATTACAGAAATCTTTCACCCTTTCTCCACGTGGTGCCACCGATCGCCTTCGCCGAACTGTCGACCATGTGACGTCACGTGTCTCTCGGGACCGGTTTCTAGCCTTTCAGCCGTCATCAGCCGAGCTCTAGACGAACGCAAGGAAAGCAGTTCGGAGTCCACGGTTCCGTTACGCTACCTTGTGGGCATTTCCTGGTACTATACCCGAGGTTCCAGGCAAAATGTTACGAGCGGTCCTGAATGCTACGAGCATTGGCCGTATGAAGGCGTGAGTTGTGTGCGATCACGACCCGTCAGTAAAATGGCCAGTTAATCTGGTCTGGCCCCGATCGTCTCTCCGAACTGCTTTCCTTGCGTTCGTCTAGAGTTCGGCTGATGACGGCTGAAAGGCTAGAAACCGGTCCCGAGAGACACGTGACGTCGTATGGTTGACAGTTCGGCGAAGGCGATCGGTGGCACCACGTGGAGAAAGGGTGAAAGATTTCTGTAAGAGATATATATATATATATGTCATCATCTATATATATATATATATATATATATATATATATATATATATATATATATATATATATGACATCGTTAAGTATATTGGACCCGAGTGGCAGAGGAAAGCCCAGGACCGTGAAGGTTGGAAGCATGCTGAAGAGGCCTTCATCCTGCAGTGGATCGATACGGGCTAATGATGATGATGATGATGATATATATACATATATATATATATATATATATATATATATATATATATATATATATATATATATATATATATATATATATATATATATATATATATGTCCATAATAAGAAAGAGACTTAAATCTAAAGTCTTTAATTTTAATCCAAGGGTTGGGTTCAGAAAGCGCTTTATTTTTCTGTTTTTTAGAATCTATTTTATTAACTATTGAAACTGGATAGCCGTTGTTAACCGAAAACGAGTGCTTATTCGAATTTTTAGAAATCGTTAGGTCCAAAAAGTTTATTGAATCACTGGTCTCCATTTCGGGCGTAAATATGATATTTTTATTAATGGAATTTAGATATAATAATACCCGTGAAGCATGTCAAAATGTCATCAACATATCGGTACAAATATATACATTGTTTACTAATTTTGTTTTTGAAAATTGTCTCCTCAATATTATTTATAAAAATTTCTGCAAGTAAAGAGCTTAGTGGGTTGCCCATAATTAAGCCTTTTTTACTGTTGCAAATTTTGTCTTCAAAAGCAAAGTAATTTTGATCAAGAACCGTTCTTAACAAGTTCTTTATATCTGCTGTGACTACCGGGTTCACTTTGTAGTTAATTAATAACCTCTCCACTAGGATGATCGTGTCTTTTGGTGGTATACTTGGAAATAAATTTTGGACATCAAAAGATACAAGTTTTGAATTTTCCGGTGTCTCTAAATTTCTAATATTATTAATGAGTTTATTAGAATTTTTAATACTGTATTTAGGTTTAAAGTTGCAGTGCTTTTTTATTATATCTATTAAAAAATTGATATCCTGTATGCTGATGCCGGTATATATGACACCGCCGGTCTGATGGGTTATCCTTCTTTGTGTAGTTTTATAAGAGAGTAGAGTTGAGGTGGTTGAGGGTTCATATTGTTTAATTTAAAAATGGCATTTTGTGGTACGATGCTAGATGAGTTTTCAATTTGAAATTTGATTTGTTTTTTGAATTTGTTTGTTGGATCGTTTTTAAAATTTCCTAATCTCATTATCCTATAAATTCTAAGGTTTTCTTTAGATAACATGATTTATCTATTGATATCACTCTATTCCTTTGCCTGTATTTGTAAAAATTAACTGATTTTCTTCGGCTTTTTTGTGAATTGTATTTGCTAATTTTTGTTCCATATTAAGTACTCTGGTATTTTTAAACAACTCAGATTTGATAATATTTTCACTAAAATATTTCTTATTCTTTCCAGACCGTTGACCTTTTAAAGCTATTTCGGTCTCCACATCCAATGTTTCTATTTCTTTTAAGCTAATGTTATTTCTTAAATTGTTTTTCAAAACCTTTACTTAATAACTGTACTTCTTGTTCGGTAAATGTAATTGAATCTGTAATTGAATCTGAAAAACTTGTGATTTAAAAAATGTTTTTTAGAGTCAACTATAAAAATAAAACAAAGTTGTCTAACTTCCATTTATATTTTTCTCTAGTAAAACATGTAAAATTATTTAATAACTTATGTTTTAGAGAAAAATATAAGCGGAAATTAGACAACTTCGTTTTATTTATACAATTTTGTCTGAATTTCAATCAAGGAACGGCCGCAACCATCCTCAGTTTAAAAGAAGTAGACCCATGCTCTACTTGACTCCCTCCTTTTTTACAGTAGAGAAGCTTCCACCCTTAACATATAAATGATCAAAAAACTGAAAGCTTTGAAATGTGTGGTTATTCAGAAGAATGCTACAAATATCTTGGGTAGAGAAAGTTACAAATGAAGAAAGTTACGTAGAATATCTACTGAAAGAGTACTAATAACAACTATAAAGACACGCAAATTGAAATACTTCGGTCATGTAATGATGAGAACAACATTACGAACTGTTGAGAGTCATAATACTGGGAAAAATAGAAGAGAGAATTGCTGCGAAATTTGAGAGAATGGCCCAACTGTACATCCAACTAGTTATTAGAGTAGTTGTAACCAAGTTTAACATTTTAAAATTTAAATTTAATTCTTTGCTCGATAAATATATCAATTTATCTAATGTATTTCTATTTCGAAAAAATATTTGTTGCTCCATCTAATACTGTGTTGATGGTACAGTTCGAATGTTACAGACTAGACGTCTACGTCACATCGTTACCATCTCGCTGTATCAGTTAGTTCGTCTCGCCAGAATCCCAAACGTTGTATACAGGAAAAGGAAGTGATGCTTCGACTGCGCAATTATCTATCAGAGGTGAGATGATCGTCACTGGCGACACATCAGGCATAAGAATAAAATCTGAACAAGCATATTACTTTGTAATTCTTGATGATGTTTTATCTCACTTAATCTTATAAATATGTTGAGGAATTTTAGTATTATTAGGGTAATCTATAACTTTGTTAAGTCTGTCACTTCTTGGTCTCGCACAGATGGTGCAAGTATGCCCAAATGACTACTACGTTAGATGGCGTGCTGCTAGGCTTAACACGAGAGTTGTTTCTTTGTGGCCATCGAGTAAGCCAATTTTCCAAAACAAAGAGAAAATTGTAAATGAAAGACCTTTCTTGTCTAATTTTCAGTCTATTATATTTATATTGATACAAATTGACTCCTTGGGGCTATAACTGTAGCTTTGTCGGAATAATGTTAGCAAGTAAATATTTTCATCGTTAAAGTAGGTATAAATATACATTAACAAAAAACCAAATATATTTGGGAAATCCACTGATAGACTATTTATTGCCTGAACAAATGGAATATTGAATACGCGAATTGTTCAAGTCTAGGCCAAACAAAAAAAAAATCGCGATGAGTTGGTGGAAAAAGTGTGTGAATTGATCACCTGAGATGCGAATTCGACTGTGAGATGGATAGTGGAGGAATTAAATATGACCAAAGACATGATTTACGAAATTTGGATAAATGATTTAAACAGACGGAAAGTCTGTGCTCGAGTTGTTCCCTACGCTTTAACTCTTTGACCAATGGGTCAATGCATCCCAGAGAAAATATATTTAGACACAAGATGGGACAAAGATCCATTCAAATTGTGGTTCTTTTCGTCCCAGTGGTAGTTTGAAGTATATTCAATGACGTAAATCAGCTGTTGACCTTGATCCGCCATTATTGTGTTATCATTTGACATTTCAGTTGTCAGATTCTAGTACGTTGAAACGGTTATACATTTTTTTCATAAAATAAGTGTTTTTTTCTGTATTTTTATGTCTTATTATTATATGTTTATTTCGCAAATAGGCTGAAGTTTTTGAATTTTACAATAAATTGTATATTTACATCAAAAATTGACATAGGTAAGTAAAAATTTTGTTGCGTTAGAGTTTTTGGGATATAATGCCCCAATGGCATTTTTTGCTGGGACTTTATATCCCATTGGAAATAAAACAAATTTCAATGCAATGTAATGTATTATTTTAAGATGAGTAGAAGTACAATGACTGGCCATAAAATATAGGCAGCGCTAGAAGAGTTGACCGATGAAGAAGATTCGAATTTTTCGTCGAAAACAGAATCGAAATATGTGACATTCAATAACGAGATAAATGAAAACGGAGAAAGTGATGTTGATAGTGCCGAAAATAAAGAAGGAGGTGAAGATTCTGAAATGTGAATCAAAGTACGTCAATTAGAAACGCAATTATTTGGGAAAAGCCTTCTGAAGATTTTTTTCCAAAACATACGATTTCGGAGCATTCTAAATTAGAAGTGCGAATATCATTCAATGAATCGTAAACCGAGCTACACTCATTCAAACTGATGTTTTGCAAGGCCCTATTTATTTTTATCGCTGAGTGTCTGAGTATCGACGAACGAAAGACTGATGATTTATAAAAGGGTGAAAAACAAAAATATTCTACTAACAGATGAAAGCGCAATAATGGTGTTGATTGGCCTGATGTTGGTTATGTCCTACAATCATGTTTCTAGTCAAAGCGACTATTGATCCAAAAATGAGCCAATTGAAAATCAATTTATCGAGAAATACATGTCGATAAATCGGTAAAAAAACTCTACTTCAATCACTCTGAGAAACCGGATGGAGCTGGGAAGCTATACTATGCAGAAGAGTTAATAAATTGCTTTAAATACACTTTTCAGAAGGCTGTTAGAGAGGGTAATTATCAATCTGTTGATGAGTCTATGACAAAATTGAAAGCCATATCTGTACTGAAACAATATAAGCCGCTGAAACCCGTAAAGCGGGGAATAACGGTTTGGCAGCGGTGCGATTGTTTGAACGGCTACATTTACGATTTAGATATATATTTGAGTGACTAATAACAACAATAACAACACACTGGTGAACAAGTTGTATATACACTATACGAAAGTCTACAAAATCATATTGTACTAATTGCTTTTGACCGATTTTTTCAAGTATAAAGCTTTTGAGGGAACTACCTTGTGCAGCAGTTGGAACTTGTATGAAAAACAGGAAAATATGCCCATTTTTGCAACTAAATTAAAGGAAAAATGGGATTCAGAGTTTTTAGCAACTAAGGATGGTCTACTTGAAGTTAGATAGTTGGATTCTAAAGCAGCATGGGTGATCAGTAATTGTAGTAATCCAGTAACCCAGAAGTTAAAAAAGAAAACAAAAAAATTGTTAAAAAAAACAAAGTCAGGTGTCCCACCCCTATTGTAACATATAAAAAAACAATGGGATGGGTAGACTTGGCAGATCACATAGTTCAGATCTTCGACTTCGACAGAAGATCCACTAATGGATGGAAGATTTTTTTTATAAATCTGTTATGACAGCGGCTGTAAATGCCCTTCAAGAGGTGGTAAAAAAGGGGAAATTTCTAAGTTTTCTCGTGAATCTGACAGAACAGCTTGCTCTGACTGGACGTCAGGGTGCTAAAATAACAAGAAAGCTCAGTAGATCAAGCGGTCCTCGATCAAAGAGGGCCAAACTTCTACTGGACATTGGAGATCATACGCCAGTCCCAATTTCTGGCCGGCGAAGATGCACCAAATGCGTCCTGGACGAATAAGATACGTTCAGCATGTAACATTCCGCTGTGTACAAATTGCTTTACTGCATATCATAGTTGCAATTGCAATTCAATTATTTGTTAATTTTCCTAAAAAGCTGCTTTACTGTTGTTTCTCTATAAGAGCTTTTTAATTTTCCCCGATGGTTTACCAAACTATGTTACTGATTTGAACGAATTGTTATTTTCCTTCTTTTGTAGGTATATTTTAAAAACAGAATTTTGGAGAATTTTCTTTTCAAAATGCTAAAAAAGTAATATATTCAATCCATTGAATTCAATAATGAGTTCAGGACGCCTCAAAAGGGCAAATGCGAAAATGCAATCTCCACAATATTTAACCCGATTTTTGGGATATAAAAAGCTTTCTGCTTGACCTCGAGACGAGGAAAGATGTAAAAACAACATCGATCTCTCAACGTGAAAATGGTCACCATTTAAAACATTATTTTTCAAAAGTAACCGATCAAAAATTCCCGAAAGTGTATTTTCATTTTCGAGTTTGATAATAAATGTTTACTTTAATTTTCTTATATTTTTAAAACTTTAAATGGGATACCTACTTTTGTGCCACCTTGTATAACAGTTTCAAAAACACAACTTGCTTATTTATGGATTCCAACCATAGATTCTTCTTCCAAAAAATATCACACATAAAGATCAGAATAAAAATAATGAAAATTTAGTCAGCATATGAAAAATAGATGTCAAAAAAAATCAGGGTCATCACATCGAACACGTATCGATAAGGCCACTTTCTCGAATTCCTCTTAGTCATTGACAACAGCTTACGCAGCACCGTATATCTAATTATTATTGCTAATGATTGATCGAGAAGCGTATAATTGTTTCGCGAATACAGTCGAAATCGTATCATTAATGGTCAGTGACGTGCGTGACAATCTTGAAAGCTTCGCTCTTATCGAGCGAAAATCGCAGCATATCGCAACAGCTCGGTCGGGGATGGTATTCGGGGTCATCCGCGATTGATTTGTGTCGAATAATAAATAGAAATTGAAGACGTTATGTCTATGAATCATAAAAAATATTTCCTTAGTTCTGTTTATGTACACAGCTAGTCATATCTACGTGCGAATATCACTACGAAATTTTTGACATATAGGAAAATATAAAAACTACAAAGGTTGTACGAAAAGTTCTCGGCTTGGTAGAAGAAACGCAAGATTTAAGTGATTTAATAAAGGGTTGTCTAATACTTTAAATGTCAGAATTTTAAAAACACGTTCTTAAAAAAACACGGGAGGGGGTTTTGGGAGAAAGGTAAGACATGGTTTGTTCAAAGTATACGTCATAGCTAGCTGCACATTTCTCCCATCTCTCTGGCAATTATTGAATGCTAGTCATCAAGCTATTTTTCGACAGCTCCGTAATTGTTGAAATATTTCACGGAAAGGGCGTGAGGCATAGATGAAAACAGGTGGTAGTCGAAAGGACCCAAGTCTGGTGAGTATGACGGGTGGCGCAAGAATTCCCAGCCAACTGAATTAATGGTGTCTCTGATCGGTTTCGCTGTATTATGGGACATTGTCGTACAACAAAATCAGTTTACCGTGTTTTGTAGCCAATTCTCGCTTATCGATCAATGCATGGTTCAAATTGGTCATTTGTTGACAGTAGTGAACGGTATTAATATACTGAGGCTGATTATAATATTGCTAATATAATCAGGAAATGATAAAACAAGTTTATAGTTGAAAAAAATGACTTTATTCTTCCCTATATTCTCTCTTAAATTAAATACATTTTTTTCAGCGGTTCTCCAATTCATTTATTCGATCTCTGAAGTGATTTTCTGCAAGTCCTTCAACATACTCATCTACGGCTGCTATAACTTCTTCATTTGATGAAAAACGTTTGCCACGTAGGAATTTTTTGAGGTTTGGGAACAGATGAAAGTCAGAAGGGGGCAGATCTGGTGAATATGGTGGATGCTCCAACAACAGTGCAAGAACAGCTCTGTGAGCTGGTTTCTTGATAAAAAATTATGTTTTTCTTCGCTAAACCAGTTATTTTCTCATGAATTTTTGCATCCAATGGATCCAAAAGATTTGAGTGCCTTTTGCATCCCAAAAAATTGATGCCATAACTTTTTTGGTCAATTTTAACCAGTTTAGCTGCTTAGGAGCTGAACAACCGGGCTCAGTCCACTCTGAGGTTTGTTGTCGCAGTTCAGAATCACAGTGGTAAACCCAAGTCTTATTAAAAGTTACAAAACGACGTTTATAACACGTTTTATTTTTTCGAAAAAGATCCAAATGTTGGTTAGAAAGTTTTACTCGAATTCGTTTTTGATAAGAATTTAACAAATGCGGCACCCATCTTGCACAAGCATTTTCAAGCCCAATTTCTTTTTCAAAATATGAAACACCCATTTAGTTGAGATGTCCATGGCCTTAGCAATTTCACTCAAAGTCAATTGTCTTTCATCCATAAACATATCATATAAAGAATTCATGATTTGTTCAATAGTTGCGCTTATTGGACAACCAGAAGGAGGATCATTATCCACGTACCATTGTACGACCATGTTGAAATTCAACTGCCCGCTTACAAACCATTGTTTTTGAAGGAGCAGACTCCCTTAATACACTTACCATTTCACTATGACTTTCCTTTGCCTTTAAACCTTTTTTCAGAAATAATTTAATCACTGTGCGATTTTCAATTTTTTCTATAGTACGTAACACTGGTACGTTTACTTTAAGCTTCTGTTTTTGTACGAATAAATTCGCAGATCGACTTGAAAATCCACATATATATGAAGAATGGAACTTCAATATGTAGTAGATTATATAGTTCTTTTACTGCTCTATAGGTGTCGCTCCGCGAACTCGAAATATCGAAAAAATTTCCATTGCATACTAATTACCAAATTAAATACCAATACCTAATTACCAATACTAAATACCAAAAAAAATAAACTTAATAATTTTGTGTATAGACCAAAATAATGAAAACATTAAAAATGCGAATTTTGTCATGAAACTCGGTATATGGGGTTAAAATATTATTCTCAGTAGCTTTTTCCAATAACTTTTTTCGATATCTCTAACGCGAAGCAAAATATCGAGAATTGAAGACTATATTTTTAATAATATATTTTTAAGTATAATTTATATAACATTTTTAAGTAATAATAATAATCATTCCACATAACAAATTCAAAACAATTAGGTTATAATAAAAAACAAAAATTTAAAGGTGAAAGAATTGTTAAATATGTCGTATATATATATATATATATATATATATATATATATATATATATATATATATATATATATATATATATATATATATATATATATATATATATATATATATATATATACATATATATATATATATATATATATATATATATATATATATATATATATATATATATATGTATATATATATATATATATAGATATATATATATATATATATATATATATATATATATATATATATATATATATATATATATATATATATATATTACCCCGCTTAACACTGTTTCAGTATCGCGCGATAGTATTGGTAATATAATAGTACATTAAAGTATAGTAATTAGAGAAGAATAATAAAGAATAGATAAAATAAATGCGCAGGCTATTGAAGAACTATTGCAAATTACATCTAGTGAAAGTCTTTCCAACAACGATCTTAAATCATTACTAGAACAAGATGACGAAATTAGCGTTTCTGAAGATGAGGAGCGAAAGGAACTTTCAACAGATTTTCGAAAAAAAAAGTTTGAACGCTATAACTTGACAATCCGTTGATCGATTCTAATGATGACGGTTTCGGTTTATAAAGGAGACCTTTCTAATATATTGTTTCAATAGATGGCGATAGTATTTTTCTTTAAATTTCAAAAAATTCCGTTATTTTTCCGATATACTGTGTATGTAAGTCTGATACCTCATGAATTCTTTTGTTCTACATCTCGGCAGAAGGCTTCGGTGTCTCCAAACTGCTGATGTTGCTAAAACATAGCTATTTTAAGAAGTAAGAGCGACGAGTCAAAATAATAATGAATTTTTTGTTTTTCTCAAACTTCTTCACAATTTTTATTTATAATACTAAAATTAACTTTGTAATTACTAATACAGTATTATCACTTTATATTGTGTATAAATGTATGAGAATTTTGACGCTACAAAATTTATATTAAAAAATATACATTCTAGGTGCAAAGGTAAATTCTATAAGAAAAATAACTTTTTTAACCTCAAATTCAGATATGTCATACATAGTATCTCTTAGCTATCTCTATCTCTTTTTTTTTTTAGCCGGTTGCGCGACGTTGCCATGCCTTTGGTCGAGCGTTTGATTATTAGTAATCGAAAGTCGAAAAAAAGTTTGATTTCAATTATTTAAATAATTATATCGGGAACTCGATATTATTTCTATACCAGGTGTCCGATTAAGGATGGATCGCGGCCGTATCTTGAAAACTATTTATCCCGCAGCTTTGGGGAAAAAAAAATTGTACTAAAAATGATCATGAGAAATTCACCAAAAATATTTTTAAGCTTCTAAAACGACCGCAAGAGGGCGTGACGAGCTAAATATTTTTAAAAATCTTTTTTTTGTGTATTTTTTTAAGTGTTAACCGAGTAAGAAAAATTCTCAGTTATAATTAGCAAACTGTCTCCTCTTTGTTTTATGACATTTTGTCGTAATTTCACAAATAGAGGGGTGGGGGGTAGTTTTACCTATTGAGATAAAAAGTCGTCTAATGTCCGTTTGCCTTAACCGATTTTCCTTAATTTGGATTCATTTAAAAGGCAATTGCTGGGACAATCAGATAATCTGGGAGATAAATTATTTAGTTTATAAATGAAACCGCGAGGTGGCGTTACATTCAACAAGGAATCGTCCAGTGAAAACCCGAAATCGATATCTCTGATATGTCAAGAGATATTTCGATTTTTCTGAAAAAAATCAGTTACTTTTAATTTTTACCGTAATATTAAGTTAAAAATTGGTCTTAATATTTAGGTCGCAATCGCAACCGCAATAATTTTATTTAAAAAATAAAATTATCTATTCATTTTCTCTTTTGTGATGCTTAAATACTACTTGATAGAATATTGAAATCAGTCATTAATAAATATACCTACTCTTTCTTTTAAACTAAATGAATGGATGAATGAAATTATGCGTTTTCGGGTTTCCAAATAAACGCATGCAATCCTTAGGTACATTACACAAAGAGTGTAAGAAGGGAACCATTGAAACAAACAAAAACAGTCAAATTAACTTGTCAGTTTTGAAATGCATTACATTTTCAACATTGCATTTATTGATTATTAATAATTATTATAATAATATCTAACAATGCCTTTTACGAATAACGAGGCCTATGGCATGTTGGCGGTGTATTTCCAATGTTTTGAAAATGTATGTATTGCAGAGCGGCAATATGCAAGTCAATATCCCGAAAGAAGGCATTATTCGAAGAAGGTGTTTACACGTCTAGCAAGACGCTTACGAGAAACAGGAATTGTGCATCCAGATCCAGTCCGCACCAGGTTACGTTCGATTCGTAATGGAGATAATGTCGTAAATGTTCTGGCTTATGTTGAAACCAATCCCCATTTAAGTATCAGACAAATATCTGAAGAATTAGGTGTTAGCAAGACATCCGTTCATCGAATCTTAAGAGATAAGAAGCTGCACCCCTATCAAGTTGTCTTACACCAAGCCCTTTTGGATAACGATTTCGACAGACGGTTAGACTATTGTCACTAGTTAAAAAATATGTGTAGTGGAAATAAAAAATTCTTAAAACGCATACTATGGACTGATGAAGCTACTTTTAGCAGTGATGGAGGCGTTAACTTACATAATATGCACTACTGGGCAGTTGCTAATCCACACTGGATGTTAGAAATCAACCACCAAAATAGATGGAGTGTGAACGTATGGTGTGGTGTTTTGGGAGACAAAATTATTGGTCCCTTTATTTTTAATGGACATTTGAATGGTGAAACATATTTAAATTTTTTACAAAATGGACTGCCAGAACTAATGGAAGATGTTGGAAACAAGAAGACAAATGTGGTACCACCATGATGGATGCCCTGCCCACTTCTCGCAAGTAGTTCGAAACTTCTTGGATGCTTCGTTTCCAAATCGTTGGATAGGACGGGGTAGTTTATTTTCGTGGCCGGCGCGCTCACCGGATTTGACAGTCCTCGAGTTTTACTTGTGGGGAAGAGTAAAAGACCTTGATTTTCAAACTCGTCCTACCACACGAGAAAACATGATTGAAAGAATTCAAAATTCAATAACCAGCATTTCAAGAGCGGAAATTGAAGCTGCCGTTTTTAGTACTCGTCGAAAAATAAATATTTACATTTCTAAGGATGGAAGGCATTTTGAACATTTAGAAAGGCGTTAAAGTTCAGATTCTGTTAATTATTAGACTGTTGTGCTGTTAATTTTATTTGACTGTTGTTATTATTATTATCTTCGTTGTTGGCCCGTTGGCCTTTAAACACGCTCCAAATTAATATGGCACGAAGAACTTGGACCAGTCCTAAGCCTGGGTAAAGTGTGAAGGAAGGCAAACATTAGGTTAATATTTTTTAACTTAATGCAGGTAGTAGTGAAATAATAACTGATTTTTTCAGAAAAATCGAAATATCTCTTGACATGTCGCAGATATCGATTTCGGGTTTTCACTGGATGATTCCTCTTTAAATTACCTTTCCAGCCATGTAATAAAAGCTGTACCACTCCATTTGAAAAAACTGAACAAAACTTCAAATTATCTCCCAGATTATTTGATTGTTCCAGCAATTGCCTTTTAAATGAATCCAAATTGAGGCAAACGGACATTAGACGACTTTTTATCTAAATATGTAAAACTCCCCCCCACTTCTTTATTCGCGAAGTTACGACAAAATGTCATAAAACAAAATTGTAGGAGACAGTTTGCTAATTATAACTGAGAATTTTTCTTACTCGGTAAAATACACAAAAAAATGATTTTTAAAAATGTTTCGCTCGTCACGCCCTCTTGCGGTCGTTTTAGAAGCTTAAAAATATTTTTGGTGAATTTCTAATGATCATTTTTAGTACAATTTTTTTTCCCCAAAGCTGTGGGATAAATAGTTCTCAAGATACGGCCTCGATCCATCCTTAATGGGACACCTGGTATAATAACCTTCAGTAAATACTAAACTTTATTATGTGATATTTTTTATTCTATAAAGTTGGATTAAGGGAATATAATCATCAATAATATAAAAATTGATAAAGTAAGAATCAATTCCCAAATTTTATTTCTACATTATCTCAGTATTTTCATACTTACTGACCATATTCTCCATATAAAAAATGTTACTATATTGAAATGAAGTTTTTCATCCAGAAGTATTTAAAAGTAGTACTTAAGGTTCTGTTTTGCTTCTATTATGCTTTGCCTCTCATCCTAGCCCACCAGTTTTTTTGCTTATAAGTCGAGAACCGCTGAAAATAAGTATATCATCACTTAACATTTTTAAAAACAGAATTTATTGCTCTTTTGTGCTCCATTATAAAATACAAGGTGTTACATTTAAAATTCCTACATAACATCAATTTTTAAGTTCTATTAAAAGGGCACTATTTTGTAAAAGCCTTATATGTGATAAATTAATTCTCATGTCATAATATCATATAGCAACCTATTAAGGAACTGTTTTCAAAAATTCAGGTATCCAGCTATGCTGATTGTAAAAAAAAAATTTTATATACAGGGATATTTCTTGCCAAATTTCTTAAAAAATATTTTTCTAAACCTGGTATATGCTCCAAGTATGCTCCAAAAAACCTGGTATATGCTCCAAGTAGATTTGGCAACACCGCAGGTCAGAAAATATTTTAAATTGAGATATATAATGAATGTATATATATATATATATATATATATATATATATATATATATATATATATATATATATATATATATACAGGGTGATTGATACACACATACGGTGTATTGTACATTAGACGTTTACGGAGAACTCATTTTAAGTAGTTAATCTTAATAAATAAAAATATTTTTATCGCTCTCTATTGAGCACAGTTCAGCTGAGATATCTTTCTAATAATTTTCGAAATCAAAAAGCGTCCGTATGAAAATTTTATGCCGCCTTTTCAAGATTTCTTTTCATCGATTCATAGACTTGAGAATAATGTCTTTTTGCGATGTAATGCCGAACGTCTACAAATATTGAACGTAAGTTTGGACAAAAAAATTTGAATCTTGTTACAATAAGAAATTTTTATTTAATAATATTTCTGAGTTTGTTTTTATGCAGCTGATCTTTATCCCGAAAGTTGCTTTATCTATATATTAACAGCGAAAAAATTGACTTGTGGTGGGATATCATTCTATCATAAGAGACTGAGTATGAGAACGGTCGAAAGTTTCATTTTTATACAAAATTAGATGGTGAATAATTTTCAAATTTTGAGCATAGTTCAATTATACATCTTTTGTCACAATTTCCGAATTTCAAATCTTAGACTTTGAAACGCGTTTTTCCATAAATTCGCCCGTACTTATATACCAGTAAATCAATGAAAACACTTGGTCACAAGAAGACATAAATCGTCTAGTCCGCTCCATGCCTCGCCGATGTACATAATGTTATAATAACCACGATGGATCTGCTTGTTAATATATTTTTGTATCAATCGTAAGTGGGATTGTTTTATTTCTTTTGTTATTACATAATACTGTCATGATGTTCAAAAAAACTTCAAAATCAATATAATAAAATATATATGTCGTAGGTTTCCATTTTTTTATCTCCAGTACAGATTAACTGTTATGTAACACACATAAATAGAATTACTTAACTAAAATCAAACAATAGTTTAGAAATAATTATTATGATAACGATATAATAATAAACAAATAAAATCGAAATCTCTAAGAAGAATTCATGGATGTATCGTCGTTCAACTTCAAAGGAATCGACGAATCTGTCTTAAAGAGGTCACACTGTCAACTTATTATTTTTGTCGTTACATCAACCAAAAGAATCACCGTTAGACATGTACTGGTGCTTCCTTTGTACATCTCCTGCTAGAGGCGGCGCGTGATCAGCTTTTTGAAAGCCTGATCAGGAAGTGGACACCATCATACCTACCGCACTAGAAAAATATATAAAAATATCGGCTCCCTATTATAGAAGACAGGTCCATATTAAGTGGCAACCTTAAATGGGATCAACAATTCTAAGTACTACATTTATTTTCGTTCTGTTTAAAACATCCATACACGTATTAGCTTAGTAATTTTAAAGAAACTATATGATGGGTAAACAAAAATATTTTTTTTTGTTTTAGTTTGAATTAAACTGTTAATTTGAGCGAAGTTGTTGTTAAAGGAAATTTTAAAGACATTATTAACTTTAGCTCAACAGTCCTCTGTAGGCCTCAGCCGTCGCAATTTTTGTCTTCCATTTGGACCTATCAGCTACTACGGTTTTCCATGGCAGCTGATAGGTTCAGATGATCTAGACGGAAAATCGTAGCAGCTGATTAAGTAGTAATTTGACACTATCCTCCCATCTGAGCTTAAGTCTTCCCGGTCTCCTTCTACTATCTGGCTACGTAAACATTATTCTACTAGACATTTTATTAAAATCTATTCACCGAAGAAAGACAGTCGATATAAACAATGCCCAAGGCGTGATCAGCACGTGATATTTTAGCCAGAAACACTGAGCGCCCCTGCTATTGGCGGTAATCAGCCGAGTTGATTTAAACTACCAATGAAAACCCAGATGATAGGCTGGTTGCCGGTCGATAGAAACACAGGGTTGGCGGCAGTAACTCATACACTGCCCTGAGTTTTTTGTTATTTCATTTTTATCTTTTCATTAATAATTGTATTTTGTTTCCATAAAATATCTGATACGGACACAGCTGATGAAGTTGTCGGTATTAGCTATATCCCGCCCAAAAAGAGGACAGTTCTTAGTGCGGTCCTGTAACGATCACGTACAATATGCGTGAATATGTTTGGGTTTAGTTTCTTTTTTCAATAAATAGGCTATAGCTTTTTTCTTGGAAGGTATGAATAAATATCGCTAGAGGCAGCACCGCCGGGGATACAAACATTTGCTTCATTCTGCTATCTAAAGTAATGTTGTAAGTACATTTTCAAAATGGAATTAACAGAAGATGATCTGCCTGGTAGTAACTTAAAATTTTTAAGTCCAAGACCATATTGTTCGCGATCTAAAACGATGGGTAGCATGTCGCAATCTGCCTGTTTCCGGTAATAAAAGTGTTTTTGTCGAGATATTAATTGTTGATAATTTTTTTTTGTTAACAGGGCGTTATACTGTCACGATTATTTCAATATTTTGCATGGATTTTGATATTTATGTTTTTTTTTCTTTTTAAGAGTTGAAGAATGTATCGCGAATGGTAAAGATAAAGAAATGTTGTTTTGATGAATTGATAATGGTAAATGTTTAAAAGAGAAACAACGCATGAAATCACAAACAAACTTCAGTATGGAACTATGTATAATTATGTAACCACTGGTTATCTATCTCCATATTATTCATGATTCTTATACATTTCATTAGATAAGATTTAGATATAAATAGAATATAACTTAGCTAGTATTGAAATTGTTGTGAAAACGAAATCTTATGAAATCAAATTTGTGATGATGATGAACATAGTTATCAAAACATGCTTGTTTGAGTTTGATCACTAGCAATATATATATATATATATATATATATATATATATATATATATATATATATATATATATATATATATATATATATATATATTTATATGGTCGTTAAAAATTAAACCTTCCTTTTGATGAAAAAATACAAGGGATTTTTTTTTAACAAAAATAACACATGCCTCGACGATTTAAGTTCGTTATTTGATAAAATTGCATTTTTTTGTAGGTATCTCTTAAAGTATATGGATTTGAAAAAAATGATCTAGAAGTAGTTTTGTAGGAAATTAATAATTAAAATTAATAATTCTCTAAAAAAATGTGCTCTCCATTTTCTTCACAAAATTCATATTTATGGAGATATTCTCAATAATAAATTCATTGTAGAGAATTTAATTCTCTACAAAATTGCTTTTAGATATTTTTCTCAGATCCGAATATTTTAAGAGATACTTACAAAAAACTACGATTATTAAAAAATAAACTTAGATCGTCTTGAGGCACGTGTTATTTTTGTTAAAAAATAAAAATCTCCGCATTAGTAGTAGTAGTAGTAGTAAAGTAGAAATAATTAAATGGATTGCGGCAATTAAAAATGACCTAAGATCAGCAATTATTACACAAAGTAAAATTCAGGATAGAAGCTGTTTCAGACACAACGTTATCATTTGGAAGGTTGGCCAGAGAGAAAAATGTAGGAAGACTGGGACAACTTGGTCTGACGAAAGGAAAAAAGCTCATAGCGAAAAAATTAAATTAGTATGGACGCAAAGGCAGGCTAACAACAACAAACGCCTCTAGCTGTACTTCGCGTGGTCTTGGTGCTGGTACTTGGCGTGGTATATATATATATATATATATATATATATATATATATATATATATATATATATATATATATATATATATATATATATACAAACATAAACATTTCTTCCTAGCACATTAATTATTTTTTTACTCCCTGTTTTCTATATATATATATATATATATATATATATATATATATATATATATATATATATATCTATATATATATATATATATATATATATATATATATATATATATATATACAAACATAAACCTTTCTTCCTAGCACATTAATTATTTTTTTACTCCCTGTTTTCTAACTGAAACGCGCTCTTTATTGGAGTTTGTTTTCTGAACCTTTTTAATTGAATTGAGAGCTTCCGCCAAGTTTGCAACCGTCAATTGATTTTTAGATTGGACTGAGTCAAAAGAAGCAGATTCTTCAATGTTTTGCTCACACATTTCTATGAGTTCATTAACTGTCAGTCCCTGATTATGTGAATCTAGCTGTTTTTGTATGTCCTCACCATCCACTTCTAAATTTAATTGTCTAGCAAGATCGACGACGTCTTCAATAACATGATCAATTTGATCAGGCTCTGGCGCTGATTCTGCCGGAGTTTCATTAGAGAAAAAAATGGACACAGTTTTTTTCCAGACGCCATTTAAAGTTTTTTGTGAAATTTCATCCCAAGATTTTCCAATGATGTTCACGATATCGACAAAATATTAAATTGTTTCTAAAAGTTTCTAACAGAGAGCTTATAGTTTTGCCTCATAGCTTTATGGAGATGTGCAAATGATCGTCTCGTGTAATACGCTTTAAATGTTTCGATGACACCTTATCGGTTGAAGCAAGCTGGTTGTATTTGGTGGCAAAAATTCAACTTTCACACGTGGGTCGAAATTAGCGGGATTAGCAGGAGGATGGTATAGTTTATTGTCGCATCACCTTAAAAGGGATTTGTTTTGATTGACAATAACGTTCGATTTCGAGTATGAAATAATGACCAATCCAATCCTGAAAAAAGAAGGCTGTCACCCAAGCTTTGGAATTTGACTTTCAAATCATGGACAAACCAGCTTTAGATTTATTTTTTAAAGCTCTTGGATTTTCCGAGCGATAAACTTAGAGAGGTTTTAACTTACAGTCACCACCTTCATTCTGCCAACCATCACTATCAATCGATTTTTGGAGGCGTTAAAATCTGGAAAGGTTTTTCCTTCACGTGCGATAAAAGTTCTTTTAGGTATCTTCTTCCAGAGTAATCCAGTCTGATCCACGTTGAATATAGTTTGGCTGTCATAGTCACCTTCTTCTGTCACAACCTTGAGTTACTTAGCATAGGGAGACACAACCGCTTTATTAGCACTTGCCGCTTCTCCATTTTCCGCGATGCTATGCCAGTTACAACGATTTTTGAATCGGCTGAACCACCCATTACTACCTTAAAGGTTTCATCTATGGCCGTCTCCCCAGCTTCTTTTTTTAATCTCTCAAAAATCAGCTTAACTTGACAGCACACAGTGTTCTGGTCAACAGGACAGTTTTTCACTCTAACTTAATTATCACACCACAATTTCAGCATTATTTCTATCTCAGGGATAATCCAATGACCTTTAGGAACGATGCTTGAATTCAGATTGTGCTTTTTTTTATAGCTTCGAAAATGTTTTCTTTATTTTTTATAATTGTCGTTTTACTGACTGTCGATTCTAGTAGATCAAACTTCTTCACCAATTAACGAACTATTAGTTTTGTATCAAAATCCTTGATAATATTTACATTCCAAAGATAATGTTTTCCTTTTCTTACTTGATGCAGAAGAATCAGTTTTACTTCGTTTAGATGACATAGATGTTTTTAAATGATGATTTATATATATATATATATATATATATATATATATATATATATATATATATATATATATATATATATATATATATATATATATATATAAAGATAAGTAATGTTAAAATCTCGGTTCGTATTAATGTCTTTTTCGGTGTCAATTCCCCTATTATGTCATTCACATCAGCTGCCTACAAATTGGCTGTTTCTTAAGCGTCAACCTCACCGATGGCTTTATTAATATTTTCGTCGCTTCATCAGTCAAAAAAATCACCGTTATTCACGTCCTGCTCATTCTTCCTGCTTTTCTCGTGCTTAAATTTTATCAGCCGACTCTGCTGCACACGCTGAATAGTGAATAGGGAGGAATAGATAGGCCGTACCGTACGAAAACCGCGAGCAATGTCACGTTTAGCACGGGTCATTTGACCTACTGGACCTTTCTAGAGAAAAAACTCTTTTAAGTTGGTAGTACTGGTAAATGTATTACTTGTTATTTTAACGAGTATATTTTGTCATATAGTATTCTTTAACGTGAATGGGCTGAAAACTTTATTGGACGATGAATAGATGGCGCTTCTTCAAATTCACATTGTCAATTGTTAAATTTTAGATTGCTCCGTTTTTTACCTTTGTTTTGGCAACCTTTTACTTAATAATCAGAATTTATGACGAGATGAAATATGTTGAAAACATTTTATGTTGAAAGACTTCTTTATTTTCCACTCTTGGTGGTCTGTTAAAATGTAGACGAAAGAACTTGACAACTCTTAATTTTATCAAGATATAGAAACTTTGGATCAAATGTATTGAGCTGGCAAGGAATGTTGAAACGTAAAAGTAATTCAAAAACTCAATTTTTTGCAATTCGCGGGCTTTACATATCGATAGAACCATATGTTTTTTAAGTCACTGTCCTTGACATCTGACAGAAGTGACGATGACAATGACAGAAGTCATTTTATTCAGTTGTTAATTATTAAAGAAATAACTTTTCATGAAATCGCTTTCGAGTCCATAGAAGGCATTCAAGAGAGTTCACTTAGCTGCTTTGAAGAAAGTGAGAGAAATCAAGTACAAGAAATCAAGTTTTGAAGACTGGAAAAAACTTTGGATTAAGTGTATTGCAGTGGGTGGGGATTACTTTGAAGGAGATAAAATAAATCTGGGTGAACTGATAGATGCTTAGGGTTTTATTCAAAACAATGGCCTAATATTTTTATCATATTTATACATAGTAAGGTCAATGGGGGTTATTTAATACCACGGTATAGTTTGAATTTTAAAACAACAAAAACAAAGTGAAAAGGAAAGGTGTATATCTATTTTCGTCCAATCCATTTCGGAGATTGGCCGAATTCATCTCTGACCGACCGCACCCCTGTCACTTTGCCTTGACTTGATTTACGGAGCCCTATATTAGAGAGGCTACGCTATTCCTGCGATGCCCCACCCTCTCTCTCTCCCCCGGGAACCCCAGACACGACGAAAATTAAAAAGCAACATCGAAATTAAAGTCGCTACCGCTGGCGCATACATAAAAAAAAAGAAATTGTCGCGACATAACTGAATTACAACGGGGTAGGTAGAGGGCGTGGACGTCGTAATATAACTGCGGCGACAGGGCATTTTAATAACGGCTGAAGGGGGCCATGTGGCTGAAGTTGGGGAGGGGGTGGCTGCAGCGAGATTGCGGAAACCTATTTTTAGGACGGTTTATACTCTCTAGGGAGGAGGAGGGGAATCTTTCAAAGCGATGGGATAAACCATAGTTTTGTGTTTTTTTGAATCGGAAATTATGTATGTCTGAGTTCCATTTTCAATTGAATCGTTTTGTTTTTTTATTCTATAATTCTGTCATATAGGTATTATAAATTGTAACTAAATAGATTAAATCTAAAGGGTTTCCCAATAAGAGCGATAGGATTTGAATTTGAAATAAAAACACAGAAAATTCGGCTCATGGTTTTTATTAGATGGTATATTTTATTCCATTTATGATTTAAACAAAATATCGTTCAAGTGATGACCTCGATTCTTCTTGCACTGGTTGATCTGATTGGCCCAATTTTCGATGACTCGGTGGAGCATATAGGGTGGTATGTCGACTATGGTTGTTCAAATGTTGGCTTTGAATTCATCTCAAGTCTTGGATTTGTTGGTGCAAACCTGAGATTTAATATAGCCCCATAGAAAATAGTCTAAAGGCTTTAAATCACAAAATCATAGTGGCCAGTTGCAAGGGCTTTTTCGTGAAATTACCGATTCTCCGAATTGAATGCTCAAGAAGTCCATCATAATGCTTGCTATGTGGTAAGTTGGACCGTCTTGTTAAAAATATAGTTCGTCCGCATCACTTCCATCAATTTTCGGAAAGACAAAATCGGATAACATGACACGATAGTGTTCGCCATTCACAGTGACGGACATGTCCGTCTTTCGGCGTCCTTGAAAATATACGACCCGATAATACCACCATACTATAACAGTGATTTTTTCGGGATGTAATGGGGTCTGATTAATCACTTCTGGGTTTGACTCACACCAATAATGACAATTTTGCTTATTGACGTAGCAGGTTAACCAAAAATGAGCCTCATTGGAGAAGATGGTTTTGCGATGAAAATCCGGATCGTTTTCCATTGCTTCCAACGCCCAATGTGCGAACTCGCGACTTAATCGATGGTCAATTGGCTTAAGTTCTTCTGCCAATAGAATCTTGTATGAGTGTAAACCCGAGATCCAAACGCAAAATACGTCAGGTGGTCATCCTAGATAAGCCCAACTCCTGAGAACGGCGTGGAATAGATACATTATCGTTCTCGGTAACGCTTTCACGAAGAGTCGCGATATTTTCTTCACTGCGGCCGCTACGAAGTCGTGACGGTGGCTTTTATCCATGAAGACTAATCTCACGTTTAAGCGCATCAATTATACGGCGGATTACTTGATAAGAATCAGCAGAATGACGACCGTGTTTTGAATGAAATGCTTTTTGAGTAGCAACAAAACTTCTCAAATTTTGACAAAATGTTTGAACAATTTCTAAACGTTGTGGCAACGAAAACTTGTTCATGGTGAAATGGAAAATCTTACTGAAAACAATTGAGAGCAAATGTGAAGAATTGGAAATATGGTCGCCATTATTTCTAAAAATACTATCCCTATTGGGCAGCACTTTATACTGATGAACAATGTTTTGCTATTATCTAAACTTAGCTGTTTGGTAGATGCATGTCCAGCGACGTTTATACTATACTAATATTTTTTTTACGTGATTGATATACGCTTAGAATAAATTCTAGGGACTTTTTACTACTACTACACTAATTTGAACGGTTTCAGTCTCTTCAGCCACCGAAGAGACTTTCCAGCCTCTTCTGGAGTTTGTTGGCAAACCCTTGATCTCATCATCGATCATAGGCACTTCCAGATTTCGGTGGATGCCTTTATTTCGAATGTACTACGGGACATTAACAATGTTGCAAGTTCTTTATGTTGAAACGTCTGAATGACTTTTATATTAGATTTCTTGGTGCATCCCCATAGTTAGATGCCTTAAGCCAATATTGGCTTTATAATTTGCTTACCGAGAAGCAGTTTACTGTATGTTGGCAACACAGAGTGGCTCTCTAGTAGCCAATATATTTTTCTGTATTTGAAACCCAGTTGCTTACGTTTCTTCTTTACAAGCGTTCTCCATCTTAGCTTGGTATCCAGAGCCATATTTTGCTTCGTTTGCATGTGAGATTCTTTTCTGGTTGGCTGTCAGTGGTAAAGGGTGATTTTTTTCGTACGTCCCAAATTCCGATCGGGGTCGTTTTCAAACGAACTGTGAGTTTGTAATTACAGTTGTCAAAATTATTCAATATTGTCTGGCAAATCGTCATGGAACGCCTAATATCAGAGTAACACTTCGAAATTTATTATCAAAATCAGTGTTCTGTACACCAAAGTTATAAAACACTTCGTGAATTTTATAATCGCTTAACTGAGTAATATATTCATCGAATTATCGACAAATTTCAAACGCATTTCACACTGAGCGACATTAAAGCAAAAACAAGACCAGAAACTGTGCGTTTCGCAGAAAATATCGCGGCTGTTGCTGGCAGTGTTGAATTCGTCGCCGTTCTCCTGAATTTCGGCTTCGTTATTCGACTTTGAATTTCGAATTTGAATGGTATTGATTCGGAGGATATATGGTTCCAACAGGGCCGCTCCACATGACATACAGCCAATGCAACAATCGACTTATCGAGGGAACAATTCTGTGAGAAAATTATTTTGCAACCAAGGTCATGTGATTTAACGCTTTTAAACTATTTTCTTTGGGGTTATTTTAAATATTTGGTCTAGGTTAATGATCGAGCAACTATTGACGCCTTGGAAGCCATCATTTAATTTGATGTGCTATTTTTTACTCCAGTGTTCTGTAGAATATCGTTGGTGTGCAGCAAGTACGGGACAAGTCCGAGAACGCTACATTGCGGCACTTGAGCACATATATTTTTAAGATCTGAGTATTCCTCACCATGCTTGACTCAGTGACGTACGGTCAGTGACGTATAATTGAAGAATTTGGTTCATTTGTTGTGGTGGATATTTTTCTAGATTTTTTCAAATAGTTTTGTAAATAAAAAAAAGTGATTCTGGAACGCCGCTACCGAAAAAGTCGCAGTTGGTATGCATTTTCGTACAAAGAATGTTTTTTTTTTCTGAAAATAAAGAACAAGCAGAAAAATAGCTTCTTTTCTAGTAACGCTTCATGAATTTCAGGCTGATATAATCTTTAGATTTATTTTAACAGCCTTTGAAAGTAGAAGACTTTGATATTTACGCTATCGTGAAAAAATGCGAATTTCCTATGTTGATTGTACACAACTTTTTACATATACAACCCGAAGAAAAATTGAAATAGTAATAATACCCATAAGGGACTCTGCTCTTTTACATTTCAGGGTATACAGCTACTAAATAGTTACTAAAACAATATTTCTTTAAATGCCAACACCGTATTTTTTTAACATAATTTGACAAATCTTAAAAGTCGAAATAAAAAATGTTATGTCACATTTCTTTATTGGAATAGCCGTTTTAGAACAATCAATTATTATTCAACTTTTTTTTTGCTAAAAGAAAATAGTTTAAAATAACTCTTATAAAATAATCAATGATTATTTCTTTAACAGATGTTCAAACTAGTACCCTCCTTGTAATCTACAACAATGAACTCTTTTAACCCTCAAGAGAAATATTTCTGTGCTTCCCGGTTCAGGAGCACATGTAGGATGTCTTTGATTATTATCTTTTAATTAAATTATCTAATTTAATATATATATTTTTTTAATTTAAACCTCAATCAGTGTAGAAAAAGACTATATCTATAGAATGTTCCACAAAATAATAATAGTATTCCTAATACCGTCGAAAAAATCAGCAAAAATTTAAAAAAAAATGTTAAAATGGGGTGTTCTATTCAAACTATCATATCTAGGCGAAATTAATAGATAAAAACTTTCTTCCAACGGCATTTAAAAGGGGACTTAATCTACTTTCAGATACTGATTACGTAATTTACCTTTATTTTAAAAAGTATATTTATTTAGTTCGGTAAAGTTCACTGGTATGATGCTCTTCAAAAACCGATTCGGTCTCGCTTTCACTCTCTTTGTCGTCAAAAATATCAGCTGCCTCATATAACATACATAGAAACATACTATTTCTATAGAAACATAATTCTACTATAGAAAATATAATATTTATGATTTATTTACCACAAACTGTGTCAAGATCGAAAAAAACACACTATTTGTGCAAAAAGGTTATTTAATCGGTTTTATTTATTGACAAAACATTGACACAACATCACGGTACGTTCGAAACGGTAGTTCATCAATAAGCAACTCAAGTTCGTTTTTCAATAACTCTAAATAACGTTCACCATTTAAATTTTCTTCTATGGAGATCTATTATTTGAAGTCTATTTATGGTAGATTCCACACCACACCATACGTAAACTCTTGGATTATTTTGTGTTCGTCTTTCTTCAGTCCAACAAAGATTATTGTCAGACCAATATCCGTAATTTTGTCTATTGACCATGCCATTTAAATAAAAAGTTGTTTCGTCGCTATACAAAATGTGCTTCTAGAAATTGGGTTTCTGACGCTTTTTGTCCATAAACCAAAATTACAATATTCTATCACAATCATCATCATACAATTCTTGTACGCTTCTATAAAATAATATATAAAATAATTTTCTTCTTCTATAAAATAATTTTCTAATATTTTGTATGGATGATAATTATTCCCCTCTAAAGTGACCGAGAACAACCTACCTCTTGGACAATTTTGTGCATTGACTTGTGAGGATTTTCCACATTACAAAGAAGAATATCTTCTTCAGCAACAACATTTTTTCGCCTTTTGCGGACCTCTGGGCCCACACTACCAGTTGTTTATAGTTTTACTAAGTTGTTTCTTAAAAACTCCGGATTTCGAAAAGACTTATCGGGATGTCTTGCGTGAATTCAGCGCACATATCGCGTAGACTTAAGCCACCAACATGAAGAAAAATTCATTCAACTTTCTCTTTTTGATTAGATAACTGATTCGTCTTAGCAACTGAATTAAAACATTATTTTTATACATATTCAAATACAACAGCTTTCAAATAACACAATGACAGCACGATTATGATGGATCCATTCAAACAATGGCTCCGCTCTAATCATGGTGATGTGTGCCGCATTTGTTTATAGGAAATCAAGTGGCCATTTCATATCTGTATTTAGATATAGATAAGCGCAATCCGAAGTAATTTCTGCGTTCATCACTATAATTAATCACCGCATTCATCACTATACACCAAAAATGAAGAAGCAGTTAAAACAGTGTGATTTTCCGGCAAATGTACCCCGAAGAAGTGGAAGACGCTTGCATTGGCGGGCAAAATAAGAGTAATTGTTTTCTTGGATTTAAACGGCATTATCTGCACCGATTATTTCGAAGAAAGAAAGACGATCACAGGATAGTGTTATTCTGCATTATTGGGTTAAATTTCACAAATAATTTATAAAAAAAGTCCTCATTCGTCTTTTGTTCATCAATTTGTGCTACGAATTGATTTTGTATCCACCCTATTCTTCGGACTTGACCCTCTTCTACTTCTTTCTCTTTCCAAGCATGTCTTCATGTTTGGAAATAAACTCACGTCAAATCCGCAGAGCATCGACAAAACAAAGGACCTGAAATATTGACCTGAAATTACATTTCATTTATGAAGTATCTAACTTTTTATTCTACCTCCGTATATGTTAAAGGTTATAAAATACGATAAGATGCAAAATAACCATTGAGATATTTCATATAATATGGTTTATTTCTATAATTCGCTGTTTCATCATAAAGTCGAGGCTGCTGTTACCAAATCTGATCGTCATCGACTGGGACAGGAATAAAGGTATTAAATGTTACAGCGTCAATGCGCCGTGAATCCCTCCAAGTAGAGAAACCCTAACATCCTATTACCGATATCCTCTGTCATCCTCTTACAGCTCACCAGGAAGCGATATTTTACATGAAACAGTTTGCTCTCGTCAAAGTATAAGTGATTTGTCATTTTTTCTTTTTAGTATTTTTTTCTTTCGAGCAAAACTAATACATATTTGTATTAATAATATTAATATTTTATATAAATAACTATATAATATAAATAACAATGCACACTTCCCAGTTAACGAAAAAAATAAATCTAATCCTGAAAAAGTAAATAAGTCCTGGGAAATTCTGGAAAAGACCATCTCTAAAATTCCCTCTAACCATGTAAAAATCTTATTGGGTGATTTCAACGCCCAACTAGGGAAATAAAGAAAGTACAGAAAAACAGTTGGCAGTTTTCCTGCTCATAAATGGACTAACCATAATGGTAGAAGATTGGTTGAACTATGTTCGCAGTTTAACCTAAAAATAATGTCAACCCATTTTAAGAAGAAAATAACAAAACAAAAGACCTGGAGGTGCCCAAACACGTACATGGGTGAATTTCAAATTGACCATGTTGCCATTTCGTACCCCAATTATAAAGAGATTTTGAATGTTCAAGTCAGGAAAGGAGCTAACATAGACACGGATCACTACTTGACTAGAATCAAACTTAGCTTAAAACCTTAAAAACTTATTCAAAAGAGACTGCTAATACCAAAATTCGACCATACGAAAATAAAACCAACTCTAACAGCAGAGCTTGATAAACAACCAGCACAGAACTGGCAAGAAGTGAAACAAAAAATTACTGAAACAGTCTTAAAGTTGGTCCCTTTACAAAAACGTAGAAAACATCCATGGTGGGATGAAGTTTGCGAGCAAGCAGTATTAAGCCGAAGTAAAGCATTCAAAGATTGGAACAGTCAAAAAACAGCAATAAATTATAACATCTTTTTCGAAGTAAGAAAAGAAACATCGAAACTAATTAGACAAACTAAAAGAAAATATGAAAACAATCAACTTAATGAAATAGAAAAAGATTTCCAAAAAAATAACACCCGAAACTTTTACAAAACATTTAAAACTAAATTAACAGGCTATCAACCCCAAAGTCTTTGCTTCCGAAAGGAAAACGGACAATTAGCTCTAAATAACCAAGACAATTGCGAAGAACTTGCGAAATATTTTGAACAACTACTAAACTGTCCTGAGCCCTTAAACAAATTACCAACACTAAACCCTAAACAAACAAACGCAGATTCATTACCACCGATTGAGGATGAAATAATTAGGCAATTCAAGCGACTTAAAAATAACAAAGCTTCTGGTGAAGATGGAATCACTGCTGAAATTGTGAAATCCGCTGGCCCAGGTACAATCAGGGAAATAACCAAAATTCTACAAGAAGTTTGGCGAACCGAACGGATTCCGGAAGATTGGAAAGATGCTCTAATCCATCCACTACACAAGAAAGAAGATAGAACGGATATAAACAACTACAGAGGGATATCTCTTCTTCCAGTTTGTTACAAGATTCTATCTCAGTATCTACTAGACAGAGCACAGGGACAGTTAGAACCGAACATTGGTGAATATTAAGCAGGTTTTCGACCGGGCAGATCCTGCCCTGAACAGATCCTGAATCTAAAGTTGATCCTAAGACATCAAAAACTGTACAATAAAAATCTCGTCTGTACATTTGTGGATTTCAAAAAAGCATATGATTCTATTGACCGCGAGGTCAAAAGTGGTGACCGAGGTCAAAAGTTAAATTCATGGGTCACATGTCAGAGCCCTTCGAAATTAAAACTGGAGTGAGACATGGGGATGGACTCTCGCTACTCTTATTTAACTGTGTCCTAGAAAAAGTAATACAGGAGTGGCGTGACAAAAAATCGGCCCTTAATATTGACCAGCCCATTAAACTGGGGAGAACAAATATCAAAATAGATTTTCTGGCGTTTGCTGATGATCTAGCAATTTTGACTCAATATATATTAATGGCACAACAACAGATTGAAATCCTAAAAGAAACAGCAGAAAAGGTAGGACTCCAAATTTCCTTTGAAAAGAGACAATACATGACCTGCAACAGACTAAGAACACCATTTCTAAAAACAAAATATGGTAGCATCAGACGAATATCTCAGTTCAAATATTTGGGTGAAATAATCATGGAAAATGGGTTGGAAAAAGCAGCCAATAAGGGTAGATGTCAAAAAATGGAAATGGCATTAAGACTTACACAAAATATTTACAACAAAAAATGCATATCTAAAAACACGAAATTTAGACATTATAACACAGTTATTAAACCAGAATGTCTATATGGGGCAGAAACGCTCATTATGAATAGAAAGAGAGATATCGAGGACATTGAAAAGAAGGAAAGAAAAATCTTAGGCCCCAAACAAATAAATGGCACAACATACCGACTTCGAGAAAATCAAGAAATCAAACAATACACTGATATACATAGCGATATGAGAAAAAGAAGTCTTAGGTTTTACGGACACATAAAACGGATGAATCCGAGTAGGCTAACTAGACAAATAGTCGAATTTTATGAAAATAGGAGTAGAGCTAAAGTAGAAATAATTAAATGGATTGCTGCAATTAAAGAGGATCTAAGATCAGCAAATATTACACAATGTGAAATTCAGGATAGAGGCTGTTTCAGACACAAGGTTAACGTTTCGGAGGTTGGCCAGAGGGAAAAATTTAGGAAGACTGGGACAACTTGGTCTGACGAAAGGAAAAAGGCTCATAGCGAAAGAATGAAATTAGTATGGGCGCAAAGGAAGACTAACGACAACAAACGCCTCTAATTGTACTTCGCGTGATCCACCAGGGCCCATACGTGAATAATAATAAATAAATAACTATATGAGCTATTAGATATATACCAGATAAGGTCCGAATTTTCACGTTGGGATAGTTGTTTCTTGATTTATTGGTGATGCTTTTAACAATACATGTGTGTTGTATTGTATTTGTTTGATGTATTGAAGGATTTATGGCTTCTACTGATAGATCTATTTTACTACATTCGTTAGAACCCGTACAACACCTTTTTAGTCACGAATTTCTTCTTTAAAAAAACTCGTACAGCTAGGATGAATACATGTTATTACAAATATGAAATTTTCTCTTAGGAACATCTAGAGCACTTTGGAATTGGGGGCAAGTCAGTGGTCATATTTACAGCTGAATTGTGTCCGAAACCTGAGACATCTAACGGCTTTGTTTAACATCAAACTCAAAACCAAGCCTACGATTTGTCGAATGGGTCCTTTCCTGTAATCAAACGCATTGTCGACTTCCTAACATCAAGTTTTGTTCTCAATTTACCTCCTTTTGGGTGCTCTGCATTACTCTCATGAGCTCTTTTATTGACAGGATTATGGAAGTCCGACATTTTAAAAGGCTCTTCTTCGTCGAGTTAATGAAGACATCTTCATGAATGCTTTCAATCAACATCATTCTTCAGTGATATTTTGCACTCGATCTTAACTGTTGGGACATTTTAAGATTATATTTTTTACTACATTCTTCTGGTTTACAATAATAACAAAAACAACCGTGTACGGAAGAACAATATGTGGGGAAAATCAAATTAAAAATTTTTCGAATTTCGGTGACACATAACGGTGAATATATTAAAAAAAAGAGTCATACCGTCAAAAGCAACAGATAAAACACCGACTGTAAACAATCCATACATAATACTCAACGAATTCTTTTATATCATCTGATTAATTCGGAGATATGACTCAAAAGTTAAAACAATAATCTTCGACGAAAACCGCATCCAACAATAAAACGGCAAATACAGAACAATGGCCATCATTCTATCTGAAACGGCGATCACAATGTTCTCCATACAGAAGGTGTTACGTGTGGCGATTTTTGTCTTTTGGCGACGTGTACCTACGTTTAAGCGCAAAATGTCGATATCCACCAGTGGCGTAGACCGATTCTTTTATTGTTTCACTTTTTCTTTGGGTATCTCTCTTGTACGCGTACTATATTAAGTCTACATACAAAGTAATGCTAGATAACTCTTACTATATACATATATACTGAATCTATATACATATATACTATATATATATATATATATATATATATATATATATATATATATATATATATATATATATATATATATATATATATGAAAAACAGACATTTTTCATCCGTACTTCCACGTACCTCTGCTCGTCTCAAATCAGTCGCCGTCACCATGCCGAGACAAGTACCTCCCAGGACCGGTTTCTGCCTCACAGCCGTCATCAGCTGGGCTCGATCTCAATGCAGTGAGACAGCTGAAACGAAACGAACAGAGCAAGACCAAGTCAACTGGTCATATCGATGGCGGGTCGCAATCTCAACGAAACTCGCGCCATCCTACGGTGAATGTTCGCGGCAGTCAAAAACTACGCGACACATTCTTATCGCGACATTATATATATATATATATATATATATATATATATATATATATATATATATATATCGATTATATATATATATATATATATATATATATATATATATATATATATATATATATATATATATATATATATATATATTTTTAAGCCAAATGGTTCGCCGGCCATTTGGAGTCCTTGTATGTGTCTTTGCAGTGCCTCTGGGTCTTGTGAAAGGAGAACGATATCATCTGCAATTATAAGATGGGTTAAGTTTGCACCATTAATCTTTATACCATCCTGTTACTAATCCAGTTTACGAAATACTTCTTCAAGGCCAGCCGAGAAAAGAATAGGCGATACTGCGTCACCCTGCCGTACACCTCGTTTTACATTAATTCCCACTTCAAGATCATCAAGGTGAATTGTAGGTCCATCATATATCGATCCTAATAGGTTTACATATGTTTTATCTACCCCTTGGCTAAGCAGTGCATCCATTATCGCATGCTTTAAAATGGAGTGGAATGGAGTGTTTGATTACTTTTATTCAAAACTGTAACATATATTTTCGAAAATAAAAAACAGTAATACATTTGAAATCTTTTTTTTTTTAATATAAACTTCAAAAATCTTCCATCATACATTTTTCAAAATAAAAAAAGTTAAATGTAAGAAAAATAAATAAAAGTAATAGTTTAAAATAAGTAGATTTTATATCAAAATCTTTTAAAAGTAAAAATATCAACACTCTTCACACTCACTATCATCCAAACTGTTGCGGATCTCGTTGGCAGCTCCAGGAATGGTTTGGAGGTTTTTGAAAAAATCGTGATGCATAGGTGGGACTTATGCCATGAGTTCAAGCAGATCATTTTTCTTTTCTAAACTAATAAGTACAGGTACAAAATATCTAAAGTGGTCAATATTTTCGATGTTCTTTTTTTAATTCAAGCACTAGAAATGGTACTGCTTGTTGGTTACTATATTTGTATTTTATGTAAAAAATACAAATAAAACGTATACCTATGCGTTCGAGACTAATCTAACCATGGGCCTTATTATTGTTTGGTACACTCTTACTTTTACTGCTCTTGTTATATTATTTGCTCTTAATATCTTTGAAAACATTCCTGCGGCTTTGCTACCTTTTGCTAGTCATTTCTCTATTTATTTATCTCCCCCCTCCCCCTACATATTAGTGTTACTCCTAGATATTCAGTGTGCTGATGTTTCCCTATCGAATATTTCTTATTTTCTGCACAATTAATGATTAAATTAGGAGTCATTCGTCGATGGCGACTATATTTTATTACCATATATTTGATCTTGTTTTTGTTAATTGCACTGGTCAACAAATTAAAACTTTTTGAGGTAACATTTATGAAAATATGTTTATATATACACCTACAGGTTTTTTGTTACAGGGGCTCGCTGTTGGGGGAAAAAAAAGAGACGCCATTGTATTGTTGTAAAAATACAATCTAATATTTATTTAATATATATACATATTTAATATATATATAACAGGTAAAAGGTATTAAATTTATGCAAATACATTACTGAGGATTATGTGAATAAAAAATATGTTACATAAAATGTTATTCAGCGACAAAAACTTTCATTTTTTCCTCTTGTGTTCTGTAGCATCATCTCTTTTTAAAAACCAGCAGGAGTCGCCCAACATAGATGAGTTCCAGCGTTGCTGGCATCTTACTCCCATCGTCCTGATTTCCTGGTGAAACCTTTCTCCTTATTCGTCGCTTACAGTACCCAAATTTTACGGAAAAAAATACGGTAAAAATGCATTTCTAAGGACATGCGACACTCTAGTATTTCATAGGCTTTCAAGAGTTCATCTATGAGGTTTTTATAGCTTTCATCTTTCTTCTTGCCCAGAAAGTCTTTCACAATACTTACAAAACACTTCCAAGCTGCCGATTCCTTTTTATTTAATTTTTTTTGAAAACGGAAATCACCTAGAAGCTTCCTTATTTGAAGTCCAATAAACATGCCTTCTTTTAATTTTACATCACTTAATTGAGAAAATATTTCTTTTAGGTAGGTTCTCTTCACACCACAGGAACAGCTAAGGGCATAGAATTTTTCTTACGATCCATCCACTGCACTTAATTTATGTGTCAACTCACACAGCAAACATGAGGAGCCCAAATTTTATCTCGATCTTCAATTTGGCACTAAAAATATAAAAGATAGGTTTTTTGACTTCCTCGGATGTAGATCTAGTTTGTGACATTAAAATAAATCATCCGCATACATACCAAAACTCAACCTCTAGATTTTTGTAAAATCGACGAATAGAACTTGCAATTTTATTTAAAATCGACTTAAACGCTTGACTGCACTGTAAACGGAACAAAAACAAACTATACTGTAGAAAACAATAAAACTGCTCTTAAACGTTCGTAGTATAGTCTGGAAATACTTCCTCTACGTGTGGTAAATCCTATATTATCCAGTCTAAAGTCAAGTACAAATAATTTCAAATACCCCCTGAAGCAGGCACTTGAAAATGGAACGTGCTAGGCCATTTCTGTAAAAAGGTGTTTTAATAACTACCTAAATTAAACGCAAAAAAAGCATTCTAATCAATGTTACAAAAATCATGTCGATCTGTGTTGTTAGGCCATATTCTCTTGATTTTTTTTTCATTAACATTTTGAATACTCATACTTTTTCTTTCTATGATCTCGACATTAATACAATGGCGTCGGCATAGGCTAAGAATTGATGTCTGGTGTCATATATCAGCCTCTTGGCACTGACGCCACTCTCGCTCAGAATCACTTCCTGCACTAGATTGAACAGAACTGTGGACAGTGGATCTCCTTGTTTCAGTCCTTTTCCTGCTCGTTGATTTTTTTATTTGTACCGCACTTTTCAAACCAACAGTCAATGTTGGTAGAATTACTATCCTGTAAACGGTCATCTTGAGTTCTATGGAAATGGAAGCGCGTTATGCCAAGTTGCGCTGCAAGATTCTTTTTAGTTTACGTAGAATTTCGGTTCAGGAATATTTGTGGTGCATTAATTTCAATTTTCGGATGGTGTAGAGTGCGGATAATTGTTAAAAGTGAAATCTTCTTAATTTTTCCGTTAAAACCTCCGGTTTGAAATACTGAATTCAAAGAACTAGCAACACTAAGCATCAGATCACTAAATTCATGGTAATAAAATTAGATGCCCAATTAATATGAGTGTTAGACAACATTTTTGAAAAAAAAGTGGACATTAAGGTAGTCTACGCACTATGTAATAAATTAAGGGAAGTCATGGGTAATCCAAAGAATAACGTAGCTAAACATGACATATCGGGGATTTGTGAAATTAGTTGTCAAGATTGTGATCAAAGGTATATTGGGTAAACTAAAACTTCCATTTTAACTAGGTCTAAAGAAAACATTACCCATATCAGATATGCGATATCCTGATGATGCTAACATGGTTGGCGTAACGCGCATCAAAAAGTTTAAAAGTGATTTGGTGTAATATAAAGTGTTTTGTTGTATGTACTGCATCTGATAGGTACCAATGCAAAAGTAAAAAACTAAAAAAAAAACGAAAGGAAACCAAACTGTTGTAAATCGCGTCAAACTAAACATAATCTGATATGATCCATCTTTTGGTATCATATCAACGGAAACCGCTTCTGTTTCCGGTATTCTTTGAGAACGTACACCGCAGTTCCTTAAACTGGTTTACAGGTAGTTAAATTGCACCAAGCCCTAACCAGTTAATTTCAAAGATAAATAGTCGACCTTTAGCCGGTTTCTTTTCCCTTCCGGAGGGATGTGAACCAGTCTTGACTCGTGCTCATCGAGACAAAATACGGATGATTTAACGATGGGTTTGACCGTAGTGTTTAATTTCGTTATAATAACTTGTCGGAATTTCTTGTGTAACTGATTTTTTTTTTGGTGGGTCGTTTGTGATCGTGTTGTACTGGACGTCCTGTTGTTTTGAGAATGACGAGTTAATGGAGAGGGTCAAGAGTGAAAGCTATTATTATTATTTGTTTTATTACTATAGACTGTCCAGGTTCACTGTCAAATATATTTAGGTAATATTTATTGGACAGATGTACATTTTACTAAAATTTAAGATCGGAGAAGGTTTGTGACATCTGGACAGTTCTGTTTAACATACTACTGAACAAAGTCATTAGCGACACAAACAGAGACGTATATGGAACAATGATAAATAAAAAAAAACAAATAGTTGGAAATAAAGGCGAAATTTAAAAAAGCCGATCTAGAAATAAATATAAACAAAACAAAGGTGATGAAATACAGAATCAATTCAAGAAGAAAACAAAATTCTATAATTGGCGATTACAATAGTGAAGTTGTGAAGGAATTTACCTAGCTGGGAAGTAGACTTGACGAAAATAACAATAAATATCATATGAGATATCAAAAAACGTATTATAAAGGGTAACAAAGTCACTTATTCCCTGCATTCTGTCTTAAGATCTAAACTTATTCAAAAGAATACGAAAATGAAGATATCTAAAGGACTTATTCGATCAGTAGTCACTAATAGCTGCGAGAGAATTCTCACAAAAAAACCGAAGAGAACTTTGCAGTATTTGAAAGAAGAGTACTCAGTAGAATTTTTCGTCCTGTGAATAACAATGGAATTTGGAGGAACAGGTTTAACTTGGAACTTGGAAAACAATCGTACAAAGATCTGGACATTATAAACTATGTGAGGGTATATTGTAGAGTATGCTGTAGACTATGTTGAGCGGTTCAGAGAGCGAGAATATCATAAAACCGAATACCAAGAAAAATCATGAAGGGACGAGTAGGGAGTAATAGAAAAGAGAAAGACTAAAGGTAGGATTGCAGGATAAAGTAAGAAGAGATGATGAAGAACTACTGTACATCAAAAATTGACAAGCTGCTGGAGATTGATCCTGTTTTAGGCAAAGGTTGGAGGAGGTCAAGGTTCACTGACAGAATCTAGCACCACTAGAAGAAGAAAAAGAGAAAAAGTTAGAAAAAGAAGAAGGGGAAAAGGAAAAGGACGAAGAGAAAAGGAAAGGAATAAGAAGAAGAAGAAGAAGAAGAAGAGAAGGAGGAAGAAGAAGAGGATTCTTTTTCACTTTAATATATGAAATTGAATCATTTCTATTTATCGAAATGGTGCCATATTGTATGGAACAGTACAGTTTTTGTCTGGGCCTGGTTGATGATCTGAAGAACTTGTTATTCCGTTGTTTTTTGCCAGATGAGTTTTCCGAGTAGGTTACTATCCAATTTTTGTATGTATCAGATCGTCAACCTAATTCTGCCATTTAAAGTGCCATCTTTTAGCATAAAAACAAGGTGTAATATTTGAGCTTATTGTAAATAAAGGGTTGAATAAAATACAGAACCAAACAGTCCAAAAACTTTTTACTGATAATTGAAGCATAGTGTATAACATTTAAATAGGAAAGACAATATCTGCCAAAGGACCACGTTTTGCAGCTCCACCGACGTTCACTCTTTTGTCAAAATTTTGGATGACATTTTGGCATAACCGTGGCTCTATTTCACCAATAACTCGAATAATTTCATCCTTTAGTTCAGGAATCGAGTGTTGATTGTTCTTGTAAACTTGACTTTTCGCGTAACCCAAAAGAAAATAGTCTAAAGGTGTCATGATCTTGGAGGCCAATTAGCATCATCGTTTCTTGCAATAACTAACCAGAAAATTTTTCTCTAAATAAATCAGTTGTCAGCTGGATGGGGTGTAGCATTATCCTGTTAGAACCACATATCCTCCAGACGAATATTATTCCATTCAGTCCACAAAAACCTAATTATCATCTCACGATATCGAACATCATTCACAATTACAGCTGCACCAGCAACATTCTGAAATAAATACGGTCCAATTACATCTCCTGACCATAATGCACACTGACTTGTTTAGGATGTAAAAGTTTGTCATAAATTAATCATGGATTTTTCTCACCCCTCTTTCAGTTAAATACATATTGATTCCATATAAAAATTAAGAGAGATTTGAAATTCACAAATCACGCTAAAAGTTGTCAAGTGAAATCAAATAGCATCCATTGTTTAAGCCCACTAAATAAAAAATATATTTACCCTAAAACAAACCGAAACACATTTTAACCATTTTTTAAAATATATTTTGAAAAAAAGACCATAAAATATTTACATCGTTGAATTCAGAAAAAAATGCTCTTTCCAATATGCCAAATCAAGTACTGTTATCATAAAAAAATCAAGTTAGTGTTGGATTTCAAATATGCGACGAGAAAAGAAAATGAAAATATACTCCACTAACTATACTCCACTAACAAGTGGCAAACATTTCCTGATATTTGTGTACATAATTAGGTTTTTGAATAAAACATAAATATTAATTTTATTACTTTTTTTTAAAACTTTATCATAAATAATAGTGATAATTGATGCGAAAAACTTAAAAAAAATGGTTTTACAATTAATTATGAATAAATTAAAATTTATAAAATTAAAAAAAAAATAACGTGCCTACGAATGCGCCGCGATTGGCTGCCATGTTTGTGACGTTATTATGGTAAATTGTTTTCACGACAGTATTGTCAACGGTTTCTAATTGTATATATACTGTCAAAATTATTCTTAGTTAAGTGCAAAATAAAATATTGTTGGTTACTAATTTAGTTCAGTAATGTGTGATAAAGGGTTCTTAAACGCTAATTATGGTCGCAGATCTATAATATTAAATTATATTTGTATTATAACTTGATGTTAACTCATTAAAAGAACATTAAGTAAATCTGTTTTTTAAACGGAATTAGTTATTATTTTTTTAAAATAAATATTAATAAATCATTGTTAATATTATAGGTGATTGTAAAATCACTATTGCTATAGTTATGATAACAATAGTTTGTAAAAGGCAATATATTATGATTACAAACTGAGAAAATCAAACTCTCGTATTTTTCCAATGACACATTATATATGAATACGTAAATCAGCAATTCTTTTGCCTTCTAAAACCTTAGATTGTGATTATTTTATACCAGAACTAACCGAAGGCGGTTTAATTAATTCTATATTTTAATGCTCAAGAAGTGAAACAATGTTTTTAAATATACATATATACTGTTAAATATACATAATAAAATTTTCCCCAATAGATTATAATATGTAAATTACATTAATAATCAATTCAGAATAAAAACAATCACTACCTAAAATTATATACATATTTTTTTTTATAATAGTTTGCTTCTTTTCATCGAAGTTTGCAATACTTTTAAAACCACTACTGATTCTTTAAACTATCACATTAAACTCTATTCACAATATTAAAAAAAAATCCACGCATACTACATGACTGCTTTACTTAAGGTTTTCAGTATTTTTAAAACGATGGCGATTTTTCGCCTCACCTGTTTTACAAACCACCACATCAGACTCTTAATTTAATAATATTTGCAAATATAAATACATCCAGCTTCTAACTATCTATAATGCATGACCAGCTAGAGATTTCCCAAATAAAAAAAAGCACCTGACCCATTTTTTTTTTGAGTAGAAAGCTTTTAGTCATTCAAATTTCTGTACTCTTCGACCATCTATAAGACTTTTCATATACCTTCGAAATTGGTAGTCGAAATTGGTAGTTTTGTTCTTGTTTATTCGCGCTTTCTTGAATATTATTATTCGTATCCCACAAAAAAAACGATCCTGTAGGGCTTTCTCATTGTTACTACCCTCGGTTGCATTGCTATTTGTAGATTCTATGCTGACACGCAGGAATATGCCTTTCTACAAATTTGGCACGTTAATTTGTTTTCCTTACATGAATAAAATAATAAAAATAAAAGTTATAAAAACGAATGCAAAAAACAAAAGAAATCCTAATCTAATTTCAATATTTCATTCTCGACTTACCTTTGACCTTCCATATCTTTATGTAAAGATATATGAGTATTTTTTAGATTCTTTTTGAAAACAGGGGAGAAGACCTTCCGAAACGTTAACGTTTATTTTAGAACATTTTTATATTTTTAAAATTTTGTTCGTTAGGCAATGTTTATTACAGAAAAGAATCACTGAGAAATTTATCTCCGTTTGGTTTTTTGTTCTTTACCCAGTGATTCTTTATTTACATAAGAACAGATATTTTTGATATTTTTTGAGTTTTAGATCGTGGCGATCAAAACCCAAAAAAAGGAAAAAAATATATATGAACACACCACAATCATTCAGACATTATTTACATGAGTATAACGTCGAAAACAGCACCGAAAACTTAAATGACAATTAAAAACAAGTATATGTTCAAATCACTAGCAAACCAATAAATCCTATAACCTATAACCTATAACAGTTAAGCCTATAGAACACTGACTAAGATCGATAAATTGTTTTATTTGTCCGGGACTCCGATTCTTTCCGAACGTCTTTTCGGAAAAGGGCGCGAAAGAAAATTTCGGTATAACTTCCAAATTGTTCCGAGCCGACCCGATATTGGTGTTCGTTTAACCATTGTGAGGTCACATGCGTTCCGGTTTTTTTCGAGAACTGTCATCGATACTAGGTTTAAAAATAATATAAATAAATTTTCAATTTGATATAACTTTTTAAAAATCAGGAAAAAATAAAAATAAAAATAGTTTTGTTATAAAACTTATAAATAATTTTTCCATTTATAACCAAAAAAAATTGTTCAAAACACCAATTTTATTCAGAAAACTCAGTGCGTTCTCGAGATATTTGACCGTTTCCATACATAATAGAAACCCTGTATATACAAATATTTAATTATCATATTAAGCGAGAAAAAAATTTGATAACAACAAGGCAATTTCTTAGAAACAATTCTCCGTACTTCATGGCTTCGATATACATATTTAACATACAGTGAACATGGCTGGTTCGTTTCTTCGAATGTTTAGATCTCTTCCGCACGAAGAATTACCAAATCGTCGGGTTGTTTTCTCTTATTGCATCGCAAAAAAAAAACAAAAAAAAAGAACAACGCGCATGGTCGTCATCCGATTGTATAATATGTTTTAGTATGTCGTCGAAGCATTGCTTAGTTGGGTTCTAATTTGTTTCGTAATGAGCGGTACTGGCGATGCATGATAAACCGTCCATGATTTGGGTAAAAGTATGTAATTTATTGCTGTATTATATAAAGGAGGGTGTGTGCACTAAAAATCAATATTGTTACTAGATAAATCTGAAATAGTAGTATATGAAGACATTAGTCCTTTAACCTAACTGATGTCGATTTATTATTTGTCATTTGTTTACAGTTATCAGTTATTTTAAACATTTATGACCTGCTTTTATTACGACACTGCTATAATAGCTGTAGGTACAGATCTCGAAGAAGCGGCAATAAATCTGCAAAACTTAATTAACAAAATTAACAACTGGACTAAGCAATGGCGAATAAAACTGAACGAGATTAAATCTGCCCATGTCAATTTTACAAATAGAAATCAACAAATTTCTGGTAGCATAAATAACACACGCCAACGATGAAAAAACTTGTTTAATAAAGTTTACCTAATTCCTATGTTTTTTGGTGTGCTGAGTCCGAATAAAATAATAAAAAAGTCGTATCACCCACCACTTTTTCACATTTTAATATTCAAAATGTGAAAAGCTTATTTTTATCATTGAAATGTTATTAGATTGGAAATAAAATCAGAATGTTATAAGGTTGACAGTAAAATCAAATCTTATTAGGTTGGCAGTTCTGATAAATGGCACAGTTGTTTGTTTTTTTGCAGTTAATATAAAATCGCATTGCAATGTTTAACTCATGTGCTTTATTTTACACTCTAAGTATGACTACTCGTGGTAGTAAAACTCTCCTAACACTTTTTGTGATATATGTGGTGAGTTTGTAGTTAAAAAACATCAAAAAAACATCTGACTCACTTTGTAAAATAAGTTTACTTTGCATATTTTGGTTTAGAAATCGCTAATCAAGAAAAATGTTGGGCTCCTCACAAAAATGTTATGTTTGTGTCGAGGATTTTAGGAAATGGTATAAAAAATAAAAGAAAGTTTTAGATTTGCAATACCCATGGTATGGGAGAACAAAAACATCAGTTAAATGATTGTTATTTTTGCAGCGTTGATATTTTTGGATATAACTCCAAAAATAAAAAAGTAATTGTCTATCCTAACCTTACTTCAGATAATCGGCCGGTAGGACATGGACTAGTCTAGCGATGACGTTTTACAGTTCAGTCCCAAAATTTTATGAAAGTCGACCAGGTGATGGTGAGTTTCAATGTTTCAAAATTTAAAACTACAGTTGTTTATCAATTCTTCTATTGGAACCTTTTGGTGTGAAACGCTAAACTCGAAGAAATTTACCACTAAACACCAAATCACTTTTTTTGAACTTCTCAATGCACGTTTCGCTAACCATGTTAGCATCATCAGCAGATGATTTAATCTCAAGAGGATGTTGATAATGATTTAATCAAGATTGAGTCATGTCCTGACAATACTAACATGGTTAGCGAAACGTGCGCCCAGAAGTTCAAAAAGTGATTTGGTGTTTAGTGGTAAGTCGCTCCGGAGTTTAGTCACAGTTTTTTACGCAAGCTTAAATGATTTAGTGAGAGATTTGGGTTTGACTAAGGAAAAAGCAGAATTGCTAGGTTCTAGGCTATTGCTCAGTTTTTCAATCAAGAAAGGGTTTGGTTTACTGCAATAATATTGGGAGTCTGAACGAATTTGGCATTGAATACAAGAAGGAAGATTGGGAGCTTTTTATAGACTCATCATAACCAAGTTTAAAAGGTGTTCTGTTACCCAACAGAAATGCTTATGCTTCATTGCCTCTAGCTCATTCAATTCATATGAAAGAAACTTCCATATGATAAAAAAGTTAACATTATTTTATAGAAAATTAACTATCCAGCGCACGATTGGATGCTATATGGAGATTTAAAAGTTGCCTCCATGATCCTTGGTCAACAAAAGGGATTTACAATGTTTCGATGTTTTATATGTGAGTGGGACAGCAGGGCAAGGGATCAACATTGGTCCACAATGGCCCGTTAGAAAAACTTTAACACCTGGCAAGTACATGCAAGTACATTTTGCAAAAAACTTTAGTAGACCCAAAAAATATTCTTCTGCCACCACTATACATTAAGTTAGACTAGGTTAGGTTACAATTTGTAAAATATGGTGAATGTTTTAAATATTTGTCTAAAATATTTCCTTATTTATCAGAAGCCAAAATGAAAGAAGGGGTTTTCGTTGGGCCTGATATTCGTAAAATGATGTTCGATTTCAGCTTTGAAGCCAGGAAGATTACAAAGGAAAAGGAGGCTTGGATATCATTTAAAGAAGTTGTGACTAAGTTTTTGGGCAATATAAAAGACCCTAACTATGAACTTATCGTGCTAATGTGACAGACAAGTTTAAAACTCTGAGTTGTTTCATGAATCTTAAAGTCCACTTCTTGCACAACCATCTTGACTTTTTTCCTAAAAACTTGAGCATTGTAACTGAAGAGCAGGGGGAACGATTCCATCAGGACATAAAGAAGAAGGAGAACCGGTATCAAGGACGGTGGAGTATCAACATGATGGGTGATTACAGTTGGTCTCTTCATAGAGAACAAAAAAATGTATCAAATCGGAGAAAAAGCTATTCAAGAAACTTTACATAGAAAAAGGAAAGAAAATACAAAATAATAAGCACCTAAAATATTGAAGTAAAGTATGTTATCGTAAGTAAAACTTGTAGCCTAATCAAATAAAAATACGGTTTAAGTTTTTATTTTTAATTTATCAAATTTTCCTTATTTTGAAGTATAATCGATGTTATATTGTGAGAAAACTGAGTGATACAAAAACACTGATATCAGATACGGTTTTAGCACCCAAAACAGATAAGATTTAGATATATTGGTTTAAAAAGTTTTTACAAATATTTTTTTTGTTGGCCTGTGTAATATCCAAGTGACATGATAATGTAGAAAAATAAAGGATGATTTTTTAGTGTATCTGAACTTCCGATAGTGGTCGCTGTCTAACGAACTGTGAGTTTGCGCACTGTGAGTTTAACATCAGAAAAACGCTTGCAGTTTTGTCGAAATTTATTATCAAAATCAGTGATCTGTGCACCAGACTTATAGGGCACTTTGTGAAATTTATAATCGCCACAGCGATGTATTCGTCGAATTATCGACAAATTCCGAACGTATTTTACCCTGCTCGATATTTAAACAAAAACAAGGCAAAAAACCGCGCCCTCCGAAGAAAAAGATCGCCGCTGTTGCTGACAGTGTTGATCAAGATCCAAATTTATCAGTTCGTCACCTTTGGCATGAAGTTTGGCTGTGGCTGTGGATACAGTCTCCGTGTTCTTGATTGAAGTAAACATTAAAGACAGTTGAATAAATTCCAACATATCAAATTTAAGTATATGAAAAAGTGTATTGCAAACAATGCTTTGAAAATATCGAATAAATAAACGCTCGAACTTATGAATCATTCTAAAAATATGCATTTCGATGCTCATATAACGTTTTATAACATTTCTTCATATTCCACTTCATTTTATCGAAACATATGATCGTACACATTAGATATATAAAAAATTAGGTAAATCAAAAGCGAGCTAACGAAACTGAGACTATATGTATATTCAACCCATCATTATGGCATTACTTAATGTTCGTTATGGTGTAACGAATGTCCTGCTGATGGGGTGGAGGAAATCAAACGATTTGAGAGTATTCTTCAAGCATAGTTAATTGCGTCAAAGGCACAGTTAACGGAGAAACGATGTCATTTGCTATTACTAAATAAAACGTAATAAAATCACCAGGACAGTATTAAAACATTTTTCAATTATTATTATTTTATATTTTATATTTTTCATTTTATTATTATTTATAGTAAAGTAAAGTTTTGGGGCTTGAGGCGTATCAGCAACTGAGAAGGTTATTTAGCGACTGGATCTACAGCTTAACGTGGGTTCCGAACCACGGTCATCAGCTACCGAAAATCCCGGTCAGCACCCTTCTTGGGCTATCAACGCTTGGTTTTGTGCTTAACCGAAAGTATCTCGAGAAGCCTACCGACTGGCGAGTGACCAACGTAGAAAACCACTCAGAAGGCATCTGGCCTTACCCAGCCTCGAACTGGCGTTACTGAGGGGTGATTCCTTGTCATATTTTACACTCTTACCTAGAAACATTTACAAGAATTTTAGAAAAACTTTTTTGTCTAGTACGAGATTCGAACCCGCTCCACATTAACTGCCGAATCGTAAGGCTGACGCCTTAGACACCACAGCTAATGTGGCTCCCATTATTTATAGTACAACAAACAGATTGAAATTACCTCATAGTTTAGATATTCTTTTTTAGAAGCAGTCTGCACAAAGGACAAAAAAACTTGCCTAAAATAAAACATAAAACGATATTTATTTTAACTTTTCTTATCAGTATCCAGTTTTATTATTTATTTTCAATTTTATTATTATTATATATTATTTATTTATATATTATTGCAAGTATTCATAATTTTTAACGTTCCTGATACTAATTTTTTCAAATGAATCCCAAATGTACGTGGTCGAATAATATGGAGGAATAGTCAAAATGTTTCCTTTGTGTGTTGGTACATTATTATGTAGCAAAGATCATGTTCCTTACTCCCAGTATGTCAGCTGCTTTTGACCGAATCCCTTGCTTTCCGATGGATCGCGTCCTGTACTGAAATCAATTTCTGCCTCGAGCTTACAAATTGAATATTTGAAAATGATGAGTGCAAACTTGCCGAAACGTCGTGAAAACCCATCTTTGTGTTAAAAGAAACAGGAGGGGAGGGAGCCGGAGAAAGATCATTTTCTATTTTAAAGAGAGTTAAAAATTATTTAACGAATACAACTGGAGAAGAACCAAGAACCACATTGGCAGTGTCAATGCGGTTTAATATTTTCCGCTCTATATACAAAATGGCCAAGTTATTTAGTTTTAATTAAGTTAAAGTTAAGTTAAACTTGGCCATTTTGTATATAGAGCGGAAAATATTAAACCTATATACTTTGTGATAGTTTGTTTTTTAAAACCGAATAAAACAATTTTTTTACTTTGTTATCTATCACTTTTATTTTTTAACTTTGCGTGACCATAGTTTCGTAAAACAATGTTACATACTCAAACGCTACTTTAAAACTAAGGTATTACAGCTGTTTATCCTAATTTTACACTCTAATTGGGGTTCATTTTTTACAATATTTTAAATATTGGGGCATTTCGGAGATCTGTCTGATCATCTAATAACTCTCTAGACAGGTCTTTATTATATTTTTAATTATCAATCGCTTCTAAAATGTTAATTTTTTTGTTTTTTGGGGTTGAATATAAAATTTTTAAATTTATAACCTCGGGAAATAAATGTCCGGTATCTATGAAATGGTTCGCAAAATTAGAATTTTGTTTCTTTAAGGGGGGAAATCCTTTTAGACGCCTTGAAATGAGTAATTTTTCAGAAGTGTTTTTAAAGATGATAAAATAATTGTAATATTTTAAAGTTATATCATCATTTTATTTGATCTTTAAAGTGTATACAATTATTATTATTATTATTATTTATAAAATAGCGGCTCAGTATTTTTTTTTCGAGCGTCTATGGCGAGAGGTCCAAAAGTGGCCCCAGGTGCCCAGGTGCCTATAATATATCTCTCTCCAAAAAGCTGGTTTTTTTCAACCTGCTGCTGTTTTCGGGCTGTACAAGCTGGTTTTGTCTCGGAAAGACTCCTCCGGTTGTACCTTACTATACACACAAATACACTTGCACTATCACCTGTACCTTGCCCGAAACTTTCTCCGTGTTTATCAATAAATTGATTACCTTGATAATGTCTTTTTGTAGAATTTTTTCGAGCGATAATTATATAAGAACATAAAAGAAATATCTTAAATAATATAAAAAGCACTGGAATGTCAACACATCATATTAAAAACTATCATTTTATAGATATAAACAATGTTAAATTATTATATTCAGAAAAGAAAAGTAAAAAATTAGACCTACTAGAAATATTGGAAATAAAAATATCCTTAAGAAATGGTCATATAATAACCACGAATGACCAGCTAAATTTCGAAAACACCCCGGTAATGGATAAGATCATATTGTAATTAAATAGCTCGGTTTTTACCTGCCGATATTTACAGCTTAGCATCTAAGGTTTGGATGAGCAGTAGACTAACAGCCTAATGCCTCAGAGCTCATTCGAAGCAGTGCATTCGTTGTGCTAACATCGGTTAAGTACTGTACATTCTCAGAACTTTTCATTCTCTGTCTCTGTTAGACAGTGACCCACTCACTCTTTCCTTAGGGCATCTCAGAGGCCAAGATGCTGATTAAGCTATCTGGGTCGCGATATGCGGGCTCCGGCGCTCTCGACTTTGTAAATATTTAATATTTTTATTTTTCCTCTTGCCAGTTTACTCTCAATATATTATATTTTAGAAATATGAAAACAAAATCGATTCGATTTTTTGAAATTTGTAAAGGGATTTTCCCCCTTAATAGGTATGCATATTTGTGTTCTTTGAATCTAGTTTGAACATTTCGGCCTGTTTCCAAAATCCAATTTTTTTATTTTATGATGTTTTATCTTTGGCATTAAAAAGGAATTTACTGGTTCACTGGGGGGTTTTAAACACTATTTGCGAATTATGTTTTCTCAAAGAGCGAGCTATTTGTTCTGAAATTAGACCGAAATATGTAATCTTACAATATTTTTTTATCATTTGTTTGTTTTACTTGTGGGTATACTGGATGAATTAATAATTGTTTTCGTTTTTTATTTATTAAATAACTAATTTTGTTTTCATTGAAGCCGTTATTTTGTGCTATTAGTTTTCTTTTTTGCAGTACTATTTTTCAATTATTTTCGGATAATTATTTTGTAATACCTTGGTTTTAAAGAAGTGTTTGAGAATGTAACATTGTTTTACGAAACTATAGTGACTAAAGTTAAAAAATAAAAGTGATAGATAACAAAGTAAAAAATTGTTTTATTCGGTTTTAAATAATTGATGATTTTGCAAGAAATAAAGCAAGATGGAAGTTCATGCAAAAAGATTTTTTAAATAAATGTATTTAATGTGTAACTTGGGGCCTCTACTTGATATGAGCCGTCACTGAAACTGAGGCAACTGCTTCCTTTACAAGATAAATAACATACTACTGGGTGTATTAAAAAACTGGAACATCGCTGGTCTAAGTGTATTGAAATACAAGATGACTAAGCTAAAAAAGAAAAAAAAAACTTGTGTTTTCTCCTTTCTCAAAGACCCTGTATTTATTCGATGTTTTACGAACACCTATGTAAGTTAAAATATCGATAAAACAACTATATTAGTTAAAGATATTCTCAATTTAAGGAAGTCCGGCCCTGCATCGAATAAGTTGATATTACCACACGTATCGAAAAAGCTAAGGCGATCTAACGACATTTCCGGCTTTCACCGTTGGTTGAAGACGCGTGCTCGAGCGGTTCATTATGGATATCTGTCCACTGGACGATGATACGATGGTCTCTCATTATCTCTACCAGCTGAGTCCATCTAACACATGAAACAGTTACTATTTCAGACAAAATAGCAGCTTTCGAATATGTCGCATTGCGAAACTGTTATCCAATCATCGCGATTGGTTCGTTTCGGGCAGGAAGTAAATCTTGGTTATTCCCTCATTTTTTTTAATAAAATTTCTAGGCAGATGCCTGAATGTTTATTCTGAAAGCATCATATCTCGGTTTATCGTCAGAATATGTTATGTCCTCAGTATAATTCTCAGCGCTTAAATTTCATCAACTGGAGAACAACATCAACTTTTTCCTGCTGGAAAATTATTTTACCGCACCATATTTCTGCTTCAAAATGATGTGTAATATGCGAACCTACCGGTAATATAATCTATAAAATCGCTTAGTAGATACGATATGGTTCGAAACGTAAGATGTGAGGCATTATCTTCTTTTCGCCTTTCAATTAAAACAAAATGCTGTAGAAGCATTGTGTATGATATTTAAATACGAAAGACAATATCTGCTAAATGAATACCTCTTGCAGCTCTGCAGACGTCCACTCTTTTGTCAAAATTTTTGATCACATTTTGGCATAACTGTAGCTCTATCTTACCTCGAATAATTTCATCCTTTGCTTCAGGAATCGACTATGGATTGTTCTTAGAGACTTTGCTTTTCACGTAACGCCAAAGAAAATAGTCCAACGGTGTCCAATCACATGATCTTGGTGGGCAATTAACATTACAGTTTCTTGCAATAACTCGGCCAGGAAATTCTTCTTTCAATAAATCAATTGTTTCATTAGTATAGTGAGATGCAGCGCTATTCTGTTCCCATCCATTCACAGTTATAGCTTCACCAGCAGCATTCTGAAAAAAATACGACACAATTACACCGCCTGACCATAATGCACCCCAAACAGTGTCTCGATTGGAATGTAAAGGTTTCTCATGAATCAATCGTGAATTTTTCTCACCCCAAATGCGGCAATTTTGTTTATTAACATAGCCACCAATTTGAAAATGTGTTTTATCTGATTATTTTTTGAGAAAAATCATCTGTTTGTTCTTTGATCCAGTTGACAAATGCACGACGTTTTGAATGATACAGTGGCTTTAGTTTCTTTGTTATTTGGACTTTATATGCCTTCAGAGCTAAATCATTTCGTAAAATACGCCATACGTCATTCACTGAGTGAAATTGTTGTGATAGTGGAATAATGGAATTTTCTGGGTCTTCAGCAACACTTCACATACCAAATCAATATGCTCTTTTAAACGACCACTACGAGTATATATTGCTCTTCCTTCATGTTTCACCGAACCAGTTTCTTGACATTTTTGAACAATTCGATTGATAGTGTTTTCAGATGGACCGTAAAAACCACATATTTTTTTAAAAACAATTTTCACTAAACGCCCCTTTTCAAAAAATAATTCAACAATTTTAATTGTTGTATTCTGTACGACTCCATTTTTATAAATGTCATACATTACACTTCTGAAATAAGACCAGATCTAGGCTAATTCACAACGCGATTTGGGTTTTATTCAAGAATTAAAAAAGCCTCTCAATATAAAAGATCTGTATAATTTACAAAAATTGAACCGTACGAACTTATTTAATTACCTTATTTGGTAATGTTGATGACAAATCAAAGATCGGAGGAACACGGTATCCTTTGTTAAAAAATAGTTAAACATTCTTATCTTTTTTTGTAATCTGAAACGATATCAATGACCCAAAACTAACTCAACTCTTAAGTTTGACCGAAAACAATACCACCGAAAATCCATTGTCTCTGATTCGCCCAAAAATCAGATCGTCGATGTCGAGCTTTTACATTTCCCTACGCCGAACGAGCGATCTGAAGAATACCAACTAATCGGCGCTTGTGCCGTCTCAGTCAAGGTCATATCTATCAAAATAATGGATTGTGTATAAAGACCTTAGCGGATAATTTTATTCTATTTTCAGCGATCAAGAACCGCATCAAAGGAGGCTACAAACAAATGAGAACATGTATGTATCCGCTGGCTGATCTGAAGCAGAAGACGGTCCGTTGTCGGTGGCTAGAGAACCGATTGGTTCTTTTTCGTTTTAACCATATCATTGAATAGGTGGTTAAGGATTAAATTTTACTTTATATTTCGTAGCTTATCTTTCTGTTTTATTAGATTGATAAATAAGTGACCTTACCGACAAAAATTAATATTAGATGAACTTAACTTAAAGCTTTCTTCAATGGAGGTTGGTAACCATTTTTCTAAGATTCTCTATCGTTAGCAACGTAGCAAATGGCGTAATATGTGGCCAAGATAAGACGTTTTGCGTATTTTAATGATTCCCATTAACCTCCTCAATTAACCCCTTCTTCCAATTACTCCTTTGTTGGCCATTTTGGCAGCCTACGGTAGTTTTAACATACCTCTGTAGTTAGTTACAGAGGCTCACAGGCCTCACAGGCCTCACAGTTAGATGGCCTCATTTTTTTATTATTTGAGCCTTTAGAGTCCTAACCTCAACGCCTAATAACATTCCAGACGTAAAATGCCATAAATCTTAGTCTGAATGCCAAAATCTACTTTTTATCACAGATAACCCGAACTTATTTGAGTTTTTGTGTTGACAAATTTAATTATTTGTGTTTCTGAGGTCTTTCTATTTGTAGTTTGTTTACTTTTAAGGGTGCTTGTCGATTGGGGTTTAACAGATTATCACAAGTTTAGCTTTGTCGATGTTAATATGTATATACCATTATGCGATATATGTGGAATTCCTCATTGTCTGTAAATCTTCTATAGTTTTTGCCAAAATTATCATATCGTCAGCGAATCTCACCTCCAACCTTTACACGTTCTTTTCTAGATTGAAGGACTTTTTTTTCAAAAAGTGTAGGTAAAATTCTATGATGATTCGATTCTATATCGTTAATTTTTAGTAATACTGACTAATCCCAGCACGTATATTTGATGAATTGAATATTATCATTATTTAAACTGATGTTAATTAGGTCTTCAGTTAGTTTCATACGTTATACGCAGTTAAAAGCATACACGCACACAGTTTTGTTGTATTCTAAACATTTTTTGAAGAAGTAGTCTGAGGAATGCTTCCCTATTTCCCAAGCCACTACAAAATCAAACTGCTTTTCCTCATATTTGAGAAGATTCCATTCTGGATTCTTTTTAATAAGATTTTCAATGATTGGCGTATAAGACCGACCAATCTGTTGTCGTTACATAATTTATGAATATTTCGTTTAGGTAGTGATATTAATATTGTTTTGCGCAATTCGACTGGAATTTTACTTTTTCTATATATATATATATATATATATATATATATATATATATATATATATATATATATATATATATATATATATATATATATATATATATATATATATATATATATATATATATATATATATATATATATATATATATATATATATATATATATATATATATGGAGTTTTTTAACTTCCAACGAGACAACAGTAGCCAGGAGTTATACACCCCCGACCGTTGGGTTCCACAATCAATTGGTTGTGGAGAGGGACTCCCTATTCTTGGCGAGAGAGCATATGTCGGTATCCTGATGAGTCTAACCACCAACAGACGAAACATGTATCCTCCAATATAAGGGATGGGTGGGGCTTCCTCCCGATCAAGCAACTAACTATTGCTTATTATATCTACCTAGATATCTACCTTATATCTACCTTATATATCTACCTAGCTTCAATTACCATTTTGTTTATTTAAAAGAAAATCAAATGGGATTCAATCAGGAGAATTCGGCCTACGGTTGACAATTAAAAGCTGATTTTACTGATTTTTTTTTGTATGGTACTACGAAGTGTGTGAGTAAACGCATTATACTGTAAACATAAGACACCTTTAGAAAGTTTTGCTTAATTTATATGGATTTCTTGTAGAAGTTAATATTTGGTTCCACAGTATTGACATTTCTTTTTCACACCACAGCAGGGAGCATACTATCTTAAATGGTTTCAAAAAGGGCTTTTCTTTAATAAAGAAAAGTTTCTTTAAACAGGAAAAAGTCATATATCTGGTGAATATTGTGCCATATCTGGTGAAAATTATGCTTCTGGCGATGGTGAGTTATTGTTATGCAATACCATGGCATGTTTTGCCACAAATATAGATGTTTTACAGCGGCGTTTACTAGCGATTACTCAGGACAAAATTATTTAATGTGAAAGATCATCCTAAACGAGGTTTATCTTCAACTGCCTCTCTACGATCACTAAAGTCTTTGTATCATTTTTGAATGTTTTATTTTTATATAGCTTTCCTAATGCATCAGTATAAGAAATGTAATTTTTTAAATAAAATTTGCTGCAAACTATTTGTATCAAAAAAAAATTGTTAACAATTGGACTTTTGAATAAAAAATAATTATCGATGTTTCTGCTTTATTTTAAAACTTTATCATAAATAATATTGATAATTGAATCGCAAAAAACGTTTAAAAAATTGTTTGTAATTAATCATAGATGAATTAAAATTTAAAATATAATCACATGACTACGATTGGTTGCCTTGGTTGTGACGTCATTATATTAAAGTGTTTTTACGTAAGAACTGTCAACAGCTTTTACCTGTGGATAAAATATGCTGTGAATATACTGTCAAAATTATTGAAGTTTAATACAAAAACATATTGATGATTATTGATTTAATTCAGTAATGTGTAACAAAGGGTTCATAAAGGCCAATTCTGATAATATACCTGGTGTGTATATTTTTATGGTCACAGATTTTCTCAAAAATAACATTCGGTTCAATTCAGCTGAAGGTACTAAAGCATCAATTTGAGTTTTTCAAAAAATAATAATGTAAATGTAATAATATGTCTATTAAATATTATTAAATTATTTGTAGGGTGTCATGCGAAAGTTACGGTGACAATGCTATTGGTTATGTTCAATTTAACCGCAAAAATTTCTCTTTGCATGGTGAAAGGACGTGTATGTCCAGAATATAGAGTTCTGAGTAAAGCTTAAAAAGTTACCTTAATTATTAATAAAAACTAAGAAAAGTTCAAAACACTCAATATCACGATTGTGTAGTTTGAGCAGGTAATAAATATGCAAACATAAAAAAATTGATATAATGTTATAAATAATAATCTTTTGTATACATTTACACCCCAATTACAAAAGTGCTATAATTTCTAACTTAACGAACAAAATTATATGAATAAGAAGATAATGAATAATGCGAGGTTTTCCACCATCGGTTCTTTAACCATTCTCTCTGTCCCTTCGACCACGGTCTGCTGGACATCTCAGGTGGAAATCATCTCATCATCTCCCCAGCGGATGTGCTCTGACTCACTCACGCATGGGGAGTGTCTATTTTACTGACTTCTGTGTCTTTTTTTATTATTTCGATTTGCTTTGACGGTTTTACGTAAATTACATCCACTTAGCCTTGAAATAAACGACAATAGAATAACGTCGTACCCATTTTAAGATGAGGTACGATTTTAAGAAAACCACTTGATGTTAGATGAGGTAAACATAGTGAATGTGTCAACAATTTCGTATTATTTTACGGTATAATATTGAGAAAAAAAGTTAAAAAGTCAGTATGAATAGAATTAAGTAGGGCCAAGAGATTTCTAATTGATATTTTACTTGTCATCATCCTGTGTGACCATCCATACATAATAAAAGATTAATGTTGTGGTTAAATTTCACTTTAGCTTCAGGAACTTCGTACGTCATGCTCATCTATAATTTTTTTCTATAAGGATACGTATCACTACACTTGTAAAGTCGACTTTCTTTCAAACAATTAGATGCGAAAAACGTGACAATATAACAGCGAATTGGTTCGGTTCATTGTTTTCCTTTTGTTTATTTCTTGCGTGGAAATCTAGACAATTGAGACAATATTACTAAATGGCTTTAACTTCCATTGGTGGAGGTATACTGCTACTTAAAAGTTTAATAGAATGTTACTACGAGGGTGTAACAAAAGTATTTTTATAGGTTTTAAGGTTTATTAATAAAGGATTATACAAGATGCATCTCACGGAACACAGGACTTAACAAAAACACAAATATTTCTTGTTTCGGCAAAAATCATTATTTTCTATTCAAAATAGTCTCCTTGCGCGTCAATACAACGTTTTGTAAGGTTAATTAGGTTTGACGCCTTTCGAATGATTTCAATATCGGCATAACGCTGTCCTTTCATCGGCAAATAAAGTTTTTCAAAGAGGTAGAAGTCGCAAGGAACCAAACCAGGCGAGTATGATAAATTATTCATCATATGGTCAAAAAATCAGTGATGAACGTCGACGACGAACGACAAGACGAAAACACGACAACAGACGCTGCATAACACCAAGATAAAACACAGCATTGGTCATTTAACCAGGTGGAACAAACTCCTTGTGCACATTTTCCTCGGAATCGTGGAAATATAATAACATTGTATATATTTTTGACTTTTCAAGACGATTTTCCTTCGAATTTGGCTCACTCGGGTGCTTCCATTTGGCACTTTGATGCTTGGTTTCTGAATCATATTGAAAGCACCACGTCTCATAACCAGAAACAATTCTGTACTTGAAGTTTTCGTCCTTTTTTCGTACTTTCGTACTTTTTTCTCGGAACAAAACGTGCACAAACCTTCCGAAGTCCCAAATGATCGATCAAAATGCGTTGAATCGAATCTTTGGACATGTTCAATTCCATTTCTATATAGCGCAACGAAAATTTTGGCTATTTTTTTTTATAAATTTACGCACAATTTCAGTGTTACTTTGAGTAACCACGGAATTTTTACGGCCAGGATATTTGTCGCCCTGGCTGTCCTCACAACTTGAACCTAAACTCGAAGAGACTTACCACAAAATACCAAATAACTTTTTTAATTTCCCGACGCACGTTTTGCTAACCATGTTAGCATCATCAGGAGCTAATTTAATCTAGTTCTAAAAGTAAACTATGTTCTATTTATATGATAACAATATGATGAAAATCATTTATATGATTTTCAATGCTTTAATGCACCGTCAAAAGATGACGCCACTAAAAATAACTATTTTTACAAAGTCCTGTTTTGTGTGAGACGCACCTTGTACTTCACTACTCAGAGGTTTAATCCGATTTTAACTTTCTACTGCAACAAGTAAACATTCCTTCTTTAATACTAAAGTTCATTTCATCATCAGGATCTCGGAAAACGGAATATCAACAAACCCCAATTTCAGAATATACAGGACGCCAAAATCTGGACAAAATTCAATTTTAATATCCTGCTGTTCTATACTACTTGTAGAGATCGCGAGTGGCGTCCATATAGCTTGACGTATATACTAAACAGCGATAACCTCGGAACAGTCGGAATGTTGAAACCAAGTGCGAAGCATAACCGAAGAGCCGCGATTACCAAAAGTGTTCGCGCTAGGCACTTTGCGATAGAAATTAATCGGTTCTTCGGATATCCGAGATCCACTGCGTATGATGTCGTCGCGAAGCTTATTATACTTCGCGACGACCTCGGAGAAGTCCAACGAAAGTTTTGCAACACCGACAAGGAAAATGTCAGGATGCTCGACATCATTCAACCGGCTCAGGAGCTGATTTTTGAAAATCCCGGGCAGTCGATCTGAAAGTTGTCATCGGTTGTCGGTGTGAGTGACAAAACTAGTCGTCGAATCGTCGAGGAGGACCTCCGCTACAAGTCTTACACAATTAAAGTGACACAGATGCTTTCCGAAGCTCTCAGGTCAAAGCGAATTGAACGCTGCAACCTGCTTTTGTGTTCCCTAAGAAACGCCTTAAGACGCCTCAGGTTTTTTCTGACGAAAACATTTTTATTGGATCGCTGACTCGCACATGACCCTAAAGATGTTCTCAGTGTTTCCAGAACAAAATTTCTGGTGAATGTTCACTTGCTAATTTTTTTTACAAAGGGGAAAATGTTACAAAAGAAATCTAATTACATGTTCTGACTAATGTAGAGAAGCCGTGGATGAAAACTGTTCCCAGCAGGACGGTGCACCCACCCACATAAGTCATTTGGTTCAAAATTGGTTGTTGAACTATAATTTTTTAAAATTTGGTTTTGAATTTTTATCGTATTTTTCTGATTATTTCTTTCATTCCTTTGATTTTTTCTGTTTCATCGTAATATGTACGTGTTTCGCCAAAGTGTATGCCGAAGGACTGTCGAAATTGAGGTGTTATCAAATGTAATCCCAATTTTCGAAACAAAATTAACGATCAATTTATCATAATTTTCCTAAAGTTTTCTGTTTTCGTTTATCACCTAAAAACGACCCGGAAAAAAATTCCAAAAACCGGATATAAGACTGATTTATTTTCGGCAATTACGTCGAATTAGAGCGAGGAGGGAGGACGAATAATACCCAAATGTACACCACGCACACACGCAAAAAAAAACGCGGGAGAGGGTGAATTTTTTCGTCAAGTTCCGGTCGACCGTGTCCGGCTTCTAACCGTCATCTCCATGACTGGCTTTCCCCTTCGGCGTTTTTAGTGCCGCGTTGCCACATGCATCTTCTAGTCAAAGCTTTTAAAACACAGCGGAAATACTGTGTGAAAGGGGTGTCCGTATTGTTTTTTCTTTTAAATAAAATTAGTTTTTTTTTTAAATAATTAGTTTCTTTAAAATAAATTAGTAGTAGATGGTTGTCCGTAAAGTTCGTACGGATTTTCTTAAAAAAAGAGAAATGCAAATAACTGTTGTAAATATGTATTTACTTTATTATGTCATTGCCATCATTATTTACAACTTTTTGCCATTGTACTGGTAGGTCCACAGTGCCTTTTTGTTAAAAATTAGCATATTTATTGGCAAAACATATCAACAGGTTGTTTTTCACCTCCTTTTTCTTTTTAACCTTTAGCTATTGACGTGCATTTTTCGTAACACAACTACTGACGTTTAGGTATGAACTGTGATGAAAAATTGGGAAAAATGTTGATTATTACATTATCAAATGTTACAGTAGGGTCTATAATAGATAACAAAAATAAATAAATGTACGAAATTTCAATATTTATTAGTGTTTTATTATCGATATAAATCAGAATAATTTTTTTGGCATTTATTGTAAGAGATGGTTATTTCGACCAAAACATAAACTATCAGAAAAATAAACAAAAACGACATTTCTTCATGCACTTTGATAAGAAATTAACTCCAAAGAGGATTATAAATACAGAGGACCACAAGACATAATCAAAATTCACCTATTAGCTCTCATGTGAAAGTGAGTTACTAGTGTTCGAGTCCAGTGTACCAGTACCCCCAAGGGTCAAGTCTCCGTTATCCATTACAAAGACAAGTGCGTTACGATTCAAGGCGTCCGCTATTGTCAGTTGGCCATAACGATTGAAGACGTTTGAACACTCAGGAAGATCACACGAAGACTCAACAGAATTCCTATCGTTGTTTTGTTAGAAACTACTTTTATTTTGTAACAGTTATTTTTTCATCAAGTAGAATTTACTGTACATTTATAAATAAATTAGTTTTTAAAAACGGAACAACGAATTGTAAATATTTAATTCATAGCAAGACGATTAACAAACAAAAAAGATGATGTATAAAATGATAGGAAAATTAGTTGCAATTTGGGCAGACTTATTTAGCACATGTATTATTTTTTTACATGTATAGCACCTGTATGTTGACTTGCGATTAAGTTTTGGAAGGCGTCTTTCTTGTTTCTCCTCATTAAGTTGTGGTAGGGAATCAGGCATATCTGTTCCTAAGACTCTTGACAAACTCATTCTTAATTCTCGCAGCAATCGCATATTATATACTCATCTCTGCATGTGCTCTAACACTAATGTGTTTGCTATTTTACAAACGATCTCTTGTCTTTGCTGTTAGGGTGATGAATCTGATATAATAGGTATGCATTGACACTACTAAAGTCTATTCACCGAAGAATGACAGTCGACATAAACAATGACCAACGCGTGATCAGCACGTGATATTTTAGCCAGAAACGGTAAGCGGCCCTGCTATTGGCGGGAATCGATCGAGCCGCGGATTTAAATCACCAATGAAAACCCAGATGATAGGCAGTTTGCCGTTCGACAGAAACACAGGGTTGGCGGCAGTAACTCATACAGTGCCCTGAGTTTTTTTCATTTATTGAATTTCATTCGATTTATTAATAATTGCATTTTGTTTCCATAAAATGTCTGATACGGACAAAGCTGATGAAGTTGTCGATATTAGCTATACCCCGCCCAAAAAGAGGACAGTTCTTGGTGCGGTCCTGTAACGATCACGTGCAATATAAGTGAATAAGTTTGGGTTTAGTTTCTTTATTCAATAAATAGGCTATAATATCCAACATGCAGTAAAATATAACCATAGGTCAACGTCTTGTTCGGCAGCTTGTATTCTTCCACTTCCATTTGTGGAATTATAATATGCTATAATTTCTGATTTACCAGTGCGTTGATCAACTTCTTCAGTATGATGCATAGAAGATGTTAAAATGACGGCCTTAGATTTCTTGGGAACAAATCAGTGTTATTAGTTGTTTTTATATAGTGTTTACTTTCCACTCTTTGTTTTTTAGGCCCTTTTTTTATTCTTTCGAACTGTACCAACACAAGTCAAGCCTCTCTTCTTCACAAAATTAATTAATTATACAGACTTGAACCAGAATTTAATCACTGTACGATTTTCAATATTTTCCATTTTAAAAAATAACATACTGATAGGTTTACTTTAAGCTGCTGTTTTTGTACGAATGAATTGACAGATGGACTTGAAACTTCACATATGTTCATATAAAGGACGAAACTTCAAAATGCTGTAGATTATATGGTTCTTTTACTGTTCTATAGGTGTCACTTCGTAAACTTTTTAATTAGCCTAGTATTATACTTTTGGGATCCGTTGTAAATACTAATCTAACATTAAACATTACTAATCTAACACCGATTTTCGTTTACAATCGTTAAAAGATCCTACGAACTTTCCAGATCCGATATACAGTGGTGGCTAATAAAATAAGAGTGGTAAATTTTTTTTTAAAAACTAAGTTTTCTCTTTTAATTTATTTACCATAATATATAATAAAATATGCTAATATTAACTGAGCTTTAAACATTTTTTTTGTCTCTTTGGTCTTTGTCTCTCTGGTTTTTTCGCCACAATCTAAAACTCAAAAATATCAAACATTTCTGGTCTTATGTTAACAAAGAATCACTGGGTAAAAAAAAAACAAAATGGAGACAAATTTTTCAGTGATTTTTTTTTCTGTAATAAATTTGCCTAACGAACGAAAATGTTAAAAAATACGATTTTTTTTTAAATAAATACAAACTTTTGAACGTTAACGTTTCGGGAGGTCTTCTCCCGTTTTTATATATTTTTATTTTTTTTTTGTATACGTCAATGATACTTACATTGACAATAATATTTTTTACTGACAGTGACATACCACTAAAAAAATTATATATTGGTTGGGTTTACTGTACAATTATTGTGTACTGAAATACTTAAATGTGTTTAATTGTATTCTATAAAATCAGGAACCATATTGAATTTAAATCTACCGAAGACAGTAGAGTAACAAATGCTATAGAATCGCTATATAGATTCGATAGCGATAGGATCGATATGTTTTACAATGAACATAGCTAGATACCTAAATTTTTGAATACGGTTCCTTAATAGGTTACTTTATGACAATATGACATGAGAATTAATTTATCATATACAGGGCGTTTACAAAATAGTAACCTTTCGATAGAACTTAAAAATTCATGTTATGTAGGAATTTTAAACGGAACACGCTGTATTTTATAGTGAAGCTCAAAAGAGCAATAAATTATGTAACTAAAAGTATTAAGTGATGATATACTTATTTTTGACGGTTTTCGACTTATAAACAAAAAACCAAAATAATGCAATTAAAGCAAAGATAACGATTTATTTTACTTTAGTAAAAATTATACAAAATTAAAATTACAAACATAATACTATCTAAAAAACTACTTTTAAAGCAAATGTTCGATACGCTGACCGTTTACTCCCAAACACTTCAACATTCTAATATGGACCCCTGCCGTGACGGCTCTTATTATCTCAACAGGATCTAAGACCGCGAATGCTTGATTCACCCAATGTTTTAACTCATCTCTAGTGTTTACTGACCTTTTGTAGATACTGTCTTTTACAGTACCCTAAAGATAGAAATCAAGGGGAGTTAAATCGGGTGATCTCGGCGGCCAATTTCACGGACCCAAACGTCTAAACTACCGGTCTTGAAAGAGTTCATAGAGTTGCCTGCTTACTTCTTCTGTATAGTGTATCGAAGTACCACCAAGCTGGTACCAGCTGCTTCGATACACTGCCAGTGGACGGTTTTCTGTCAAATCCTCTACTACTGTTGTTACTATTTCTAGATACTTTCGTGACCTTAACTATTCATCGTAAATAAAGTATCGAATTTGTTCGTCCATGATTAAACAAAAAACATTAAAACTAAATTTCTATTGGAATGGGAAATTCCTGGTAAAATGAGGATTTTTATTGGCCCATAAGTGACAATTTCGTGTGTTAAAAATCCCTTCTCTCGAAAATTTGGACACATCATTCCAGATTATTATTTGTAAAAAATGTGGATCTTCCTGGATATGAACTAATAAATTATCACAAAATTCCACTCTTTGAGGGCAGTTGTCTGCCTTGAGAAATTGAGCTTTAGGAAATTTGTAAGGGCGCATGTCGTATTTTTTCATTATTCTTTGTATTGAGGAGAATGTTACCTGAAGCTCGTCTTCAGCTCTTCTAATAGAAGATTGTGGATACGCATGGAAATAAGCCAGGATTGTTAATATCGTTATCCTCATCAGATGTTACTGTTTTGGTCAAATTCCGAGGTGCCATCGAAAAACCAAAATTTATAAAATTTGTTTGAATCCGTTTAAATTTTTTTATTCATTGGGGCTAAATTAGGATACATTGCGTTTAATTGTCTGCCGGTGCGGTCGATAATTTTGTCACACTGTCCATATAAAATAAATAAATTATTGATCACTGCATTCGAATAGTTAATTCCTTCTATTCTTTGCTGAGACAGAGAGTATTCCATTTAAAAGAGTATTCCATTTAAGTAGAGTAGAGTATTCCATTTAAAAAAACAAAATTGGTATCAACGAGTAGATTTGACATCTAGTCCGGTCAATCTAAACATTCAAAGGTACGTAAATTCACATCGAGCTTGAAGTGAGTAAAATTGTTCAAAACAAAAATTAAAAATAAAATTTCAAAATTCCCCATCTTTTCGGTACGTGGAAAAAAATTGACCCGAGGTCAAAGGTAAAAAAAAATGGTTTTTTGCGATTTTCATCAAAACGGTAAGTTTTAGCGTAAAATTACTTCAGACAAAAATTGTAGATCATAAAATTATCTATAAAAAAGATATCAATAATTTTGTCCTAAGAACCACCGTTCCTAAGATATAACGATTCAAAAAGTTGTAAGTGTCATAATATGCACACGTTTCCACGCCACCTCTGAGGTAGTGTACTTAGTGCGTTTTTTTTAACGAGGTTTCCCCAGTAGGCCTATTTCACAGGTCTGTTGTGATTCTGTTTAATTGGAAACTATTGCATAATAACTGATATTAGCAAGGGTTGGAATGGATAAAAGCGATGGAAATTAAAAAACAGTCGAAAAATGTATTCGTCCGATTCATAATCTTAAATTACTTCTTCTTGTTGTTCTTTTTCTTGATCTTCTTCTTCTTCTTCTTCTTCTTCTTCTTCTTCTTCTTCTTCTTCTTCTTGATCTTCTTGATCTTCTTCTTTTTCTTCATCCTGGTAGTAAGTGAATTGCATCAGTAGCGATGCTCAACAGGTAGCAAACGAATTCTCTACTGTTGGTGATTCAACATTAGAACACGACTGGCCTTGACAATTCGTACATGCCAGAGAACAAAACAGTCCAACTTTTTGGCAACCACATTTAGCACTGCATCCCTTTTTACAGTTGCAAAAAATTGTATTTAGCAGTTCTTCCAGCGCAGGTGGGAGTAAAGACTGGGCTAAGCCACACTTGAACTTGGTAATATACCCGAAAAAGATGTTGATGAGCAGCGACTGAGGTTGGAGAAAGACAAGCTAATTGGACTTGTTTTTTATTTCGAGTGTTTTTAACAAAACATGCATATCGATACATATCTAAGCAGGTAGTTTCCTTAGGAGCTCCGTACATAGAAAGAAGAAAGCGAATTCCGTTGGTGATAATTTCTTGTGGAGTTGAATTACTTTTTTTAAAAACTTCAGCACATTGAACTAAATCTTGTTTTTCAAAAATTTTAAAGACTGTTGTTTTACCCCTCCTGTAAAATGCATATGTCGTATCACAGCCAGTTATTGCGTGTAAAAATAGTACATGATTTTGACACTTTGCAAAAGTTGATAAACTTTTTGATGAATATATTTCCAATTAATTTTAAGCTTTGGACAATTGAACAGAAAGGAAATTGAATTGAAAAGCACATAATTGAACAGAGAGACAGATGTAGTCTCAAGGTTACCCTGGTGTATAAATTAAGGAACTGGGTTTCATTTTACCTGATATTCTCATAGTTATACTTACGTATATTTTATATTTTAAATGTAAGTTACAATCACCGATAGAAAAATATTTTTACTTATATTACAGCTACAGAGATGTATATACGTGACGTACTTATGCATATTATGACGCTTACAACTTTTTGAATCGTTATATCTCAGGAACCGTGGCTCTTAGGAAAAAAAATTATTGATACCTTTTTTATAGATAATTTTATGGTCTACAATTTGTCTAAGGTAATTTTACGATAAAACTTACCGTTTTGATGAAAATCGCGAAAAACCCATTTTTTTGACCTTTGAACACGAGTCAATTTTTTTCACGTACCGCAACGATAGGAAATTTTGAAATGTTATTTTTAATTATGTTTTGAACAATTTTACTCACTTCCATCTTCACGTGAATTTATGTACCTTCACTCTTATTTTTGTGCCTAATTTGATCGGACTAATCGCAGCACAGAAAATATTTTAAATGGGGAGCTTATATTTATTTACATAAGCGCCTAAAATTTCAAATCTTTACGTTAAGTAGTTCTCCCTAAACGTCTAATGTATCAGTCACCCTGAATCACCCTATATATATATATATATATATATATATATATATATATATATATATATATATATATATATATATATATATATATATATATATATATATATATATATAGTTAGTAAGGCTCCGCCACTGTTACTTTATTGGCCACCAATTCTTAGGAATATTTGAATGATTATTTCTTCTAAGATGTTTTGAACTGCTGATAAAATGTTACTTATATTATATACAAAATAATTTCTTACGGTCTCCTTCTTATTATCAATGATAAATTAGACATACTCAGGTTTTTTTAAACATTCGCCGTATCAATAAAGTTTCAGAGAATTCTACACCGATTGCAATAGGTATTAGGTTAAGTAATAATTATCGGCCATACTTTTGAAGTCTGATTTGGAATTCTGATTCAGAATAGTTTTGCGCCGAATAGTTAATTTATCGTTGATAATAAGGAGACCATAAGAAATGATTTTGTATATAATATACGTAACATTTTATGAGCAGTTTAAAACATCTTAGAAAAAATAATCATTCAAATATTCCTAAGAAAAAAAAACGATCCATTACAGCGGTGGCCAATAAAGTAACAGTGGCGGAGCCTTACTAACTATATATATATATATATATATATATATATATATATATATATATATATATATATATATATATATATATATATATATATATATATATATATATATATATATATATATATGGGTGATTCACTTTGGTATTAGGTGAATTCACTGGTACATTAGACGTTTAGGGAGAACTATTTAACGTAAAACTTTGAAATTTTAGATACTTATGTAAATAAATATGACCTCGCCATTTAAAATATTTTCTGTGCTTCGGTGTTGTCAAATCTACTCGTAGTTGATACCAACTTTGTTTTTTAAATGGAATACTCTATATAACATTACATTTTTACATTCTATGAGGTATTTTCAAACTTTTTTATATAACATATGCTATACCTATCTTGAGCCATTTCGGAAATAAAAAATTTCAAATAGGTACCTAGATAATAAAATTTTGCTAAACTCATCATAGGACCATGATCATTAAATCTGTTTGTAGTTGAAGTCTATCCTTCTAAATTTCTGAGCAGCAAAGTTGTCGATTACTTGATCATAAAAATTTGAAATTGACTTCATAAGTTTTTCTTTCAATAGAGAGCATTGCTAACGCGTACAGTCGTTCTTGGTCCATAGTGTTTCTGAGAAATATTTTGATTTGTTTGAGGGTAGAGAAAACATCATTCGCTTTCCACAGTCGTCATTGGGACTGTACACAAAACAGTCAGCAATTCTACAGATTCACTATATGTTAAATTGTTTTGGATAAACATTTGTAACAACGGTACAGCCCCACTGTGTTTCATAAAATGGTGCCGTGAGTACATTACTGAGAGTTCATTTATTAATTTTAAGTAATTTACGTTTGCAGACAGGTTACACACAGTTTTAATGTCTTTATTTGGAAAGACGACTCGATATTCACTAAATTTTTCAGTTTCAAATAAATTGTTAACAGTTCGACTGAATCGAATCGAAACTAAAACTTTCATGAACCTATATGTTTAAGGTATCACAGATTTCCTTGCATATCCTGACATTCGAATTGTGGTCCTCCTTGTCAGTAAATGTCCGCTTCTTTTTGCGATTCTCTATGATCATTGTAGATTCTTCAGCAGTTAAGTTACCAAATTCTTGATTAATTTGTATTTCTATATTGTCTCTAATATTTTGAATGGATGTTGAAAAAGTTATCAAGTTCTTCTTAACTTTAAGTGCATCTAGTTGCCTGCTTTGCAGTTGATCATAGAGAATGTCGCAGTGAGGCATTATTTTATTGAAGAAAAACAACCAAAATTTAAAATTATCATTCACCAAAATCAATAATAATTTATTAACCCCTGAGCTGGATTAATAAAATATTTGTCCGACTCCGCGTCCATAATTCCTTCAAGGCATGTTTGCAATTCTTCTTTGTAAATATAAAGAGTATTCACGCATTTAGACGTAAAGTTCCATCTGGTAGGGGCCTCATGGGGTAGAAGCTTTTTCACGACGCTGTCCAGAACAGTTGCCCTTTTGGATGATTAAGAAATGTAAGCGGAAAATGCAGATAGATTTGCAAAAAAACACCTTTACACCTTTTTGTATTGTACAACACCTTTCAATTATTCGATTTAATTGGTGATTTTTCGGTCCTCAAATGTTAATGTGATATTATTTCTATTCTTATATATCACTGAATTCATGTTCACTATTATAATCGTTCAAAACATTCACTTTGCAACCACTCGAAAAGCGCGATGGCGAAAAACACCTGACTATTTAGAATGGGGCATCCCCCAAGATATGACGTTATAAATGCCTTAAATCTCCGGGTTACAAGCAAAGCGATGCATTGCTGTCTTTGTTTTTCGCACGCGATAGTAAAGAAAACAGTAGCGGCACAAACCTGTCTGTGCCCAAAGCACGTGTTCTTTAATCGTGGTGCTTCGGCAACCCACGACCTATTTCGTTACCACGAAAGACATTATGGATGTTAGACTATAGAAGTCGCAAGAAGCGTGATCATAGACAGAACACAGAATAAATTAATATAAAATCTGAAATTATTTTTTCCACTTCACTTTTTTATTTTTTAGGTAGGGCACGTGGCCACGTGACCTTATGGGCCAACCGCCACTGTTAGAAGCAAAAACCGTGGATTGAACTTGGTGAGCCATCAATCAGTAAAGTAAAACTAAATAACCACGATCTTGGGACACTATCTATTCTTTATATCTAACCCTTATCGACTAAGTGATGGAGCTGACAAGAAAAGAACAAGATCAGTTTCTAAAAATATCGAAACTCTTTGCCATCGTTACTCCATGGATTATTAATTTCTCTATTGGAACCTTTGATGTAAACTCGAAGAGATTTCCCACTAAATACCAAATGACTTTTTGAAACTTCTAGATGCGCGTTTCGCTAACCATATCAGCATCATCAGGAGAAGATTCAGTTCAGATTGAATTTATCTACCATTAAACGTCAATTTATTTATTATTAAAATCTTCCTTCGATTGAAGCATCTCCTGAAGCTGCTAACATGGTTACCAAGACGAATGTCGATAAGTTTAAAAAAGTGATTTGGTATTTAGCGGTAGATCTCTAATGTTAAAAAATATTATTATTCGAATCGTTAATATTCCCTAATAGTTTATGTAAAAATACGCTCTAAACTTTGTATTAATGCATGTCCAACAGTTTAATTAGCATGTTGTATGTTTCCAAAATTCCGTATAGCAATAAAAAAAACGAAAAGATAAAAGACAATGGCCAATTGATACCACCAGCACCACCAGCGTCTAAATCGAGAGGTTATTGTACGGGTACCGGTGACAAAAGTCGACAGGTGGTTCTTCCGCATGACAAAAAAAAAACTGATAGCACACGTGTGTGGTTTGATACGTATTTAACATCAACTACGCCTTGATAACGAAGAAGAAAACTGTCAAAAAACCACGGTTTATTGTGGTAATTTGTTTCCTTGGAGTTTTTGTTTGAAATTAAAGAGAAAAATCTATCGAAATGATCGTAAAGAAACCAGAAATTGTTGACGGCAGATGTACGAGGAATGATCAGCTGACCCGGCACGTGTTTTGGTAGCAGTATCTAGGTAAATTATCTTGAACGATGCAACCGGAGAAAAAACCAGCCTCTGTTTGTGATGAGGGACCCAAGGACTACTATAAGTAGAAGCCACAACCAAAAATTACTATCTCCTTAGTCTTAATAGGAAACCTAGCATAACCTAGTCTTTTGATTTTCAGCCTAGCACTTTAACTCCTATTATAGTTCTCTCCATTAGTCTTTTTAATTTTGATATTTTGTCCATGCGTTAGTTTGTGTGTCCATTTTAGTCTTTGAGCCATGAACTTTCTTCTTTGCAGTTTTTCTTCGTATTGTTTCGTTGGTCACATATTTTTTCTTCTACTTTGTTATAATAAAAAGAATAAACCATAAAGAACTGACATATTCAAACTGTATGTATATTTTTGCCCTTCTATAATTTTGTTTCTATTATTTAATAAAAAATATCACGTTTTCTTTTATCTCCTTTTCTTTTACCATATTTTGTTCTTTTTTCTTCTTTTTACGTTTTCGTAAAGCTTTTGTTAACTGTTATTTGATTTTTTATTATTCTCAATTTCTGTTTAGTTTTCTTTTGTTCTCCATATAAGGAATTTGAGCAATATAAAGATAAACAAATTAAATAGCTGTAGAAGAGTCAAAAACATTTGCAAGAAAATTGCAAGAAACTTTGCAAGAAACTATCATTCTTTTTTTTTTCTTTTTTCTCTTATAATTTATGCTAGTGATCTCTGTTCTGTGTTGTGCACTTGTAAACATTATTTTTGGCAAATTTCGACTATATTCATCAATATATTCTCCTTGAAGAGCAATACAACCATTCCAACGCTTTTTTTTACATTTATACGCCTTTTTTATAAAACGATGTCTCTTTGTCTTAAATATCCCTAGTTTCGGCAATTACATCTTCATTAAAACGAAATGTCTTTCCAGTAAGCATTTTTTTTATGTCTGAGAACAGGAAATAGTCGCTGGGGGCCAGAACTAGAGAATATGGTGGATGAGAAAGCAATTTGAACTGTGAGCAAACGCGGTATCCATTTTGAAAGCAATTTACGCATTCCCAAATGTTGATGCAAAATGGTATAAACACTCCTTTTCGATATCTTCATGATATCTCCTATCTCCTGCAGTTTTATTTTAAAGCTTTTAGAAATAATTTTGTGAATTTTTGTCATCAATGCTCAATGTCATCGGTGCTTGTAAAGCCACGTTTGAATTCTGCATACCAATCAATTATGGTTGATTTTCATGGGGCAGAGTCCGGAAAGTGTTTATCAAGCCATTGTTTTGCCTCAACTGTATTTTTCTTCATCAAAAAGCAATACTTAATCAAGACACATTTTTTTTTAATTGTCTTGAAACTAACAAAAGTAGCGTCACTTAAAGCACAACAACTCAGAAACTAGTAGACAAATTGTCATGAAATTTTGACAAATGATATTTGAAGGCAGGATATTTCGTAAGTGACACCATCTATATGTCAGACCAGGGACTTATTGATGGATGTGTTGATGCAAATGTGTCAATTATAAAAAATCGCCAACAATTTTTTAAACAATTACAAAAGATGCGATAATTTCCAACTTAAAAATCGAAATAATATAAAACTTCTGTCAGATGTCAAAGTCAGTCATTCCAATTTAAAAACCCATTAACAGTATCGATACGTAAATCAAGAACAAAAGTCTTATTTTACTTTTAGATCCTAGTAATATATTTTATTATAAAGCAAAAAAAACGGGAATATATTATTAAATCAATTTGAAAATAAGTAATAATTGGGATCTGTAAATTGTGGGTTCAGGCCTGCAATCAGGCTCAGCATCTTGGGCGTGTGCCCGAGCAAGGCCTGCGCGACAGCTGGAAACCGCAGCAGGCCAGCGAAACGCTGACGTCGGTCCTTTTTATCTTTTTCACCTTTTCGTATCCAACTCTTTATTTTTTTTTTCTTCGTTATATTGAAACGACCTATTCCGCCTGCAGCACAACGCCAGTTTTAATAAGACATTGTTATAGCGACAGATTCTCGATAACGACTTTTTTTAAATGTTTTTGATGTTTTAATAAGCGAAGAGATTGTTTTTTTTTAACATAAAATATGACTATTTTGTATAAATAATAGTTTTATTGATTGGGGATTTTTTTTGCGAACGTTTACTCAGCGGACTGGCAAGTGGGGAATATGTGTGACCGTTCTCTCCCTCTTTGCGTGACTGACATCGAACATGTGTCCATTGTCATAAAAATAACAATCAGAAGGTATTACTTCGGTCTGTGTGTAAAATCGTCATTACGTCTAAGATGTGATAGCATACATTGTTGCCAAATGAATCAGGGTCTCCTTTTATAGTTAAATATTGTGATTTATGAGGAGTATTCACATATGTAACAGTTTTATTTTTCAATATAATATCTTAAAACGTTATATACATTCTGCCAAAAAAAGTACCTGGAATTGGTCAATAAAACACAAAATGTTTATTGTTTATCCAAATTTATTGTATCGCCTTCAAAGTAGGCCCTTTTCGAAATAATACACTTATGCCAAAGAATAATTTAATTGTTAAAAAATGTTTTAAAGGCATTTTCCGGAATAGACTTTAGTTCTCGCCGCGAATTCTTTTTTGTCTTCTATCGACTGAAAATGGGTGCCTCGAAGTGGTAATTTGAGTTTTGGAAAGAGAAAAAGTCGGTCGGAGCCATATCAGGTGAATGCGGTGGTTGTTCAATGGTATTTCCTGAGTTTCTGGCCAGAAATTCGTTCACAATGATAGCCTTGCGAGATGGTGCGTTGTCGTGATGCAAAATCGAGAGTTTTGTTTCCACAAATCTGGGTGGTTGACCTTCTGGTAAGAATTTCGAGTGCACAACACCGCGATAATTAAAGCAAGCAGTCAACATCACCTTACCTTTTGATCTACTTTGATGTGGTTTTTTAGGTTTCGATTCAGTTGGAAGGCACCATTCCGAATCTTGCTTACTAGTTTGGATGTCAAACTCGTATACCCATGTCTCATCACCAGTTACAATGTGTTTTATGAATGTGGGGTAGGAATTAACTCGTTCTAGCATGTCTTCAGCGACTTTTACACGATTAAGTTTCTGAAGAAAATTCAAGTCTTTTAGCAGTAGTCGAGAGGTAACGCGTATTATGCTCAAACGATCGCTTAAAATGGTACGAATTGATTCGTGAGACACAGACAGATCAGCGACTACCTCTCTCAAACTTAAATGATGATTTTCAATCACCATTTCCTTCATTTTAGCGATTTTAACTTCAGTTTAATATGTTGATGGCCGACCAGAGCGAAGCAAATCTTCCACCACATCTAGACCGCTTTTGAATGCACTGTCATAACTAATCATATGCACGTGTTTTTGATAAAGTCGATTAACCGTAAGCCTTCTGCGATATTTTCAGCGACTCGGCACACGAAATTCCATTTGCAATGCAAAATTTAAGACAAATTCTTATTCGATGTTATTATCCATTGTAAAAATCGCAAAACACACTTGTGAATAAACTGACAAATGATCAATTCCCGTTACTTTTTTGACAGAAAGTATTCTATGAATTATAATTATCAACTTTTATTTAAGTTACCTAGGGTTTAAATGAAGCAGTGATAAATAAGAACGAATAAATAGTAAGATGCAGATCACCTAAAACAGGGGTCGCCAAACTTTTCAATATGTTGAGCTACTTTAATAATATTCATATAGAGAGCTATCTAAAATTGTTTAATGCAATAATGGAAACACATTTTTGACGTACAATATTTATTTTACTCTAACTATATTATACATTACATATGATGTACATACAATATACAAATCGTATCGTGTCTGAAAAATAATCACAATTTTGAGGCAACGGCATGTCATATATTTTTAAAAATTAAAGTCGCACGACCCATGTAAACAACAAAAAGAAACGTCTTACTTCTAAATTTAAATAAAAGCAAATGTAAACATAAAATTTTAATGAGAAAACTCTACAGTAGTATATAGTTCGTATAGTATAGTATAATATAGTTCGTTACCATTCGAATACAATAATCCAAATGTTCATCTGCGAGTCGGTTGTGATGTTTGCTCTTAATCACTTTCATATTGGAAAAAGAAGATTCACACAAACAGCTCGAACTGAATAACGCTTTCGCTTTTAAGGCAACGCTAACTAAAACTGGATATTTGTCTTTACTTACTAAAGACCAGATACATTTTGTATTTATTTCCAAGAATTTTAAGGTTAAATTATTTTAAAGCCTAATTAGTTCCATTACTTAGGATTTAGGATTTACGGATAAAGGTGCATCTGAATCAAAAGGCTATTTTGCGACTGGACCTACAGCTTAACGTGGGTTCCGGACCACGGTCATCAGCTACCGACAAACCCAGGCCAGCACCCCCTCATGCTATCAACTCTTGGTTATGTGTCTATTCATAAGTCTATCAGCCTTTATTATACCCAGCCTTTAACTGGCGTGATTGAGGGGTAATTCGTTGCCGGATTTTACACTCTTGCCTAGAAACAATACAAACATTTAGGTGTGGATATTTGTAGGCGTGTGTGTGTGTGTGTGTATGTGTGTGTGTGTATGTGTGTGTGTGTGAGTGTATATAAGTGTGTGTGTAGGGGTAGGAAGTAAGATGGACAGAAGAATTCAAGGAAAACACCCATCCGAGCTCTGGAATCGAACCAGCTACCTTTGGATTACTAACTACCTTGGCTACCTAACCCCGCCAAAATGTTGCATAACACAAGTTGCAAATTGCTCAATATTAATTTCCATAAAGGGTGAGTCAATAAATTGCACAATCATCGCAATGCAATGCGATGACGTTGAAATTTTTAAAACAGAATTTAGAGGCATCCTTCAAGTTCGATATTATTTGCACATATTTATCTTCGTAAGGTTGCAACTGATTTTGAAATATCTTTTCTGAAAGAACAGGGAAGTGCTTGGTGTGTCGCGATTAATTAGGTTTTCTACCCAAAACTCAAGCTTTTTGGTAAACACTTTTATAACAGAAATCATTTCCGTTAATTCTTTGTCTCTCCCTTGAAGCTGTAAATTAAGTTCATTCAATCTCTGTGTAATGTTTACCAGAAATCCAAAAACTTCAAGCCAGGTTGAGTTATCCAGTTCAGGAATGGGTTTATTGCGATGTTTAAAAAAATCCATTAGAGCAGGTAGGAGATGATTAAAACATTTCAGTACTTTTCCTCTACTCAACCATCGGCCTTCAGAGTTAAGAAGTAAATCCCCGTATTGAGAGTCCCCTTGTCTTGTCGTGTCTATCTTGTCTTGTGTCACTCTCTTTGTTCTCTGTAACGACTGAGCTCAAACCTTGTTTATAATTTTTACTACCATTATCATAACGTCGTATAGGTTCAAAAACTTTCCGCATAATGCTTTTTGGTGAATAATGCAGTGATAAGAGAGGAATTGCAGAAAAGTATCATCCTTTCGACATAATACCACAAGACCCTTTTCGGAACCCACCATAGATTGAGCTCCATCTGTTGTCAAACCTACCATTTTAAATATTGGAATTTTGTCAGACGAAATAACATTTTTCAAATAAGAAAACAGGTCCTGTCCAGTAGTATGCCCTTTTAGTAGAATAATTTTCAAATTTTTTTTTTAATCATAAAATCTCTAAAAATCCTGACGAAAACAGCCATCTGGGCGGTATCAACCACATCTGTGGATTCATCAAGATACAAAGAAAAATAACTACTGTTATCGAAGTCACGTGTTAACTGTAAACAAAACATAACTACTCATTACTTCTACTCGTCTAATCACTGTAATGGCAGAAAGAAGAATTGCATTGTTTTTAGGGCAGACACTATCTCGTTTTTATTTTTTAAGTTGGCGAATAATGAATCAGCAGCTTCTAAAAATGCATGTTTTATTATTTATCCTTCCTCATAAAGCTTCCTATTTTGTACAATTATATGCGACACGCGATAGGAAGTTTCAGTTGCAGCCTTATTTTTGTCAAATACTTTTAAAAATGTTGATTGTTGTCCAATTAAATGATTTTTCAATTGACTCAACTTTTCCTTTCTAGTGATAGAATGTAAAGGATATGTTTTTTCAAAAGCTGAACAGTTTTATAGTGCCTTTTAATATTTCCCTTTAGCATCAGATACAGAACCATTACACAACAAACATACCCTTTGTTCGTATTGTTCTTCCCACTCCGAATGGGAATGGTATGTCTTAACTTTTTACTACTGCTTGCCATACTTGTAATTGTAATTGTAACGTAACTGAACACTGAAAGCGTTGTCGTCGCACAGGTCTATCTATATATCCCGTTAAAAGCAGCCGAAATTCTTCCTGAAAGATCGATTGGTCGCTACTCGCTACAATTTTGTAGCCGGTTTTGCGGATTCTAGCGTGGCGACGTAATCGGCTGATCTTCGGCACCTACGATACGCTGATCAGACAGTAATTCGTAACATATTATAATTTCGATATTTTCGTTTATAAAGATTATGAATTCGACCTCTGAGGATTGCTTATAGCCGTGAGCTACCGAAATAACGGTAGCTCACGATCGACGGGTTGGCAATCTCTGACCCAAAATGTCCAATCTGTCCCAAGATTTAAATTCACACAAAGGGACATGAAAGTCAAGGTCTATCAAACACTCATTCGGCTACTAGTTCCCTTATCATCATGATGACCGTTCAACAGTTCGGTTAACTCTTGCAAGTGTTTTCTAATCATGTTAATGAGGTGGATTACTTCTTTTTTTTTATGTTTTGGCCCCTTTGGTAATGCCTCTCTTCCATTGCTTCATGTATCTGCATTCCATTCTGCAGTCTGCTATATCTAGTGCTTTTACAGCCTTTTCCACCTGGTCTAACCATCTCCCTCTCGGTCTTCGCCTTGCTCTTCTCACCAATTTTATTACCCTTTTGATTATTTTTATCGGTGACTTCTCATTATGTGACCTGCCAGTCCAGCCTTCTTGTTTTTATGTACCTGACTATATTCTCTCCCCCTAATTCTTTCTCTATCTCTTCATTTCTTTTAAGTTTCCTTTCTCCATTTTCTGTTATATCTGGTTCAAGTATATTTTTCAGTTATTTTAAGTATCTTATTTACTTCACTATAGTATTTAAATAATTAAATAAATACTATATACTGGTTATTCATTATTTACCTATAACTGCTAAATATTGGCCATCACAAAGAAAACAGAACAAAAATGTTTGCATTATTTAACAGAAGTGTACTTGGAAAATAATTCTGGATGCTGTAAATGATAATGAAAATTACCAAAACTTGGAACTGAAGCAATTATACAAACATCTGGATATTGTAGACAAGAAACATCTCTCTAGCAAGAAGAACCAATCAGAGGAACCAAAAGAAGAACCACAAGAAACCGATCTCTAGTAACCGCTAGAGATAGGTTCTGATGAAAACGAAGATTTGCAGGAAGTCAAAACTCACTGACGAGCTGCAGAGGAGAAAGAAGAAAATACGAAGAAAGGTGTAATTCTCATATAGACGATATAAGATATGCTAAAATTAAAAAGAATACTCCTTTATGCCATTTTAGGATCAGTATAGCCAAATTAACGAAAAATATACAAAACTATTCGAAGATCTCTGTAAATCATACGAATTATTTCATTACGTTAAAATAGATTTGAAACTGAATTTGAAATTGAGATTTGAAACAAAAGTTGTTCGCAAACCACTTGGTCGCCTGATTTTTTGAGATAAATGGGTCTGTGGCTACAGTGCCACTCGAGAATCGTAGAATGGTCAATTCTAAATGGTACACAACCATTTGTTTGCCAAAAGTCTTTGAAGAACTAAGAAAAAACAACCAGCGACGCAGGGTCATTCTTCCCCTTGACAACGTGAGCTCTCACACATAGGGCCGAACAATTCAATATTTGACCGGTCAAAACATCGAGTCATCCGCTGGACAGTCCTGATTTGACACTCAATGATGTCTTTTTGCTTTGCTGCACTGTAGCTTCTTCGGATCGTTGACAACGAATGTGTATCGAAACGCGTTATGTTTTAGAGAAAAATATAAGTGGAAATTAGACAACTTTGTTTTATTTATACAATTTAGTAAGAATGTTCCTCAAGAAAATGCCGCAACCATCCTCATTAATATTGTTTGATATTTCGTTATTTTTTTCGCGATTTTTTTGTATTAAATTATAATGTGAATGTACAGAGACAATAGTCAATCCAGATGTTGAACCCAGAGATGTTATTTATCACCTATAGCGTGAAGATAAACGATTTAAGGGCATGACTTGCATAAAAACGAATCAAGCAGTGACCGGAAGGGGAAAAACACGTTTTCGAAAGGCCCCGTTGTCTTAGATTTAAGAGCATTAAGGGATGAGAGAGTCTGTAAGTCATCGTTGAGGGTAGTTATGTTCGTTTTCGGTTGACTTTTTGATTTGATAATGTTTTTTATAGCGCGGAAATGGATAAGAGTAAGGTAATTAGCCTTTGTCCGAGGCATTAGGACGCTGAACAAACAAAAAGGGATGGTCTGGAAGGGTTAGGGCTTCGCATTTACAAGGATGCAATTAATTTTATGGGTGACATTGTGATGTCAAAGATGTATCATCAAAAATAAACAACAATGTTGATGAGAATAGCATGATAGTTTCTTAAGAAATCATGGTAGATGGTAACATGGTAGATCTTAAGGGATATTGAGTTGGGTTGATGTAATTTTTTTAGAGAAATTTTATTTATTAATAAATACATTTATCGATACAGTATGTGCCGTTCTATTCGAAGACACTTCTCCATCTCTCCCGGAGCTGCATAACCCCGCGCTCAAAAAGCTCTGAGGTTTCTAGCTAAAGAACTGATCCAAATTATTTGTCAAGTTTTCCAAGGAAATCAAGTTTTTATCATCTAAACTGTTTTGAACCGATCCTAATAAAGGTATGGGGGGGGGGGGGGGGGCGCAAACATCCAAGTGAAGTTGTAAAAGTTTGTGCCGGGTGGCCGAAGACATGTGTGATCCTCCGTTGCCATAAATCGTTTTCAGTCATTTTCAGAACGCACAGAAAAACTCGGTTCACGATCATCAGATGTTGGCAAACCTTCCTTCTAAAGAGAAAGCCAACAATATTGGCAATATCGACCGCTACGCCACCAATCTCATTACTTTATTAACACACTTGCTATCATATAGCGAAGCTAGTAATAAAAAAAATTCAAGTGACAAAGCGGTGGGACGGATTCACAGATATCTCCACAAAAAAGAACAGTTACAAATCGAATCAAAATACGATACAAAAGAAAAAAAAACCGTTCTCACACCATCTATAAATATTAATGACCCACCCCAAAATTCGAACATTCTAAATAAATATTTTCTTTTTGTTTTTAATCTTGCCGATTGAGGTCGATAGGACAGAAGAAACCATGTTGCTTTATCTTCACGATCTCTATCTGCTACCGTCAACGATATTAAATATTTATACCTAGTTTACGACAATTTAAGGCATTATTAAAATGTAAATCCAATCTTTTACAGTGATCTCACGACGAAAGACCAAAACAAAGGTCTTGACAGGTAAAAATCAGCAGTCGACTTGACGGAGTATCGGAGAGAAATGTTCAGCTTTTCGGATGGACATTTGCATTGTAATTTGTGTGGGATCGTTGGATATATATATATATATATATATATATATATATATATATATATATATATATATATATATATATATATATATATATATATATATATATATATATTGATATGGGTATCGGATAAAGGTATCGAAAATATTGTTAGAATTGTTGAAAAAAAATGTAATGTTAGAGCTCTTAATATTAATATGAAGAGGTGCCCCATCGCAAATTTCAATTTCCCCTTTAAACAACATAGGAATTTTTTAAACTTTGGAATTTTATAGCTCTTCAACGGAACATTACTCTGGAAAGACTATTTATTACATATCTTTGTAGAAAATTGAATGTTCTTCAAAAAAGGTCTCTCATAAATGTTCTATAAATTTGCTTTTCAAAAGTTATTCTAGGCTAAAGTTGAATACATGATACATTTTTATATTTTTTTAATTTTTCGATAAAACTATCAATTTTATCGAAAAATATTATTCAACTTTTTTTGTAGATTATTTAATTTCCTATAAATTTTCACTAATATATTTTTCGAAACTCCGTAAGGATCGTGAGTTATTTAAATTAAAATGTGAATTTTTCTAAATAATCGGATTTTTATTATTTATAATATAAATAAAATTATTCAATTTTTTAACTGAAAATTTTTTACTTATTATATCTAATTAATTGTTAAAAAAAACATGTTCTTATTTAAGTTAAAAAATACTGATTTACTTTACTTATTTCTACGAAATGATTTCAATGTCAAGACGAGCGAAACACAAAAACCAAAAAAAAAAATTTTGTATTATATCATTTATATAACACTACTATATAGTAAATCTGTAATTTCAATTTGAATAAACGCAAGCTTTTCTAAAATTTAGTCAAATATAACAAGTAAGTAACAGAAAAATTGAATAATTTTAATTTTATAATCAATTATATCAATAAAAATCCGATTATTTAGTAAAATTCATATTTCAATTTAAATAACTCACGATCCTTTCGAAAAATATATTAGTGAAAATTTATAGGAAATAGAATGATCTATAAAAAAAGTCGAATAACATTTTTCGGTAAAATTGATAGTTTCGTCAAAAAATTGAAAAAATGTAAAACTTATTAAGCAATAAAATTTAGCTTCGAAAAGCTTTTGAAAAAGTAAATTTATCAAAAATAGATACCTTTTTGAAGAACATTCAATTTCCTACAAATATATGTAATAGTCTTTCTACATTAATGTTCTGCTATAAAAGCTATAAAATTATAAAGCTTTAAAGGGGAAATTGAAATTTGCGATGCGGCACCTCTTAATATTAATATGAAGACCGCAAACTTTCACAGTATGTTTTTTTCATTTCAATATTTTCGATACCCTTGAGAAAAAAAAATAGTCGTTTTTTTGAAGTCTCTCTACATTTTTATGGCTTTTATTAATTCTTGACAAAAATACACACGTATTATAATGGAAGCAAGAACAAAATAACAGAAAATATCATTTTTGAAACTTAAAGTCTACTCTAAAAATACACAAAAAAACTTAAAACTACTTTGTAAAAAGTCTATTATATGAGTTTGCTTTTGGAGCATACAAGAATATTTTGTTGTATATACATTTATATTTCAAGCGTTGCGCTCTAAATGGCCTCTTCTGTAGTGCTTCTACTTTCTAAAAATCGTTTTACGTTTTTTATCCCTGTTATAACATCATGAAAAGTTTGGAGCATTTCTTGTAATGGTACTTCTTCATCTTCTTCATCACTCTCAAGCTGTTCAGCTCCACAAATCCGCGCCGTAATTTCTTTGTCAGTAGACAAACTTGTTATAGCAAGGTTGTAGTGTTATAGCAATTTGTTTAATAAGCCATTGAGTGAGAGGCAAGTCATCGTCCTCATCGAACTCGCAAAGGGAGAGCCATGCATGTTTGAAATAATTCTTAACTGTTTTTTGGGGAAACTTGTTGCCAGGCTTTAGAGCCATTTCAATAGCATCGAGCATTTTTATTGCTAAAATTTGATGGGAAAAAGTCCAATTTAATGGTTTTTAGATTCGTAAGATGCGGATGAGCAGGGCAGTTATCAACAAAAACTAATGTGTGCCTATTTACTCTCTTCTCTTCTTTCTTTCTATCAGTTATTTGTCCCATGATTATAATTCACTTTCGAAAATATCAGCGGTCATTCACGCTCGCTTGTTTGCTATATAATTAACTGGTATTTGTTTACATTTTTAAAACACCCGGGTTTGTTAAATTTGCCAATAACTAAAAGTTTGCGTTTTTTAGTTGCGGTTATGTTTGCGCACACATGAATCGTTATTCTTTCATTCGACAATTTTCTCCCGATACATTTTTCACCCTTAAAGCTCATTGTACCATATGGCACAAGTACAAAAGACCAAGTACGTCGGCGTTAAAAACATCGCTAGTGTCACAGTTTCTAAGATGTGGAACTAATCTTGATTTAACCTAACCCATCGGATTTTCCAGATTTACACTCGTGGCTTCTCCATAAATTTTACTAGAACTTATGTTGTACCACTTTTTGAATCTATGTAACAATAAACTTAAGTAATAAAGAGATTTACCACTAAACACCGAAACACTTTTTTAAAGTTCTCGACGCACGTTCAAATCATCTCCTGATGATGCTAACATGCTTAGCGAAACGTGCGTCGTGAACTTTAAAGAAGTGTTTCAGTGTTTAGTGGTAAATCAATGTAACCAACTCGAATCGCAAGAAAACCCAGCAACATTAAACTCTTCAGACTTTGCCTAAAGAATGGGCCCACTAATTGTAGTATTTATGCTTCTTTGATACGTAAACCATTGACGTAATGATTCATCAATGTTTTTTTGAACAGGTTTGCAAATTCTTTTACGTTGTTTCGGAACTCCACGGAATTGCAATATTCTATGTTTGTTTTTCAGTATCGTGGACACTGTTGGACTCTTTCAAAACCACTTTCTATCTCTTGAATTATTGAATTTTTTTCATCTTTTATTAAGGTCTTACGAACCATTTTAGTGGAACTAACTTCGGTTGGTTCATCTATGCTTAACACACAATTCGTTTATAAATTCGCTTAAACACGACCACAAACAGCACAATTTTACTATACACCACCAATAAAATTATCTGGAATAGGCCATTTAATACAAATACATAACTCTAAGTAAATAATGCTGGACCTAATCGCAAAAAAAATGCGGTACCGTTTGTCGGTCGGTCCAAAGGCGGCTGCCTGTCTTTTGCTTTAATTTCTTGCACAATACATGTTACCTAAATAAAAATAAAAAGTATGTTATAAAAATGAATTATCTATTGAATGCTGCTTCATAATAACTGCCGGAACTTCGGTAATAACGATCGGATGTACTCCCGGACTAATAGTCTAGCGTATTCTTCCATCCGCGAAACACTACGAATATATATATATATATATATATATATATATATATATATATATATATATATATATATATATATATATATATATATATATATATATAGTTGGACCATATGACCCATTTCTAACAAAATTACTATTCGGCCAAGTTTATTAATTTTTTAAATTTTAACGCTTGAAATAAATAAAACGTGTCGATAAATTAACATCAAACGTGAAAAAAGAAACAATATTTGCTATTTTATAAATGTTATGGCTTTATTTTTATGACCACACTTTCATATTCTTTTTTTCAAATTTTTGTTAAGTATTATTTTTACAGTATTTTTTTATAACTAAGTTTGATATTATGTTTTCCCATTTTTGTTATGATGCCAATTTATATGTGAGAAGACGTATTAATGACGAATGCAATCCACGTAACACTTTGGGTACAGGTGTTTTTCATATAACAGAATAAGTACAAAACTTTGGATAAAAGAAAATATAACAAAAGAAGTTATGACAGAAGACAGTTATGTTACCTTTTGATACAAAGAATATGCCTTTACAGTGGGTTTACCACCAAGACAATAATTCCAAACAAACAGCTCATGTGGTAGTAGTTCGAGAGGAAACATATGGGTGATAAAGTGGCCTTCTCTGTTTCCGGATCTAAATCCGATTGAGAAGCTTCGGAAAGAGTTAAAACGACATTTTGATGGTAAAAAATAGCAAGCAAGAAGACATTGTGGCAAGAAATTCGGACATTTTGGTTTTCAATACCTGTAGAATCAGTAATAGAGAATCAGTAATTATGTGGACTAAACAGTTTTGAAGAATTACACCTTTTAGTTTTTTTTTATGATTTGTAATTAAAATTAAATCTTTTTTTTTACTCCATGATATATCTACCACATAGGAATATCTCATCAACGTATAATTGATCGTAACAAATCAATATATTATAACCAAAGATTAAGGTGACTTTAACTATCACACAAAGTAGCAAACATTTATTTATTCATCCAAAATGATTTTGGCATTTTTATGGCAAGGATTCACCTCACACTAATTCCAACATTTTTTTTTCTGTCTTCGAAACAGTTTATGGGAGGGTTGCTATTTATGTATCCAGAACTGGCAATAATGATGTTGCTAAGCGCTATCTGACATACACATTGTAAAATTTGACATCGTTGACTGTATACGTACTCAGAACGTTTTGTTATATGGACACTATTTGTGTTGTTTAGGGACTTTTTATCTTAGTCAAAAAATTAAATTAACTCATGAGAATTTTCGTACGACGATTTTCGAGGTGGATTATCTTAACAACAGTGCATCGATCAACTCACTTCGACTTTTGGCGATAAAACACCATCTAAAACTATTGTATATCACTGTCCGCATAATTTGACAATCGCTCAAAAAGGCAAATGCAAAAGAGAAATGCTCAATACAATCGTGGTGTGTCAAAAGCCATGTATAACATCTACACAGTATGAACCCGAAAATAAACAGCAGTCGACTATATGCGAACAAAAATTGTTCGCGCAAGAAACATTTCGAAGCAAATGGTCACCTGTTTTTTTTTTTATAAATGACCATGGGGCTACAGTGCCACTAGAGAATCGTAGAGCGGTCAATTCTGAATGGTTCACAGCCATTTGTTTGGCATGTTTTTGAATAAATAAGAAAAACAACCAACGACGCAGCATCATCCTTCAACATGACAGCCTGAGCTCTCACATATCGAACCGAACAACTCAATATTTGACCGGTCAAAACATCGAATTGATAGGTCATCCGCCGTACAGTCCTGATTTGGCACCAAATGAGATCTTTTTGTTCCCGTCCATGAAGAGTAAACTATGTGGTCAACGATTTTCGACGCCAGAAGAAACGGTTGAAATTGGTTTAAACATATGCAGAAGTGTATCGATCATCGCGGAGAATATTTTATTAAAAATAATAAAAAAATATAAAATTTATTAAAAGTAATAAAACCATTTTCAATGATAAATATTTGTTTTTATTTATTATTCCAGATACATAAGCTAGCAACCCTCGTATATTCGACTTCTGGTATTTCATATTTAACTGAAGTAGATGAAACTTGATTTAAATTAATTTTAAATAATTGAACTGAGACTTGTGCATAAATGGCCACTATATTTAAAAACGTTTATAATTGTTTTGACAAACGGTGCCTTTTTCAAATACGAAACTGCAATCTTAGTAGTAAGAAAATGTTAGTTTTGCAACTAGGCATCTCAAATATCGAAATACAGTCATCTTAAAGTTTCTTTCACTCTTTTAATTCACTGTTATTTATTGCGAAGCGGAATAAACGTATCTCGTTATTTCCATCTGCTTCGTTGTTTATTTTCGATATTATGATACGGCTTCCGCATTACAATGTCACCGAGAAAATTAATTGCATCCCTTTAACACCAACGGCCAAAAGTCTCAGTCCATCCCTCTTTGTTTGTTCAGCGACCCAGCACCTCGGACAAAGGCTAATTATCTCGCTCTCATCCATTCACACTATCTCGTAAAAAAAAACAGAATCAAATCAAAAAACCAGCCAATCCTTTCTTAACAATAAGTCCAACCACTCTCCTAAAGACAACGGACGTTCTCGAAACTTGTTTTTACCCTTCCGGTCACTTCCTGGTTCATTTTTATGCAAGTCATGCCTCTGAATCGCTTATCCTCACTATGAAAACTATAAATTTTGTCCTTGGGTCCAGACAGGACAGCATCATGGCAAGATTTTTGACCGTGTGACCAAAGGACACTCGGAAGTAGATGCCTGTAAGCGGATATCTACCTGTGTAGTGTGTGAGACCATTGTCTTCACAATAAACGTATCCCAGATGCAACAATGGATAATAAATGGTTTTATTTATCCCCGAGGATAAATGTATGTTTGTTTTTAATAGCGTGAAAAAACCGGTTTTGTGGTAATTACTAGATGGGATGGGTCCGGATGAAAGGATATATCGTTGTGGCGGTGGCATTGACGGATGCTTGATTTTTTTTAGTAGTAATTGAGTCATATCTTTAAATTTATCAAAACGATCTTTTAATGTGACTTTTAAACTGGTTTTTTCTTCGTGACGCTAAATAATAATTATTATTATCATCTAATATATCTATGTGTGAAGTAGCTGTTTCATATACACTATATGTCGGAAAAATGACGTATCTTTTTAAACTTAAAGAAAACCGCTAGCGCCATCTATTGAAACAACATATACTCCCTTTATATATTTTCCTTAAATATCCTTTTTAAAACGAGACCATCATTAGAATCGATCAACGAATTGTGAAATTGTTGCGCTTAAAGTGACAATACTTTTTGTCAATTCCTCACAAAAATACAATGGCAGTAAGAGTTAATATGACATTTTGTTTCAAGCTTGGTAAAACTCTTCTAGAAACATTTGAATTGGTGAAAAAAGTATACAGTGATGATTGCGTATCTCGTATCATCACTCATGATCATGCTTTGCAGGACGACGCAAAGCCAAGCCGGCCGAAAAACAAAAATCGCGATGAACTGGTCAAAAAAGTTCGTGAAATGATCACCTACTATGCGAATTTGACTGTGTTCAATGCGGAGGAATTAAATACGATCAAATACATGATTCACGAAATTTTGACAAATAATTTAAACAAAATAAATTTAAACATGCTCCGTATTCACCAGATTTATCTCCGTGTGACTATTTTCTCCTCCCGAAACTCAAACTGGTCATGAAAGGAACGTTTTATGATAGAGTTATATAAGTTCAAAAAGCTGTGACTAGGGTCATTGAGCCAATTCATTCCGTAATTTTTCCCAAATACTGTGTATAAAGAACTCTACAAATCCTTTTAATGTGGTTGATCGCTCCAAGTTTTTTCTTGTTGTCGTTTTCTTTTTTTTCGTTGAGTTTTTGCCTTCTCAAGTATTTTCTTCCATTTCGTCCTATCTGCGTTTGGTATTTTTATATTTTGTTCCACCTATTGTCTACATCTGATTCTGGGTCGCCCTCATCTGTTCTGTGCGGTTTGCCATATTGTTAGAGATATGTCTCTTATCGGTGTATTCTATTCTCTTACCATATTTTATAGTCCGAACCATCGTATTATTTGTACTTCAATTGTTCTCAATTGTTTTCCTTCCCAACAGCTTCTCGATCTCCAAGTTCATCAAGTTTCTGTTGTATCAAGTTGCTTGTATTATTGTTCTTATTATTTTGCGTTCAAAAATATTTATTTTGTCTTGTTCTTTTACAGTGAGTGTTATAGTTTCTGCTGTATTCTTGTATGTTTCTAGTTTATTCCTTGTACAGAATCTCTTGTCTTTCAGAAATGTTTTGTTGCTGTGGAATGCTCTATAGCCTTTCTGTGTCTTCTCGTCTATGTGGAGTCCCTCATTTTTTCAATCTATTATGACTCCCAGGTATTTAAATTTTTTCTTCCGCGCCCTAAATTTCTCAATATTTCTGCTGCAGTACGTGTACCTTCTTTTCAACTCATTTATTTCCAGCCTTTTTTTCTCCGACTCGTTGTGGATTGTTTCTATTACGCGCTGCAGTTCTCTCTAGTATCTCAGTTCTCTCTAGTATCAGTTATTGCAACGGCAAAAGTCCATGGGGGGCAAAAGTTTCATCTATGAATTTTATCCAAGAACAGCAAAATCTAGCAACGTATACACTAATCTATATTTGCTTTCAATGTGTTTAGGTCTCTAAGAAATTTAAGCAGTATTGTGATAAGATTTGTGAAAAATATGAGGTAAGTTCTATTTTGTTATATATAACCTTATTTTCTCATCTTAATATTTAAGATATTTCATGAAATCAACAGTTCTAATTCTAAAACAAAATATGGGCAACTTTTAGGTTATGTTTTAATAATCTAGAATACATATAGTAGTGCCTACCGTATGGCCACACGTGTCAGCAGAAACTTTTTTTTTAGTTTACGCAACATGTGGAGCAAAAGTCCGATGTTCAGGATGGGACTTTTGCCCTCTCAGAACCATTTGTAATTTTTCTTATAAGGTTTATTAGTTTTAGGTCATATAAAAGAAAAACAAATAGAAAAACATTTACGGACAAAGAATAATTAAAAGTATTTTTAAAAGAACCGTCGCAAAAGAACTTGGAATAGATGAATCTACTCTACGAAAGAGAATAAAATCGGGGCATGATTTTGATAGCTTAGGAAGATATCGAAGTGTTTTCTCAGAGGAAATGGAACGTGAACTTGTAGAATACTGCCAAAATTTAGATAACCATTTTTATGGTATCACATAAATCTTTATGAAAAATCACGTATGAATATGCAGTTTTAAACAACATAAAAAAATCATTTAATCCAAACTAAAAACTACCTGGAAGAGATTGGGCAAATAGTTTTATTAAAAAAATACAACCTTACGGGCTCCTCACGTTACTAGTTTAGCAATCATGATGGGGTTTAACAAATTTCAAGTTAATTTGTTTTTTGAAAATCTATCAGAATTATTCAAAAAAAAATCATTTTCCACCAAATGCTATCTACAATGAGAGTGATATTTCAATCGTTTCTAACAAAATACCAAAAATTATTAACACGAAAGGCAAGAAATTTGTGGGATTTGTGGGAAATATCTTCATTTGAGCGTGGGGAATTAAGTCACTATTGTTTGCGCTATGAGTGCGTCGGGTAATTTGTTCTTCCAGCGATAATATTTCCTCTAAAGAATAAAAAACGAGAAGAGAAAGAATAAAAAACGAGCTGATGGATGGGGCTTCACGAGAATCTACATCAATGTGTTCGGACTCTGGATACATAAATGGCAACTTATTTATAGAGTGGCATAAACATTTTCGCTCCAAAGTTCGAGAGGGTAAAGAACATCCTGTTCTTCTCATACTCGATAACCATTCTTTCCATGAGTGTTTAGAAGCAGTAAATTATTGCAAAGACAACGTTATTCATCTATTGACGATACCACCCCACCGCAGTCATAGAATCCAGCCTTTGGAATCTCTGTTATTTTAAGGCATTAAACACATTTTATGCAGAAGAATGCGATAAATGGCTGACAACAAATGCCGGTAGAAATATTACTCACTTTCAAGTTGCCAAATTATAGTAATAAAAGGTTAGTAAAAAATAGTAGTAAAAGGTTTTGAAAATAAATTAACATGTGTTCTCAAAAGAGGATTGTTTCCCGTCAAAAGCCCCAGATAAGAATGCAAATAAAGTCAATCTCCAATTAAATAACAGCGATTCTGTTCACCTAGCGACAATATCAGAAGAAACGGCTTTAATAAGAAACATCGCAGTCAAGCAAACACTTTTAACACTAGAGAAGATGGAGCCTGCATTAGTTTAGCAACATGCAGAGAAAACACAAGTGTCACCTAAGGATATAATTCCTCTACCAAAATCTGGTAAAGACAAGTTGAAAAAGTCAACGCGTGCCAAAATAAAAAGACCAATTACAGAGGATACTACGACTGAATCAAAAAAGAAGATTAAGGTAAAGGAGAAACTATTTGATAATGTGTGTCCAGGAAGCCATGAACCCATGACGAGTGAAAGTCGTATGAGAAAATTGACGATTTTCAATGCGATTTATGTATTTAAAGCGTGTGCGGATATTTGTCCAACATTAATCGAATTTTTGCCTCACACAGGGTAAAAGTCATGTATGTATGATAAATGTTTTTTTTATAATAATTAAATCTCACAAAATTATATACGATTTTATTTATCAACTTCTAGTTTCTTTAGCATCATAGACTTTCTTTTATAAGAAACATATTTTTGTCGATCCTGAAAAGTTTTAATGAATGGATCCTTGTCCTTTTCGAAATGATGGGTTCAATTGATGGAGACCGTGAATCGCTGAGGTCGTTCTAGTCTTGGATTATTCAGCACAGAATCAGTTTGTTTAGTTTTTTTAATATGTTTCTGACCGAACTAAAACTAATTCCTAATCTCTCGCTTATTTTCCAATGGTTCAATCCTTTGCGATGTAGTTTAACCTCTTGTTTACGTAAGTACACATAATGTTCACTAGTTTTTGCCATTTTAAAATATCTGAACAGGCAAGAAATCATATAAAGAATTACAAAACTGTGTTTTAAATCTTATTTACTAATATATACTTTGAAAACGTTAAATTCTATCTTCCAGAATTGTGTTTTTATGTGTATCTACTGGTAAACAAATCACATATGTGCCAATATTTAACCTGTAATTTTCAAATTTATCTTATCTTCTACAATGTTTTTTTTTAATATTTTAAAAAAATCAAAATATATTACATAACGAAAATTTGAATGTTTTCAGAATTGAGGAAAAAATGAGTGTGCCAATACTTTTTGACCCACTGTATAAAAAATCTGAGCATTATTATACAAATCTAAAAAACAATATTTTTTATCTGGGTTCATCAACGTAAATCGTTTGGAAAGCCGACGAGAAAATCGAAGTCAACTGGTGAACGTCCTCCAAACAGTCACCTAAGCAGAAACAAAAGACGAACGTCTCAAATGAATTTGTCAACAAGGCCGTTTCAACATCGCGTCTGCTGCCGCTGCTTCTCGCCGCGGAATTTAGATCGATGATCGATCGATTCGTTGGTCAGCATGTCCGGAGGTTTGCGTTATCTTGCTGTTCTGCGGTTTTTTTTTAGAACGCTCGTTGTTTTATTTTTTCTGACCGCGTATGAAACGCAGACTTTGCAATTTTCATTCTGTTTGACGGATGTACATCGATGCTTTTTTTTGCTACGGTTATTGTTTTATGTAGGGTAATTGGTTTTTTTGGATGCAGCACGTGGATACGGAAATACAGTGGGTCAGAAAAGTATTGTCACATATTGCTTTTTTCCCTCAATTCTCACAATATTCCACTTATCGTTCGGTGATGTATTTTAGCTTTAATTAGATATTAAAAAACATTATTGGATGTAAAAAAATGAGACGAAGGAGAAAATTAAACTTGAAAATTAAGAATCAACAAAAATATTGGCACAGTTGTGAAAAACTCAATTTTTGAGGAATATTTAATGAAAGGTTTTCAAACTATGTATTAGTAAACAAAATCGGATTAAAACATCGGACTTTATATGTTTCGATGCTTATTCGGGTGTTATAAAATACCAATACCGCGCTCGAAACAATGATCGGTTTGCAGTCTAATCTCTTAAGTCATTTTGTTGCTACGAGAGTACTTTTCGAAATGCCATTGCGGTTTAAACAATTTAGAGTTAGCGTAATTTTTTTTTCGTGCGGTAAACATGTCGAGCTTCGGGCCAAATAAAGAGCAAAAAAAACACGAGTGAAAATCGTCGTATACTTTGTGGAAATCCCAACGCAAGACGTTTGTAGATGATTCAAAAGTGGTGATTTCGACTTGAAAGACCAACAACGCCCGGGTCAATCAAAAAAATATGACGAAAATATTATATAAATTTGGTAAAGCACACGGTTGTGGCACTTTTGGATTAGAAATATGCAGTTTGTTTTTCAGAGATGAAGAAATAAGGCTGTTGCAAGATTTCAATGTGTCTCTGACTTGGTTAACCATTTTTGACAATGGCTTCCTGGGTTATTCTTTATATGGACTGTCTTGAATTCATTTTTCAATGCGTTCAAAGAAATCAGATTTGTCGATTACTACATCCTTATTTCCCTTATCAGCTTTTAAATAAAAACAATCCTTCTCTCGCAGACGCTTGACAATCTTAGAAATATTTGACATATTTTGCCTTTTATTTGAAATATTTTTTTTGCGATTCTGCCTATACATGACTCTCTGACGAAAGCATTTGGAGGACTCCAGTAATTATTTAATACCAGTTTCAACACCGGCTGCCATATCCTCGAAAGCACTACGAGATGCCCGCAAAGCAAAGCTTCACGGTTCATGATTTTTACATGCTTCAATAGGTAGGTTCTCATATAAATAAAATATAGTTTAGTTTTAGAATTACATTACTCATTACATAAGCGTTAAGCATTGTTGAAAGAAGACGATACGCAAACTGAACAACAAATGGCAGATAGGTAAGTATATCGCCGAACCATTTGTGATCGTCTGCATGCCATGAAAAAGATCTAGAAGACAAGAAAATGGGTACAACATCTGAATTACAGACAAACTGGAAAATCGACAAACGGTGTGCGAAGTTTTGCTTTCTCGGCATAAAAGAAAAAGTTTCAAGTTTCTTGCATCGGAACGTGATTGGAGACAAAAAATAGATATATTTTGAGAACCCAAAACGCAGTAAATCATGGGTTGACCCAAGACACCCATTAACATCGACCGCAAGACTGAGCAGCTTTGAAAAGAAGACAATATTATTCATTTCAATGATCAATTTGAATCATGCTAGAAAACACGGAAAAGTGATGTTGCAGCGGGACAACGCGCCGCACATACCAGACTTGGCCCCCTCCGACTACCATCTGTTTTCATCGATGTCTCACGCACTTTCCATGAAACATTTCAACAATTACGGGGATGTAGAAAAATGGCTTAATGACTGGACCACCTCAAAAGATGTAAGGATTTGAATAAACCATTTCCTACCTTTCTCCCAAATAAAACGTGTTTTTTTAAGAAAAAAATAAAAATCATTAACCACCACACCAGATAATTCATTAACTTATAAACAAAATTAAAATTATTTTTATTCTTCGTTTAAAACCCTCACCTAAATTCGCCCAAATGTTTTCAAAACAATCACCATCCCGATCCCGACTTCATCTCCTTAATTGCCGACCGTATCGAATGACCCAAAGACAAGCCAACACCCCGAAAATTAAATAGGGGTGCATCCCGAAATGTCACGCAGCTTCCCTCGTTCGTAGGGGCATGCCTCGGTCACCAAATGCCGCTATCCAATTACATTTAATTATCTTATTGATCGATTTATTGCATTTGGAACCTCGTGGGATCAGTAAACAATGATCTTTTACTTTGCAGTATCACTTTTTTTCTATTACTGATATATTTTTTAGGGGCTGAAATGATTGATCTGGTTTTGGTCTCGAGTATTATATAAAAAGGAAGGGAAAAATTAAGTTGATACATTGATAGAAATCTCAAAACTAGAAGAGATTTATCATTAAACATCAAATCATTTTATTTAACTTCTTGATGCGCGTTTCGCTAACCACATTAGCATCACCAGGAGATGATTCAATCTAATTCTAACAGTAAATTATGTTTTATTTATATGACAACCGTATGATGAAGCGTGCAAAAATCATGAACCGTGAAGTTAATCTAGCGTTGATTTTCTTAGATTTTACTATTTGTATGCTTCCACATACATGTAAAGCCTCATTTTGATTATTTTCGAGTGCATGTTGGGTAACACAGGATTTCTCATTTCCGTCATGAAATGATTGATCTGGTTTTGGTCATATAGTATTATATAAAAAGGAAGGGAAAAATTAAGTTGATACATTGATAGAAATCTCAAAACTAGAAGAGATTTATCATTAAACATCCAATCATTTTATTTAACTTCTTGATGCGCGTTTCGCTAACCACATTAGCATCACCAGGAGATGATTCAATCTAATTCTAAAAGTAAATTATGTTTTATTTATATGACAACCGTACCTAATGAAGCGTGCAAAAATCATGAACCGTGAAGTTAATCTAGCGTTGATGTTCTTAGATTTTACTATTTGTATGCTTCCACATACATGTAAAGCCTCATTTTGGTTATTTTCGAGTGCATGTTGGCTAACACAGGATTTCTCATTTCCGTCATGAAATGATTGATCTGGTTTTGGTCATATAGTATTATATAACAAGGAAGGGAAAAATTAAGTTGATACATTGATAGAAATCTCAAAACTAGAAGAGATTTATCATTAAACATCAAATCATTTTATTTAACTTCTTGATGCGCGTTTCGCTAACCACATCAGCATCACCAGGAGATGATTTAATCTAATTCTAAAAGTAAATTATGTTTTATTTATATGACAACCGTACCTAATGAAGCGTGCAAAAATCATGAACCGTGAAGTTAATCTAGCGTTGATTTTCTTAGATTTTACTATTTGTATGCTTCCACATACATGTAAAGCCTCATTTTGGTTATTTTCGAGTGCATGTTGGGTAACACAGGATTTCTCATTTCCGTCATGAAATGATTGATCTGGTTTTGGTCATATAGTATTATATAAAAAGGAAGGGAAAAATTAAGTTGATACATTGATAGAAATCTCAAAACTAGAAGAGATTTATCATTAAACATCAAATCATTTTATTTAACTTCTTGATGCGCGTTTCGCTAACCACATTAGCATCACCAGGAGATGATTCAATCTAATTCTAAAAGTAAATTATGTTTTATTTATATGACAACCGTACCTAATGAAGCGTGCAAAAATCATGAACCGTGAAGTTAATCTAGCGTTGATGTTCTTAGATTTTACTATTTGTATGCTTCCACATACATGTAAAGCCTCATTTTGGTTATTTTCGAGTGCATGTTGGCTAACACAGAATTTCTCATTTCCGTCATGAAATGATTGATCTGGTTTTGGTCATATAGTATTATATAACAAGGAAGGGAAAAATTAAGTTGATACATTGATAGAAATCTCAAAACTAGAAGAGATTTATCATTAAACATCAAATCATTTTATTTAACTTCTTGATGCGCGTTTCGCTAACCACATCAGCATCACCAGGAGATGATTCAATCTAATTCTAAAAGTAAATTATGTTTTATTTATATGACAACCATACCTAATGAAGCGTGCAAAAATCATGAACCGTGAAGTTAATCTAGCGTTGATTTTCTTAGATTTTACTATTTGTATGCTTCCACATACATGTAAAGCCTCATTTTGGTTATTTTCGAGTGCATGTTGGGTAACACAGGATTTCTCATTTCCGTCATGAAATGATTGATCTGGTTTTGGTCATATAGTATTATATAAAAAGGAAGGGAAAAATTAAGTTGATACATTGATAGAAATCTCAAAACTAGAAGAGATTTATCATTAAACATCAAATCATTTTATTTAACTTCTTGATGCGCGTTTCGCTAACCACATTAGCATCACCAGGAGATGATTCAATCTAATTCTAAAAGTAAATTATGTTTTATTTATATGACAACCGTACCTAATGAAGCGTGTAAAAATCATGAACCGTGAAGTTAATCTAGCGTTGATTTTCTTAGATTTTACTATTTGTTTGCTTACACATACATGTAAAGCCTCATTTTGGTTATTTTCGAGTGCATGTTGGGTAACACAGGATTTGTCATTTCCGTCATGAAATGATTGATCTGGTTTTGGTCATATAGTATTATATAAAAAGGAAGGGAAAAATTAAGTTGATACATTGATAGAAATCTCAAAACTAGAAGAGATTTATCATTAAACATCAAATCATTTTATTTAACTTCTTGATGCGCGTTTCGCTAACCACATTAGCATCACCAGGAGATGATTCAATCTAATTCTAAAAGTAAATTATGTTTTATTTATATGACAACCGTACCTAATGAAGCGTGCAAAAATCATGAACCGTGAAGTTAATCTAGCGTTGATTTTCTTAGATTTTACTATTTGTATGCTTCCACATACATGTAAAGCCTCATTTTGGTTATTTTCGAGTGCATGTTGGCTAACACAGGATTTCTCATTTCCGTCATATCTAATGTGGGCGATATGTTCTTTAAATCTAGTAAAGATAGGATTTTTTGTCCAATATTCTTTCAATCACAATCTTGACAACTTATTTCGTAAATTCTCGATTTTTCAGGTTGTTCTACTTTATCCTTTGGATTATCCAGGACTTTATACTTACTTATTATATGGTTTATAAACTTCTTTAATGTCCACGTTAGACTAATTAATGTAACGCTTGGTAAACTTCACGGTTCATAATTTTTACCCCCATCTTTATATACGGTTGTCATATAAATAGAAAAATTAAATAAAGTGATTTGGTTTGATTGAATTGAAATTATGCCGATAGAAAAATTGATAGAAACTACTTTAGTGTTTGACAAGATACTTTCTTTGTGTATTCATATTTTTAATTTTGTTGTCAGGGCTCTCTAGAAGCTGAGCTAAACTTTCTTCATTCTCTTCTGTTTTATGTTAGACCATGTATCTTCCTTCATCTAATTCTTCCCCATTCTGCCACCTCTCTCACCATATATTGCATGGTATTCCTGTTTTTCTTTAGCCTGATTATCTCGCTTCACATATTCTTTTCACCATTTTTTTCGTTACCTATTCTTTCTATATATTCGGGCTATCTTAGTTGGGTTTTGTGGATTATTGTTTTTATTGAATCCATTTTAAACTGTTATCTCAACGTTTTGTTTCTTATCTTATCCATTGTTATTTTTCTTTGTAACTTGCATCAATCTTATTTCAAGGTTCTTAAGTTTGTTTAACTGTTTTTTGATTGCGTTAATAGCATAAAGCAATTCTACCTAAAAATGTAGTACACAAGACTGTGAATATTATGACAGTAAAGGAAATAATAATGCCTAGAGAGAACACCACCAAATTCTAATGGCATATGGATTAACTCAATATGCAGGAGAAGAGAAAAATATTTTTTCTTAAACCCTTCAAAGAGAAATCGACAACACGAAACATGGTAATGTAAAAGAAAAGAAGACAACAAAAGAAACTTAATCAAGAAAAAAATAAGATCATTTAAATTAATAAATATAAACACAAAAAAAAGGATATATTAAAAAAAATTAGATATATTAGATACAACAAAGATCGAAGATTAAAATCAAAGAAGGTAAAAGAAAATAATGCAATGTAAAAGAAAAGAAAACAAAAAGATTAATTAAGAAAAAAAGAACATCCAAATTAATAAATTCAAACACAAAAAAAGAGATATATTAACAAATTTTAGATTTAGATACAACAAAGATCGAAGATGAAGGTCAAAGTAAGAAGGTGGAAAAAATTCCTAGAATAGAAAAAAGACTAGAATAAGAATTAGGCTGGGAAGTACTTCATCGCACACTTTATTCCCTTGAGGCTGTACCGTTTGATTTCCAGTCGTCTTTTCAGAACATTTTCTTCGTGGAAAAAATCCTACAGCCACAACTATCGAAACTGGACTCAAAGAATATTTGTGAGTGATATAGATTTTTCAATAACGATGAAGATTATGTTGTAGATTAAAATAGGATTGTCTTAAAAAAATAAAATTTCGTACAGTATCAAAAAACGGCATTACTTATGGTTACCTCAAATATATGTAATGCTTGCTTTAAAATACTCTGCAGTGACCTTTGCTAAAATACGCTTGTAGTGACCTAGTTGAACAGAGCGTCGCCAGATCGATATTCCTATAACTTTCCGAACACTTTCTTTTATACGTTGTTTGTTTTCAACTGATCTTGGTGTTGTCACTCTGTATAGTGTCTTCTAGTATCATCCACAAATCCAATACCCAAAAATTAGGCTACCAATTTGCGTATTGTATGCTTGGAACGAGCATCTCTAAATGGGGAACTTTTTTTCATGCTGCCCTTTACAACTCAATTTCCGTGTTTTTTTATTCTTTAATTTCTTGCCGCCTTTTTAGATCAACTTGATTTTCGTATTTTTTTTAATTACTTAATTGTTTATTTTTATTTTTTCGCTATTTATCTTTTATAAATTAAATGTTCTTATTTATATTTTTAATTTTTATTTAGTATCTTTTTTAAATTTGATTTACAAGGCTGTAAAAAATATTGCGTGTCTGAGATAAAGATTCTTTTAAATTGAGAGGTTTTTTTAATACTTCAAAACAATACAGAATTTGCGTTGATTTCAAAAAGCTTTTTATTAATAATTGAAGCCTAGGGTATGACATTTAAACACGAAAGAAAATATCTGTCAAATCACCATCTTTTTTTACACCATTCACATTTACAGCTTCACCAGTGGTATTCTAAAAAAAATATGGCCCAATTACACCTCCTGACCATAAAGCGCACCAAACTCGTTTAGAATGTAAAGGTTTCTCATAAATCAGTCGTAGAATTTCCTCACCCCAAATGCAGCAATTGTTTTATTAACGTAGCCGCCAATTTCAAAATGTACTTTATCTGAAAAGATGATTTTTTGAGAAAAATCATCTGCTTATTCTTTGATCCATTTGACAAATACACGACGTTTTGAATGATCCAATAATATTAGTTCTTGTATTATGAGAAGCTTATATGCCTTTAGAGCTGCAGTAGGGGACATAAAAAACGGGACTGTCTGAAAATGGAAATATAATTGTTTATAAAATTGATATTATGTATTTTTTTCTGCTTCTTTTTGTTTGATTGGGAATTTTGTTCTTTATTCGATGTTTTAATCGGTTTTTTATTTGAATGAGTCAAAAAAATGTTATCTGATTTTTTTTGTAAAATATGACAGAAATTGAGGAGGTCGTAAAAAACGGAACATTAAAAATTTTTATTAGCTTGAACAAAAACGAATGAACAACATTTCAACATTAATATTTTGTAGAATAACCTTTGGCTTTAATCACCGCCTCACATCTACGCGCCATGGAATCTACTAAATTGACCAAAATGTCCATCGGAAGTCGATTCCACTCTTGTTGTAATGCCTCCATTAACTGATCATTTTTGGAGAACGTACGCGTACGAATTCGTCGATCCAATTCCTCCCAGAGGCGTTAAATAGAATTCAAATCAGGATTTGGGAAAGGCCACACCAGTATCGTGATTTGTTTCTGCTGCACCCGCTGCTTCACAAGCCTCGATGCATGCTTCGGATCATTGTCGTCATGGAAAATTTAGTCAGCGACCATCTTTTCTTGGGCGTGTGGAAATATGTGTTGTGCCAAGATGTTAGTATAGTTCTCCGCTTTCATTAGTCCTTCAATCTGAAGAAGTACAATACCATAACCTACCAGACCATAACAGAACCGCGACCGTGTTTTACCATCAGAATCTGGTACTTTTGGGTCGTTTCTTTTTCCGATAGGATGACGCACATAACAAATTCCATTCGTAGCCGTTTTCCGCGACAGCAGCGGTTTTTTCGACGGCTTGGCCCCGATGAGGCCACTTTTACTAAAATTAACTTTAAAAATTCAGTCATTCTCTTAGAAATTACCGCAGTACACACTTGGCTGTGGATTTAGACAGCCGAATGCCGTGGTTCTTGACTGCGTATCTTCGGATGTCTGTGCTGGTTTTGTGAGGATTCGCATACCAGAGATCTTGAGGGCTATGACGTCACTTATGTAGGTCGACCGGATCCTGTCTGCTGCGTGGTATCGCGGTGAGCCTCCAATTTTAATGAATCCTGCTTACAGATGACTTCGTCGTTCCATATCGCTGAGCAATGACTATACAGCTGTCTCCGTTTTCCACAGCAACAATTGTACAATACTACCAGTACAATAATTGTACAATTTACGACCTACCATCATCACACAACTGCTTCTTTTTAGACATCTAATACATTTTTTACAAGTGTCCCGTTTTTTATGATCCCCTCAATGTCTGGCATATTTTACAAAAAAACAGATAACATTTTTTTGACTCATTCAAATAAAAAATCGATTAAAACATCGAATAAAGAGCATTTCCCAATCAAACAAAAAAAAAGAACCAGCAGAAAAATACATGATACCAGTTTTATAAACAATTATATTTCAAATTTCAGATTGTCATCACTGAGTCCAAATCTCACAAGTCACAAGTCCAAATTGTTGTGAACGTCGACTAATGGAAATTTTTGGGTATTCAGCAACATTTTTACATACCAAATAAATCTTTCACCGAACCAATTTCTTTCAATTTTTGAATAATTCGATTGATAGTATTTTCAGATGGACTGTTCTGCAAACCGTAAACATCACGTAATTTTCTAAAAACATTTTTCACTAAACGCCCATTTTCATAAAATAATTCAACAATTTTAACGCGTTGTATTATATCTGACTTCATTTTTATAAATGTCATACAATACACTTCTAAAATGAGACTAGACCTAAGTAAATTCACCACGTTTTATTCAAAAATTATAAAAACCAATCAATTTGAAAGACCCGTTACTTGAGTTAGTTATTTACAGTTTAAACTTTCGCACCATTCCTATACCCCGCAAATTCTGGTTTATGGTAGTGTTGAATACTCTTAATTACCCTGAACGTTTCCTAGGGTTCGTTTTAGCATCTACAGCCACAGTTGCTCTTAAAACGTCGGCATGAAGAGACGGTGTAATACCTGATTTTCTCCTATTTTCAAGACTCATGTCTCCTTCCCGCAACTTTTTGAACCAAAGCTGACAGGTGTGATATGATAAGACACGTTTCACCTCTATACGGGCGTAGCTAGGATTTAATTTTGGGGGGGTTTAGTTTGAAGTAAATAAAACAACAAAAATATATTTACATGAAATGAAATGACAAGAGATGGCGTTACTGTGCGCAACGTCCACTAGTTCGCATATATACTCAATTCAAATGTAATAATTTAACTCTCTTCACTCCTCGTATTTTTTCGGTATAATATTAGGTAATATTTGGCTTATTTCGGGGGGGTTTGAACCCCCCCCCCCTTGACTACGCCCGTGCACCTCTATTTCGCAAGCCTCATAATCGCTTCGATGTCTTTTTTTAAAACATCTTAAAATTATCTTAATGTCACGATTTATTTCACACATTTTAACATTTGTGTTAAAAACCATGGATTGAATCTTTCGCAGTGGAATCACTTTAATACTAATGAAATAAAGAAAAGTTTTTTGTCGGAGCAAAAAATTGGAATCGGATTAAACCTCTGAAGAACAAAGTATAACCCTTTATCAACAAAGGAAAAAGAACTTTTGTTACATTCTAGCTAGAATTTTTCAAAAAGTTTAATTTTTCAACGTTTAGGAATATTAAAATGGATTCAAAAGTTCGGATATTCAAACATGGCGCTACTGATTACGTTATAATTCAACCAGTCATTTTTCCCTTGGAACAAACTGTGTAAAGGCCATATTTTTGTTTCTCTCCCTTTTCACCAAATATCAAAATTTCCCTAGTAAAACAATATGTTCCTAATAATAAAGTAACCTGATCTTCTTGTATCTTCCCTATGCGACGTTTGGACTTTTGGGACTGATAATGTTACAAAATTTCAATTAGTTTTGTTAATTATCGGGAAAACACAAAATTCGTTCATGGTAATTTCCTGCAATATTTTTTCCTAGAAAATTTGATACTAGATAATTCATACGAATATTATCATTATCACATACCAGAAGCAAAAATAAATGTTAAAGTTCATTTGATTCTGTCCAGACAAATTTACATTACAAATCAATTTGGATTTATAATCATCAATAATCGTTAGATTTATTACACTGTAGATACTCGTGTAAAAACTGACCTTATGAACGTTTTACGTATAATTTTTAGTCCTTGTTTCGCTATCTATGATGATATCATCGAAACAATGTGTAATAAAGTGGTGGCAGCTTATTAACATATTTTATTCAAACTCATTTTTATGAAGTTTTTAAGACAATATTAATTTTCCAGAATGAATCTACGAATAATTTAAAAGGCATACATGGTATTAATCTGAATATGAAAAATTACTTTATTCATAACACAGGTCTACTGTAGACATAGTGTATTAAAGGCTAAAATTATTTTTGAATATGCTGGTTCTAACGGTGGTTTTTATATATAAATATATATTTATATATATATATATATATATATATATATATATATATATATATATATATATATATATATATATATATATATATATATATACATATATTTACAGTGACGGTTGGTCCATAAGTAGCAGTTGAACAATACCTAAGAAATTAAAAAATGAAGTGAAAAAATAATTCCAGATTTTATATTAATTTATTCTCTGTTCTGTCTATGATCACGGTTCTTGCGACTTCTATAGTCTAACATCCATAATGTCATTCGCGGTAACGAAATAAGTCGTGGGTTGCCGAAGAGCACCGATTAAGGAACACATGCTTTGGGTACAGACAAGTTTGTGCTGCTACTGTTTTCTTTACTACCGTGCGAAAAACAAAGACAGCAATGCATCGCTTTGCTAGTAAACAGGAGATTGAACGCAATTATAACGTCATACCATGGGCGCTACCCCATTCTCAATAGTCAGGTGCTTTTCGTCATCGCACTTTTCCACTTTTCGAGTGGTTGTAAAGTGAATGTTTTGAACGATTACAATAATGAAGATGAATTCAGTGCAATATGTGAATAGAAATAATGTCACATTAACATTTGAGGACCGAATTATCACCAAAAATCTTGGACGGTCGACACCGATTCTGCAAATCGAGCAGGTTAATATTAGTCAAAAATGATCATACAAACGCACATTCAATAGAACCGTGTATGAGAAGTATTTGTGGTTATGTGGATGCAAGACAACAAATAAATTTTATTGTTTTCCGTGCGTTTCGGCACAAGTCGGAAAACCAATGAATGCAGCGATCTTGATCTTGGCTGGATTAATCATGTTAATAATTTAAAACATTTGGACGCATAGGTAAAATCGCATTCTATTTCACAAGACATTTGAAAAATGAGCTAGAAATTAGTATGCTGGGGAAGACAGACATTCGTTCTCAACTCAGTAGTGCACATCGGGACTCTATTAAAAACCACAATAAAACTGTTAATAGCAATCGTTACATATTGTTTAAGTTAATTGACGGAATAAAATTATGTTGGGCATTTAAGCTTGCCTTACATGGGCATGACGAAATGTACACTTCAGAAAATCCTGGTATTTTCAGAGGGCTAATAAATTTGAGGGCCGAAATAGACAGTATTTTAGAAGCTCATTTAAAAGACTTTAAAAATAAATTATTTATAGGCATCTCCAAACAAATTCAGAAAGAATTACTGGATTCAGTGTTTGTAGAGATTTATTAAAAAAAGAAATTCACACAGCATAATATGTTGCCATACAGGCCAATGAAACAACCTATACATCTACTCAAATGCAGATGGTATTTATAATCAGATATGTTAAAAATGGTGAAATTAACGAGATATTCTGATTCTTTTTAATACCAAAAAATCACACAGCAGATGGAATTGCAGACGAAATTCTACGGGGTTAAGCGAGTTAGGAATAGACAAAGAATCTAAGAAATTCATAGCCCTAAGTTATGATGGTGCTTCCGTGATGAGAGGTACAGTCGGAGAAGTGCAAGCCAAAATTAAAAATATTTATAAGAATGCACAGTATATTCACTGCTATGCTCAACAATTAAATCTAATAATTGAAAGGTGTTGTACAATAGAAAAAGGTGTAAAGGTGTTTTTTGCAAATCTGTCTGCATTTCCCGCTTTCTTTTCTCCATCATCCAAAAGGATAATTGTTCTGGACAGCGTCGTGAAGAAGCGTCTACCCCCTGAGGCCCTTATCAGATGAAATTTTATTTCTAAATGCGTGAATACTGTTTACATTTACAAAGAAGAATTGCAAACATGCCTTGAAGAAATTATAGACGCCTAGTCGTATAAAAAGTATACTAATCAAGCTCAGACATTAATAAACTATTTGGTGAATGATAATTTTAAATTTTGGTTGTTTTTCTTCAATAAAAATAATGCCTCACTGCTACATTCTCTTTGATCAACTGCAAAGCAGACAACTAGATGCACTTAAAGTTTAAGAAGAATTTGGTAACCTTTTCAACAGCCATTCAAAATATTAGAGACAATATAGAAATACAAATTAATCAAGAATTTGGTAACTTAACTGCTGAAGAATCGACAACGATCACAGAGAGGCGCAGAAAGAAATGGAAGTTTACTGACATGGAGGACCCCAATCCGAATGTCAGGATATACAAAGAAATCTGTGATACCTTAACCTTACAGGTTCATGAACGTTTTAGTTTTGATGTATACCTAACTGTTGCAAATTTATTTGAAACTGAAAAGTTTGGAGAATATCGAACCGCCTTTCCAAATGAAGACATTCAAATTGTGTGTAACCTGTTTGCAACCGAAATTACTTAAAATTAAAAAATTAACTCTCGGTAATGTACACACAGGACGATTTTATGAAACACAGTGGTGCTGTGCCGCTGTTACAAATATTTATCCAAAATAATTTAACATCAACCTTTAGTGCATCTGTGAAACTGCTGACTGTTTTGTATACCGTCCCTATGACGACTGTGGAAAGCGAAAGATGTTTCTCAACCCTCAAACGAATCAAAACATTTCTAGGAAACACTATAGGCCAGGAACGGTTGTGCGCGTTAGCAATCCTATCTATTGAAAAGAAACTTCTGAAGTCAATTTCAAATTTTAATGATCCAGTCATCGGCCACTTTGCTGCTCAGAAATTTAGGAGGATGGACTTCAACTACAAACAGATTTAATGGTCATGGTCCTATGATGTGTTTAGCAAAATTTTATTATCTAGGTTCCTATTTGAAAATTTGATGTCTGACAATTACACTCGTATTTCTACACAGCAAAGTGTGTGTATGATACAAAGAAATGTAAAATTTTAGGTTGCGACGTATTTCCCTATCCCCACTCCAAAATTTGGTTATACGTGCCCCACCTGTTTTTCCCCCACGAACCGCCGCTGACCTGGAGAAAGTAAATTCCTTTCTTTGAGTCTGGATGCTAACAATTCTGATCTTTCTTTTGAAAGGTCGAGGTCACTGATAGGATCATTTAAAGTGTGGAGCAAAAAGTAGGGGTTTTGAGAATATAGCTTCAAAATTATCACTTTCTTTGCTAGTACAATCTTGACTGTCTTCGGATGTACTACATTATGTATTTGAAAGATCAGACAGGCCACGAAAAGTTGAAACAGGGGCGTTTTCTGAATGAGAAATAGGTCTTTTAGCAGGCACCAGATCGCGACAGGTAATTTGTTTCGGTTAATACCATGTACCTTGACTAAGCAAAAATAACAATTATAGGCACACCAAACTTTAAGTGACTTCCTTTACCATTCGTCCATTGCCTTAAATGTTCACTACACATTTTGCAAACATTGTTTGGAATCCATGATTTATCAACGCCTTTGATTTTTAAGTTAAAGTGCATTTGCACAAATTCAAATATATACAAACATAACAAAAAATGGTCGAGTCATTTAAACAAGATCGTTTTGACGATGACATCTTCCAGGTTTTATTTATTAACTTTTTTAATTAAACAAACAAGAAAAATAAATAAGTTAAATGGCTACTGAAAAGAAAATTTTATCAATGTGAGTAGATTAAAAACTGTACGTACTTTTACTGAGAGTGTTGCTAGACACTATACTTTAAAATTATGTTTAAGTCTCGGCGGTACCATTTTTTAGATCGGTGTAATTATACGTTGATGAAATGGTTTAGAAAACAGTACGTGAACAAAAAATAAGAGTAATTTTTATTACAAATAATAAAATATTTAAAAGGTTTGAGGCTATATAATTACCAAAGCTTAGTATTTTATAGCATGGCCCTTCTTCTTAATTACTAATTAATATCTTCTTGGTATAGAGTCATTTAGATGTCGGTATGCTTCTACTGATATTGAGAACCAAACGGTCTGACTTTCTTGTCACAAAGTCTTCTTGTTTGCTTGTTTTAACTGGCAACTTTTGCTATATCAACAAAATAAATAAATCTTTTATTAGAATTGGTTTACTATGACGTGCATAAGATTAGCACAATCTTATTTTCTTTACCACTAAGATACGAACCGGTTAGAATACGCGGTTATATTGAAAACAAAATATTTAAAGATAAGTTAATTTTAGCCTATTATATTACTTATTATTAGAAAAGAAAACTTGGTTTTCTTTTTAGTTTTTCTTTAACGCTCTTATTTAACCATCTTTGTACATAGTTATTTTTTTTGCCATCTTGAAGTGATGAACACATTTTCAAAAATGTGTTTTCAAAAAGATTATTTTATAAGGATCATTCGAAAACTTCTTCTGACAGAAAACATAAAATTTATAATAATTTTTCAGCATAGTCAATAACCTTACATGCAGACCAACGAAGTTCCAACTTTTTAGTCCACCAAATCGTATTTTGCAGTTTAAGAAGAGAAAATCATCCCTGGAAGCCAAATCCGGTAAATACGGTTCTTAGGTCGTACAGTTTTGAAGCAATAATCCGAGATGCGTGTGCAAGCGCATTATCGTGGTGAAATAATATTTTCTGATGTCGAGATGTGGACGTTTAGCCTGAATAGCACCCTTCAGTTGGTTCAGTGGTGAAGCACAATAATCTTCGGTGATAGCCCTACCTTTTGCCAGGTCGTCTATGATTAATTGGTCGATCAGTTTTATTTAAGTCAAGTCAGTTAGATTATATTTAGTGATGTTAGTAAGATGAAAAATGTGATATTTTTTAGTATTAATACATTAAAATTAGGGTATTTTTGCAGGAAATGAAATTCACACAAAGATAGGTGTACGAGGTGTATAAACGAAGGTATATGAGAGTATAAACCAAACCAAAAAAAAAAAAATAATTTGGACTAGCATGACAAAGAGATTGTGAATGAAGCATATATTTTATGTATACGGCACAAATAATAAAATTTGGATGAGAAAAATATTTGAAGGATATATTGTCGCTTCAAAGGAGATCAGATTCTATGGAAGAATTCAGATTCTCTTAGAAATTCAAGATTGTCTATCGCATTGTGGGTGAATAACCCTCCAATTGAGCGGAGCAGTTCGAGCTTTGTACGGGAAGGAGATATTGCAATATAGGAGAAGAGTATGCGGAAGATTGTTAGAGAGGACCCCGTATAGACAGCAGGTGGAATAGGAAACAGAGGAGAGGAAATCTCGCTTATTGATCACTGCCTTTTCATTTATTTAGTTTGAGATTCTCCAGAGAGAGAAAATGCACAAGTTCGGAGAGATTTGCACAATTGAAATATTGCATCTGGATGAAAACGAACATGAAAGTTTAGTAAACTAAAGTTCCCCTCTTTCAGACACTGATTCTACTAGTACTTCTGTTTGCGTCAAATATGGAAATACTTAAACAAGATATAAAAGATATACAGAAATTAGCAGTTTTCTAAATGCGATGCCTACACCATATTCTAAGAATTTCTCTTTATAACAGTTGTTGAAATGAAACATTCAGAGCACTGTGGGAGATCCAGTCACTGGTCAATAAACAAATTTAAAAGTGTAAACTTATGTGCTTTTGTTAGAAATGAGTCTAACTGACTACCAAGCAGCTTACTCTGGTGAGAAAGACCAGCCAAGTGTAGAATTCAAGAAGCAGCACCCAAGAAGATCTGACTGAAACAAATACAGCAGGACTTAAAAAATTAACGAGACTAAACAAGAGCAGAATCCTTACCTTCGATTGACAAAAATGAAAAAAAAAAGTTTATTAAATCCGAAATCTATTGACACCCACAGCTGCATATTGCCTGAAAAGGCGACACATCCAATTAGTAACTACCAGCTACAGAGGAAAAAGGGTATATGAACACTACGCTATATAAATTTAACACTTAAAAACTTAACTTTATAGCTATGAATTTTCCTGCAAATGAAAATATTTTCGATTTTTTTGACACATTTTTATCTGTTCCCACTTTCTCACTGTCTCTGCCATGTAATAGTGAATCCATTTTTTATATACTGTTAGGAAATATTTAAGAAATTTAGCAGTATCAAATTTAACGACACTCATCAAGCTTCCATCATCACTGTTTTTCGGATAGGGTCACGCAACAATCGCTACATTCGACACCACAGAAAGAATTGTCAAAATCAAACTAAACTTTTTAGAAATAGAAAGGATTGCATGAGGAAATGATTTTTATTCTTAAGCCTTCGATAAAGATCTCCTTTAATTTAAACTGATTTATCTTTATATAGTTTTAGCAAGGGTTTGTTAAAATTGTAAATTGGTGGATCTGAAGAACAAATTTATACAAATCAACTATCTCTTTATATCCAATTTAATTAAATACATGTCCAGTTTACTCGTTGGTACATCCGTGTGCATTTCGAAGCGAGAACGACACGTTAACCCTTCCCTTTATCCCTTCCCCGTCTCCATCATCCACTCCACCCTTCCTTTTCCCAACAGAGCCGTCACCGTTCCTTCCCCCTCTTCCACCCCCCATCCGCCGCCACTTCAATTCCGATCCAAACTCGTTCGGGGGGTAAAGTGTCCTCAGGTGTGAAGCCCAGCCGTTTCCACGGTAACGAGAACGATGCTTTCCTCTGCGGAAATATCGACCAGCGACCGACTCTGCAGCATTGTCTGGCTGGGGAACCTGGGGCACCGCCCCCTCGAATACATCTCCCACGAACTGGCCGGAAAACCGACCTGGAGAAAAGGTTTTCGAAATAGAAAATTATAAACCATCCACTAAAAATAATCTGTGATAAACATAAAAGGTAAACGATTTAAACTTTAATATGCCATTGGATTATTTAGTTCTAAATATTTTCCTTTCTATTCTCATGTAATGATAGTCCTGTTTGATATTGTCCTATTTTTGAAGAAATTTTACATAATATATTTTAAATTATGTATAAGATTTTATATGATATTTATTTACACGCTAATAATATTTTTGGAACCAATGTTTGAAATCAAATAAATAATTCAATTTGTTTGTATTACTAGGCTAATTGAAAAGTTTGCAGTGCAACACCTATAGAGCAATAAAAGAACTATATAATCTACTACATTTTGAAGTTTCATCCTTCATATGAACTTATGTGAAGTTTCAAGTCGATCAATTCATCGAATCAATTCATTTGTACAAAAACAGCAACTTAAACTAAACGTATCAGTTTTATTTTTTAAATTGGAAAATATTGAAAATCGTGCATTGATTAAATCATTTCTAAAAAAGATTTAAAGGCAATCGAAAATCATAGTGAAATAATAAATGTATTAGGGGAGTGTGCTTCTTCAAAAACAATGGTTTGTAAGTGGGCAGGTGAGTTTCAAGGTGGTTGTACAAGCCTGGATGCTGATTCTCGTTCTGAACGTCCAATAAGTACAACTACTAAACAAATAATTCATACAATACATGATATGATTATGGATGACACACGATTGACTTTGAGTGATTGCTAAGACCATGGATATCTCAACTGAATGGGTGTTTCATATTTTGAAAAAGGAATTGGGCTTGGGAAAGCTATACGCAAGATGGGTGCCACATTTGTTAAATTCTGGTCAAAAACGACTTCGAGTAAAATTAAAAACATTTGGATCTTTTTCAAAAGAATAAAATATATTTTAAACGCCGTTCTTTAACGAGACGACTTAATGAGACTTTTGCGAACAACAAACCGCAAAGTGGACTGAGCCAGGTTGTTCAGCTCCGAAGCAGCCAAAATGGTCAAAATCGACCAAAAGGTTATGGTATCAATTTTTCACGACGCAAAGGGCATTTTGTTAATTGACTACCTTCAAACCGGTAAAACAATAACAGGACAGTATTACATAAACCTTTTGGATCAGTTTAGCGAAGAAAAAAATAATGTTTTATCAAGACAATGCACTAGGTCAATTGCAGTGACCAAATTGAAGAAATTACACTACGAATTGTTGGAGCATCTACCATATTCACCAGATCTGGCACTCTTCGACTTTCATCTGTTCCCAAAGCTCAAAAAATCCTACGTGGCAAGCGTTTTTCACTAAATGAAGCAGTTATTACAGCCTTAGATGAGTATTTTGATGGACCAGAAAATTACTTCAAAGATGAAATAATTGATTTGCAGAACCGCTGAAAAAAATGTATTAAGCTTAAGGGAGAATATAGGGAAGAATAGTCATGTTTTCAACCATAAACTTGTTTTATCATTTCCACTTCGTGAATCCATGAATAATCCAGCAAATTAGAAATAAAAAATTCAAAACGCACGAACTTATTAATCACCCTAATATATAACCAAATCCTGATATAGCAAGAATTCCAGCATATGCTGGCCGCTCTAGTACTTTTATAGGAACATTTTTGAATTTCTCGTTTATTGTCCAGACATAGCTCCTTTATTTCCTTTTTATTGATGTACTGCTCAACCAACATAGCTTGGCCTCCGAAGTTTGGATGCGCAGTACATTCGAGCTATCCGTTCTCTGTCTCTGTTAGACAGTGACCCTCTCACTCTTTCTTTTGCTCATCTTAGAGGCCAAGCTATGTTGATTGAGCTGTACGAAGGTGGTTGCGATGGAGTAAAGCAAACAATTTTTAAAATTTTAAATTGAAATTCGAAGTGTTATAAAGTACTTTGTGTAAGGTGATTTAACTTTGATGTCAGAAAAAGTCAGATTCCTCTTTAAAGGATTGATTCTCTTTGTTTTCCATAGTAAAAAAGTGGTATGCTGAATTTAAATTTGATCGTGTCGTATATTTATTGAAGATGAACGCTGGGAACGTCTAAAAACTGACAAGACTAAAGAATGATTTGTGATAAAACTGTCAAAAAAGTCCACAGTGTTCACTATATTTTATGTAATGTTTTGCATATTTCCGATCAACGGAAAACCTGGGCACTTAACAAAACATTATTTCTACCAGCCTGTTGAAGTTTTGCAAAAATTTCTGCTGAACTGTACCTCAGTAAAACAAACCTTGATGGGCCAGCAAGTGAGTCTAGGGAGTTCAAACTCATACTGAAGATCGGGGGAAGCCAATAGTATTGACATAACGAACACTACACCACCGCTTTCACTGCTTTCTTTCCACGCGTCGTACACAGTCTCAGATTGGATAATTCATTAGAAAAACTGATCAAAAACCGAAGGCAAAAGTTGAATAAGGTCAAGGTTCACTAACGGATTGAAGCACTACAGGACGCAGACGATTATCATGTCGAGTTCCTAAACCTTGAAGAAATGACTCAATGAATGAAAATTAACTTCAAATGATGAGGTCAAAGCTGAGACAACAAAACATTTTGCAGGACTGGAAAAATCGCGAGGAACTATTAAAAAGTTCTCAAAAAATCTCAAACCAAGAACTTTTCGAAATACCCTTGTATTTACGTATTTTTCTTCGACGATTGAAAAAAGGCAATTCTAATAAAAAAAGGATTCTGGTCAGGTTAGAGGTATTACGGTCTATACCGTTTCCACATTTCGAATTTGATTAACGACCTGATGACGTAGACCCGTTACACGATCGATCGCCAGTTCCCCTCACCTTTCTCCATCGCCGCCGCTACCACTTCGTGGTCCCTTTTAGGATTTTCCACGAATTTGCTCACCTGAGATGAGTCAGAGAAACAGCGTCTAGGTGCGGGCGGAACGGAGAGAAGGGAGAATGGAGGGGGGTTCAGGAAGGTGCTGCGGATAAGGGCAGAGGTGGGGCCAATGAGATGAGGGCGCCACGACGGCGAGCGTCGTTGCCATGACGATGCCGGACGGCGCTGATACAGACATCGTCGTCATCGTTGGTTACGCCGTCGCTGTCTGACGGACAGCTTTGGGAATCCGATTTTTCGAATGTGTGTGTGTATGTTTACGGATGGTGGGCGTTGGTTGGAATATAATTATGGTGTTTGGAAATCAGACGTGGCTGCTCGATTCACAAAACGAATTAATGATGGTTTTTTTTCATGATTGAATTGCTTTTTCTTGATTATTTGTTCTGGTTATAGTAAAAACAATGTAAAAACATCCTCAATTTTCAGAAAGAGATCTTTATTATGCGTATTTTGTTTGAGGAGAATTTTTTAAACTCATATAATGTGCGCAGCGTCAAAATGTTATATACAAATGTTTTTCACTGTCAAATGTTTTTTTACTGTTTTTTATTTGTTTGAAATACATGTTAAAATATTGGCAAAGGAAAAAACTTTAATTGATCTTGACCAGAATATAACACAAACGGTTAATAATTCTTTTTTTAAAGAGATGGCGCTGGAAACAAGTTCACAGTCTAATCTGTTATATTAGTTTGTCGCTACGACATAACCTTTCAAAACGCCATTGGTGTTTAAACGATTTCGAGTTAGAGTCATATTTTTCGTTTGTAACATGTCGATTTTCGAACCAAATAAAGAACATTTTCGGTACGCACTGCACTTCTGGTTCAATCAAAAGAAAGACTCAATTGAAAGCCGTCATATACTTGTAAAAACTTACAGTGACAATGTCTGAATGCAAAATGCTTGTGAGCGTTTTTTTAGACGATTCAGAAGTGATGATTTCGATTTGAAAAACATAGAACGTTCAGGTCAACTGAAAAGATACCGAATTGCAAACAGAACGATTGCACACTCAACAACAAATGGCAGAGAGGTTAAATGTTGATCGCCGGACCATTTGTGGCTGTCTGCATGCCATGGGAAAGATCGAAAAGGCAGGAAAATGGGTATCACATCAGCTGCACGTCTAACAGATGGAAAAGCGAAAAACGGTGTGCGAAGTTTTGCTTCCTCGGCATGAAAGAAAGACGTTTTTACATCGGATCGTGACTGGAGGTAAAAAATGAATATATTTCGAGAACCTAAAACGCAGAAAATCATCATCAGGACAACCATCAACATCGACCGCAAAACCGAATCGCTTTGGAAAGAAGATAATGTTGTGAAGAGGTGGAACAGAATAATAATTCCCTTCGCTACCATCAACAAATAATCAATTTAAAGCATGCATTGATCAAAAAGCGACCAGAATGGTCTACAAAATACGGAGAAGTTATTTCAGCATTACAACGCCCTATCACACACAGCGAAAACGATCAGAGACACCATTTCTGCACTTGGTTAGGAACTCTTACTTATCAGACTGGTCCCTTCTATTTTTATCGTTTTTATCGTTGTCCACACACTTTCCATGAAACATTTTAACCATTACGGTGAAGTTAAAAAATGACTTGATGACTGGACCTCCTCAAAAAATGTACGGTTGTTCGAGGGTGGCATCCACCATAATTGCCAGAGAGATGGGCAAAATGTGCAGCTAGCGATGGGGCATACTTTTTACGCATAGTTTTTTATCTTTTTCCCAAATTAAAAGTGTTTTTTAAGGAAAAACAAAGAAGTATTAACTTTGCGATACTGGATGACTGTTTGACCGGAACTAACCCACGATTTTCGTCTCTTAGGATTATCGTAGGGAATCCACTTTTCGTCACTATCGCAATCTTATGTAGGACTTTTTTTCTTGAATCTGGATATTTCTTGAATAACACAATATCCAAGCGTCTATTCTTATTCTCAGTTGTCAGTTCATAGATAACCCAACGACCCTCCTATTAAATTTTCTCTAGCTTGTATCAAAGTTTAGAAATGACTTGCGATGTTCCTCCGAGTTCCTGTATGAGATCTATCTGTTAGAAAACATTACCCAATGTATAGTTTTATATTCAAAGCTTAGAAATCACATTGATTAGGAGTAATGTCTGAATGATTGTGGCGTGTTCAGTATACTTTTTTCTTTTATTTGAGTTTTTCGCCACTATCTAAAACTCAAAAAATATCAAAAAATATCTGTTCTTATGTAAAGAAAGAATCACTGGATAAAAACAAAAAAAAACCAAACTGATACAAATTTCTCAGTGATTCTTTTTTGTAATAAATTTGCCTAACGAACAAAATTTTAAAGATATAAAAATGTTATAAAAAACCCTCCTCCTCCTCCTAGGAACCTTATTTAGCATATGCAGCTAATAGTAACAAAACAAAATCAATATACAAAAAAAAAGTAAGAAAAATTCTAAAAAATCTTAACAAAAGAAAATACAATCAAAAGGCAATAACCAACATTGTTCCAATGATAAAACACTCTATTGCTTCAAATAATAATTTAACAGTCTATTAAATACATGCACATTAGGAGCGCTCCCTATGTGGGCGGGCAAAGCATTGAAGAGACAAACACCTTCCCAAAACAATGTCTTCTGGAGAGCAGTAGTTCTTACAATTGGTACATCATAATTGTTCTTAGAACGGACATCGTAAGAATGCATATTTACTCTTTGTACCAAAAAAGTATTCAAATAATAGGGCAACAAATTATGTTTTATTTTATATATCAATCGAATGTTAGCCCCTTCAATGGCCCGCGCAACTGAAAACCAATCCAATGACCGCAACATTACCTCTATCGGTGTATACCTATTACAGTTCAATAGTACACGCATAGCCTTGTTCTGCTGTATTTGAAGTCTACCAATACTCTCCTTATTACATGATATCAGCACAGACATACAATAGGTAAAATGGGGTAAAACTACAGTATTATATACAAGCCTCTTGGGCCATGGTGATAAATGTGACGATATACGACTAAAGAACCCTATTTTTTTCCCAATCTTTCTACATAGATAACTGACACGATTACAAAATGTTAGCTGTGGATCCAACAGTACTCCTAAGTATTTAATTTCATTTACAATTTCAATATCACAATTATTTATATTTATTTTTAACCCTAACTCATTAAATCTTTTGCAGTTTGCTTTAGACCCTATCACCATGCACCTTGTTTTCAGTTCGTTTAGTTTAAGTTTATTTTTACATAGCCATCTAAATAGTATTGCCAGTTCACTGTTCAATGTTTCAATCATCTCAGGCAAATTATACCCAGACACACATATGAGGGTATCATCTGCAATAAGACTAATAAAACATGTATCCAATATTGTAGAAATATCGTTGATATATATCAAAAACAGCAACGGGCCCAAAACACTACCCTGAGGAACTCCCCACGCACTTTCCCTCTTTGCCGACACTTTTCCCTCAACCCTCGTCCTATGATGTCTGTCTGTTAAGTAACTCTTGATCCATTTTAAGGCTTTCGATCTTACACCATAACTTAATAATTTTTTACACAGTATATCGCAGTCAATAGTTTCGAATGCTCGCTTTAAATCTATAAATACACTAAGCACAGTTTTTCCGACCTTTATATCGCTCCTGCATGTTGCGCAGACAAGAATGTTTTGTCCTAAACCCTGATTGAGCAGAAAATAACAATTTATTGGTTTCAAAATAAGTTTTCAACTCTGTACATACTATAGTCTCAATGATTTTATCAACAACAGGTAATAAATTAATTGGTCTAAAGTCACTTGGTATACTAGGCTTTGGTATTTTTGGAATTGGTATAATAATGCTGGTTTTTAAGTCCTCAGGAAATGTATTCGTTTCAAAACTTGTATTAATTAAGTACAATAAAGGATAACCGATGACACAAAAAAATTTTTTCATTAACCTTATCGTAATTTTATTGTCACTCGTACTTCGGCTTTTTAAACTAAACACAACTTTTCTTAATTTGTTTAGAGTAACATGTTTAAACTCAGAAAAATCGTGAGTCTTACATACTTTGACATCACTGCTCCAGTCCTGCTCTTCGATACTCTGTTCTACTTCATTCAAACTATCGAAGTAAAAGTTATTTTAAAATACACAGTTCGTTTCGGTGCCCAAAGTTTACAACACTCACTACATTTTACAATTTTATTGTAAACTGTTTCAGATATTTGTAAAAAATTAGCTTCAAGATGCCTCATTTGGGTGAGCGTAGCTCCCTTATGACACATATATCCGGATCTATATATCCGGAATTGGCCACAATGGTGTTGCTAGAGGCCATCTGACATATACATCGTATAGTTTGACATTGTTGACTGTATACGTACTCAGAACGTTTGGTCATACGGCCACTATTTGAGTTGTTTAGCGACATGAAAATTTCATCGCGGTCAAAAAATGGAATTTACTCGTGCGATGATTTACTACGATATTCCACGTGGATTATCTCAACAACAGTGTATCAATCAACTCAGTTCGACTTTTGTAGATGAAGCACCATCTAAAACTACTGTTTATCACTGGTTTAGTGAATCCAATCGTTGTTCGCTCATGGATGAATTTAAAGACGGTCATCCAAAATGGTTGTTGTGCCAGAAAACATCGATACTGTCCGCGAACTGATGAAGCAAAGTATCCCTGGGTATTAGCATGAAAAGTGTACACAATATTTTACACGAACATTTAGTCATGAAAAAGATTTGTGCGCATTGGATTCCGCATAATTTGACAAAAAATGACTCGTGTCGATTGGTACAAAGAAATGCTCAAAAAATTCAATCGTGGTGCTTTAAAAGCCAAATATAACATCTACACAGGTGATGAATCTTGGATCTATGCATAGTAGCAAAGTAAACAGCAGTCATAACAGGGTCTTTCAAGCACAGACCTGCTGCTTTTCAAGCACAGACCTGCAAACACCTGCAAGAAGCACTTTGGAGCAAATGGTCGCCTGTTTTTTGGGTAAATGGGCATGTGGCTACAGAGGCACTAGATAATCGTAGAACGGTCAATTCTGAATGGTACACAACCATTTGTTATAAATCTTTGCCATAAATATTTGCCATAAATCTTTGAAGAATTAAGGAAAAACAACCATCTATGCAGGATCATTCTTCACCATAACAACGCGAGCTGTCACACATCGCACCGAACGACTCAATATTTGCCAGGTCAAAATATCGAATTGATAGGTCATCCGCCGTACAGCCCTGATTTGGCACCCAATGATTTCTTTTTGTTCACGCCCGTGAAGAATAAACTACGTGGTCAATAATTTTCGAGACTAAAAGAAGCGGTTGATGCGTACAACATGCATCTTTTTTTTGGAGATACCTCAATTGGAATGGAAAATATACTATGAAAATTGATTCAAACGTATGCGAAGTGTAACGATCCAAGTGTATCGATTATCGCAGAGATTATTTTGAAAAACAATAAAACTATTTTCAATGATAAATATTTGTTTTTATTTATTATTCCGGATACATAAATAGCAACTCTCGTATAATGAATTTTCATCAAATATAATCTAACACAATTAAAAAAAATATTTATAATTTATGATTTTGTTTTATCATTTTTTAATAAATGACTTTATTAAAATAGTTATTAAATTTATAAATAGAATATTTTTGTTGAGTAAAATTATGAAACTAAAACATATGACCAGCATTCCAAAAGAATGTGAACTATTTTAAAACACCATAATATATGCTAAAATACCGTAAACTCTGAATACAAAGCACTTTTGTCATCAATTAAAACGAATTTAAAAAACGAAATATAAAACTAAAACTGTTTTTATCGAGTGTCTCGGTCAGGTACACATCTTGACTACAGAAGCATCGTCAAATTCTTCACGTAAACCCATCTCGGTGGGTATGGCAGCCTGATCACGGATGCTGTGAACGGAAACAGAATACCAATTGTGATTTTCTGATAGATGATGTACTCTAACACCACAGATAGACATGCTTTCCCCATTCTCTACGTGGTTTTAATATTTAAACGTTGAGGTGCTTACACTGAGAGAACGGCTTGGTCATTTTATTTCGTTCGTTTAGAATTTGTTTTAAAGATAGTTCAAGAAAGTTTCAATTATGTATGCACATTCTTATTTTTCGATAATAAAAATTTATAAAATATTGTAATAAATGTAAATAATATTTTCTGTATAAGGCTGTCAATTTCATTTTCAGACTTTTTTAATTACATTTGATATTTATTTGTGAAAATTACACACTTACAAACTTAATCTTTGCAACAATTTCCATCGCCAGGTCGAAAAAAACTTTGCGGTTTGTGATAAACCGAATGAGGTTTTTTTAACTTCATCAAGAAGAAGTGAAGCGACTATCACTCAGATGATGTTGCAAGGATCGAAAAGGATGAAAATCCGAAGGGACCAAGTTTGGAAAATAAACCGATTCCGATAAAATTTCACAGACCAACTTGGTGATCGTTTCTAGAGTCCTTTTTGCTGTAGGTGGTCGTGCGTTGTCATGTCCTGACTTTTTGATGCAAATAGTTTTGTTACAGAAATAAGAACCAGATGTGGCCGTTAATGATTCTTAATTTATTTAAGAGATGGCGCTGATAACAAGTGTCCTTTCACAGTCTTAATCTCTTATGTTATTTTGTTGCTACGACAGTACCTTTCAAAAAGTAATTGATGTTTAAACAATATCGAGTTAGCGTCAAGTTAGCGTCAATTAAAAGAAAAATGCTAGTGAAAGTCATCGTATACTTGTGGAAACTTACAGTGACAATGTCCGAACGCAAGATGCATGTGGGCGTTTGTTTAGGTGATTCAAAAGTGGTGATTTCGAGTTGAAAGACGAAGAATGCCCAGGTCAACCGAAAAAAAAATGAAGATGCCGAATTGCCATTGCATTGCGTTGTTGGAAGATGACAATGAAAATGAAAATGAAAAACGGTGAGTGAAATTTTACTTTCTCGGCATGAAAGAAATACTTTTTTGCATCGGATCATAACTGGAGACGAAAAATGGATATATTTCGAGAACCCAAAACACAGAAAATCATGGGTTGACACAGGACAACCATCAACATCGACCGCAAGTCCAAAGGAAAGAAGACAATGCTGTGCATTTGGTGGTAACAGAAGGGTGTCGTGTACCATGAGCTTATAAAATCAGGTGAAATAGTTAATACTGTTCGCTACCGTCAACAAATAATCAATTTGAACCATGCATTGATTGAAAAGTGACCAGAATGGGTTACAAGATACGGAAAAGTGATTTTGTAATATTACATACAGCGAAAGCCGTAAGAGACACCATTTCTGGACAAGGCTGGGAACTCTCCTCCACCCTCCGTACTCATCAGACTTGGCCACTTTCGACTACCACTTGTTTTCATCGATGTCTTACTCACTTTCTATGAAACATTTCAATAATTGCGGAAATATCGAAAAATGACTTGATAATTGAACCACCTCAAAAGATGTACGGTTTTTCTGGGAGAACATCCACAAATTAATAGCGAGATGGGAAAAATGTGCAGCTAGCGATGGCGCATACTTTCAAGAAACCATTTTTTACTTTTCTCCTAAATTAAAAGTGTATTTTTTAAGAAAAAAATAAGAATTATTATTTGCGACACCTGGTATATAGAGAAAATTATCCAGGACATGCCCAAGCTTATAATTAATGCGGTTTATTCAAATACTATTAGAGGGAAGTAATACTACGTGAATATCATAGGTATTCCTGTTAAATAACACGAATATTGCTGCGGAAAATCATTAAGGATTTTGATTAAATCATCTCCTGATGATGCTAACCATGTTAGCAAAATGCGCATCGAGTAGTTTTAAAAAAGTGATTTGGTGTTTAGTGGTAAATTTTTTTCGAGTTCGGTGTTTTACACTGAAAGTTGCAATAGCAGAATTGATCTGTTCTTGATGTTCTTTCTGTCAATTGATTGATGTTCTTTCTGTCTGGGAAACTAAAAATTCTAGTGAAAGACATTTATTACAAAATATTCTGAGAGTGCATTTATTACGATGTTAATTATCTCATTATTTCTTACTTGACTAGCATACTCCTGATTCTTTCAAAGCTGACTCACTATATAATCAAAAATGGATGTATTTATGTTAGAGAAAGAGTACGACTGCGCCGCTGCTTTTTTACGTAAATCTTTATAGGGCCGATGATTCGGAGAACTGAAATGGAAAATTTAGTTACCAGGCTGACCTCAATTCCTTCCATTTTCCAGTTATTTTTCCCCATACGTTCTCCCAAGAAAAACTCTTAATTAACATTTTTTGTACCATCTGGTTGACGGATTTTTTTTCAATCTCTATTCTGAATTATTATAACTAAGTTTACATATTTATTTTTTTATTTTTACTTATGCTGTTAGGAGAATTACGCTGAAATTTACCACAAAAAATTCTTATGTCATTTTTCACTTTTCTAAATTAAAACAAAAACCCGTAATGTTTTCATAAGGTTGAAAAATATTCAGAAGTATTTCAGACAAAAATCGGTGGATTATCCACCGGGAGAGCTCGACAACTTTATTCACAACTTTATTAAAAAAATTCTCAGCCTGACAATGAAAACACAAGGCTTGAGAATTTTCTTTTTATTTTTCAATGTAGTCACCTTGTAATTAAATACAAGATGTCCCATGAGAAAGTTTCTATTTAATTGGCTCACTGCGCAAATGCAGCAACTGTGAGAGGCGTGGGGCGCATGTCAGTCGATAGCCCCGCGTTAGGGTACGCACACAAAGAAAGCAGGTTAGCCAGCGCCGAATACCGGTACCAGTTGTCCCGCTGATACGTACATTACCATTATTGCATCATTTCATTAAAGAACGCTGGTTATCTGCAAGTCAAAAAGCAGATTTCATGAAGGCAAGGTTAAGAATTTATCTATAAACATAAACTATTTCGAAATAATAAAAAAAGGATTGAAAGAAAAATAATCAACATGTGAGTGTGGACGATTTTAAGCCGCCACATTAATAATAATTTTTCTTCTGAAAATCCACGTCCGCCGCCGAAAATCAGCGATCAAGAATTAAAAATTAATTCCGGTGAAATAGTCGGTGCCGGTTCACGTTTGTTTACAAGTTCCGACAGGCTTTGTTTATGTTCACGATTATTTAAAATCTAAGTAAATAATCGGCTTTTATAGGTGCCGACTACCAGTAAGCAGGAAACCTGTTTTCTTTGTGTGTGCACCCTTAGGAATTTAGTCAGTATGGAGCATTCCCGGAGTGCAAATTTTTGCACTCCGCACATTTTTGCATTTATATATATATATATATATATATATATATATATATATATATATATATATATATATATATATATATCCCACTTTGCCTGAAAAGAAAAGTATTCGATCAGTGCGTTCTACCCGTTATGACATACGGAAGTGAAACCGGGACACTCATATCGCAATCAATTCAAAAACTTCGGGTGGCACAGAGGGGAATGGAAAGATGTATGCTTGGCATTACAAGACGAGACAGAAAGTCCTGCGCATGGATCAGGGAACAAACAAAAGTCTGTGACATCATTGGAAGAGTAAAACAGTTGAAATGGAGATGGGCAGGCCATATAGCGAGGCGATGGGACGACAGATGGACCAAGGCAATCCTGAAGTGGATACCGCTTGATCGCAAACGTCCGCGAAGAAGACCGAAAGCACGATGGACTGATGACATCGTTAAGTATATTGGACCCGAGTGGCAGAGGAAAGCCCAGGACCGTGAAGGTTGGAAGCATGCTGAAGAGGCCTTCATCCTGCAGTGGATCGATACGGGCTGATGATGATGATGATGATGATATATATATATATATATATATATATATATATATATATATATATATATATATATATATATATATATATATATATATATATATATATATCGCGTTCGAGAGTGACACAAAATGAAAGAAAAATGGTTAGATTTAGAATGCAACGTGTTCGTGCACATCAAACACAACAACAGCGAGCACGACACAATGTGAACATGAGCGATTGCGCCGACGCAGTGCTCCTGTGAACCTGGAACGAGCGGCATTCCATTATGATCCGGAAATCGATTACTGTGTGGACAGATCAGTAACAATTGCAGATATGTTTGTTAAGTCGTTTGCCCGTATTGAAAGCGTTGAAATACAGCGGTGAATCTCCTGGATTGTGTTGTGCCGGTGGAAAAGTGAAATTGCCACAATTGGTCCCACCACCAGATCCATTACGCTCATTAGTTTCAAGTGATTCTACCCATTTTTGGCGAACATTCCAAAAATTCAACAATTGTTTCCAAATGACGTCAATGTCGCAACGCATATTGTACAAGACAAGTTCATGCTCACTTTCAAGGTAATTACAACATAATTGTCTTTTGAAACATGCACAATTGTGAAACACAATCAGAAATAACTTTACAATTTCACACACCATTGCAGATCCAAAGACAAATACATCACTTACTAGTAGCGGTGTTACCACTAGCGGATGCGGACCATCAATTCTTACAAATTTATTTCATGGGCAATTCGGATGCGGAAGTTGATCAGCGTTGTGTTCACAATCCGGACATGAAGAAGACATTGAATTCATTTGAATTACAAGCATGTTTTATTTAATAACCTAACGAAATTCAAACCGTACACGATGCAGCCAGTAGTCTCAATGAATTGGAGTTAGAAGGTTGATTAGGATTCATAATCGCTGATTAAAAGTTATAATCAAATAAATTGTAGGTGATATGAAGTTCACCGGGTCATCTAGTAATTAATAAACGTTTTTTGGATAGATGTCTCTGTTTTATTTATATGGCTATATATATTGAAACTTTGTTTTTGGACACCTTGTATTTTTAGACCAACGACGACGATATAATAAGATTTGTTTAAATCAGCGATTATTTCAGCTTTGAGTTCATCATCTGAAGTGAATCTTTATCTAGAGTACCATTTCTTTAGATTTTGGAAGACGAAATAATCGCTGGAAGCCAAATCCGGCGAAGACGGTGTATGTTGAAGCTCGGTCATGGATTTGTGCAACAACCATCGTAACATTCTCCATGTATGATCCTGGCTTTTGCCACATAGTCTCTGAGAACCACACCAAAGAAATCCCGCAAGACCGTAGCTATGGATATTTCTGTAGATAAAACCGTTTTCTGTTGCTTTGGTGTACTTTATCTTGCTTATACCCACTGTTTCAACTGTTGCTTTATCATCTGTAATGATGAATCCGTGTTTTATATGGTGTCATAAAACGCGGCAGAAGCTAATAAGTCTAAACAATCTTGAGAAGTGTTCATTCGAATGCGTCTTTACACTTGTTCAACTTTTGGTTGTCAAGAGGCATGCATCTGTTGAAAGGTTAGAAGCATGCGTTGTTGAACAAGAGGCTAATTTAAAGTAGTTTAATTTTATTAAATTAAATAAGTATGTTAAATTATATATTTAATACAAGAAATAAATGTTGTAAGGGTGGCTTCATAAATTAAAAAAACCGCTAATTTACAAAAAAAAACACAATTTTATTCTTAAAGCGCATACAACTACTAAACACTTAATCTTCTTCTTCATCTTCTTAACCTGCCAGTCTAAATAAAAGTATAGACTCTTAACCACACGTAACATAAGAACTTACTTAAACAAATTGTGTTTACAACAAGTCGTAATTTCTTACATAAAATAAGTTCACATAAAGACGTACATAATACCTCTCATAAATCTAATAACTAGAAATCAGATATAAGCAATAGCCGTAATAGGTACATAAGTAATAGCATAAGACAAGAGTTTCTTAAAAAAGAGATATCATAAATCATACAATAATTTCTTAATTGAATGTTAAACAGTCAAGAAAAATAAAGTTTTGTAATCGTAACACTGAAGCATTTGTGTATTTTGTTGCAACAGCGTACTACTAAATTCATAAATTGGGGATTTCCACTGGTATCACCATTAGTAGTCGAGTTCACAAAGTTCTCAAAGTCTTTCTCACTAATCACGCCTTTCGTTTGAGCGGAATCTTTTTCAGAAGTCATTTTTCGAATAATAATGTAGACCTCTAGCCTCAAAATTTTAACTTTTACTTTTCATAATAAAACACGAACGATTTTTCCCGTTAACTCCCAAATGAATCCCTAATCCCACTCCTGAAGTTGTAAGAATGACTACATACATTAAAAAAACGGATGATTTACAAAAAAAAAACAATTTTATTCCTAAAGCTGGTACAACTACTAAACACTTAACCTTCTTCTTCTTCTTCTTCTTAACCTGCCAACATTAGCTAGCGTTTGCTACAAGCGCGAAATACGAAATAACATAATATACTATTACAATATATAATTTTGAAAGTAATAAAATTATAAATTGAGTGTGCAAGGAATATTTTTTTAGTATCAATTTTCCTTTACAAAATTGTAGTAATTATTCTAAATATTCCTTTGCTCATACAAATTTTCTGTATTTTTTCCTTCCTTTTCCGCGTTCTTATCAACACCTGCACAGCACCACTCATATCGGCTAACATGGCAATTTCGGATGTATTCATGAAACTGAAATCAACAGTTAACAGTAGGTACATACAAAATAAAATGTTTTTAACGTTTTTTAAAAAATCGTTTTTACTGAACTCGTCTGAAATGTCGAATGCAACTGACGCAAACATGCGAACAGGGAGGAGGCATGCTTCTTGTCATGCGGAGTGGCAAGTTGAAAAGCGCGTTGAAACACATGTTGAACGGAAAAGTTGAGATATAATGAGAGAAAATTTTCTTCATACCTAAAATATTGTATGAAATATCTATCAAGGTTAAACTATCTCGAAACAAAGTTTTTTTTAAATTGCTCGAATTTCAATTATAGATTTTTGTGAGAAAATGTCAAAACTTTGCTTTACTCAATTATCACAAACAGGCAATCAAACGAACTCATTTGAAACTTATAGCACACCATGTAACGAATCGTGCTTGACACAAACCATTGTCATTTGGTCACACTTACGTCATTTCTGTATCAAGCCGAGAACGAACGCCCTCGTAACTAAGGCAGTTAATATCATATACGTCAGGATTCCGCTGGTCTTCTATTCTTTGACACACAAAAAACAATCGTCTGAAGCAAATCATATCTTCTATTTAATCGTCACAAGTCCACGGAATGGTTAGAGAGTGATCCCCGTACGATGGCGAGTCCGTACCTGAACATAAAATTTACCCTCCTAATAATAAAGAATTTCCTCGACTTTTAACAGACCGAGTATCTCTTGTTTTTTTTTCAGCCGACACGTCCGTGGCCGCCTTGATGCAACGCAAGCGATGCGCATCGGAAATTGTATTTAAGGAAATGTGTCTCTAACGGCCATCGGGTTCCTCAGGTGCGTCCCCCATCTCCATCTCACCTGCCGTCCGTCTCGCGGGAAGAAGACAAAAACCAACGGACACTGAAGACCTTTTTAATTTTTGTTGCCCTGTTTACATTGACTTGAGAAGATAAATTAAATTTTTGATTCTGTAGAGATTTACCACTTAACACCAAGGCATTTTTGAAATGTCTTAATGTGCGTTTCGCTAACCATGTTAGCAACATCAGCATTGTCAACAACATTTCGAAGTCCTCGCTAAATAATTTTAATTCTTAGAATTGTCTTTGTCTAAAGGAAAAATAATACACTCGAAAACAATGATGAAACGTCAAAGAAGTAGATGTGTGTTTATAATTTTTATTTGAATTGTGTTTATCAAAGAATGGGAAGGTAGTTGGTTTGTAACATTTTCAAATTTCTTTTGCCAAGTTGTAGTATGTTATAATTTAAATTCTATTTCTTGAATTGAACTTTTATAAACATTTAGAAATGACTTGCGGTATTACTCTAGTATACGACAAGAATTTTCCTTTAGCAGTGATTTCAATTGTTCATCTTATACTTTTTTTAATTGTCCGAGTGGTTCTGCATCATTTAAGCCAAAATATCCGGTTTGAAATTTTTGAAACCACTTCTAACAAACACCATACGATATAGCATTAACTCTCAAAGCCACACAAATTAAATCCTGAGCTTCCGAAACATTTTTGTTTTAGTTAAAAGATGAAATAAGGTAATGCCTCAAATGTTGCTTTTCTAAGGATATTGCGTCTAAAACTCATTCTTCAGAATATGTTCACAGTAAACTCTTATAAATCTAGTTTTCAAGCCTCGTATTATCAAATGAAAATGCATTAACAGTTGAAAAAATATTCAATTCACATTTCAATTTAAATTCTTCATTCTTAAGGAGGTTCTTCTTATTCTCTTATTTCGGAAAATGTATTAATGAAAATTTATTTTACAAAAAACGTAAAAATTTATTTTGCACTCAACTTTAGCCTCGAATAATTTATCGAATTATATCGAAAGTTTATAAGAGATCTTTTTTGAAAACGTTCTATTTCCTACAAAGATATGTACTAGTTTTTCCACAGTAATGTTTCGTTGAAGAGCTTTAACAATCCAAAATTTAAACAAAAATTGATGTGATTTAAATGGGAAATAGAAATTTGCGGTGCGGTACCTTTTAATATTAATATTAAGAGCTCTAACTTTCACAGTATTTTTTTTTCCTCATTTCTAAAAATATTTTCGATACCATTAAGAAAAAAATAGCAGATTTTTTTGAAACAATCTAATATATATATATATATATATATATATATATATATATATATATATATATATATATATATATATATATATATATATATATATTATATATATGTGTGTGTGTAGTGTTAGATATTCTTGGACTGCGTCCAATGAGACAGCCGTAGCTGAGTGTCATCACACACCCAACCGTTGGGTTCCACAATCTCATGTGGAACACCCAACAACCTGCGTCTCCGTCTAAATGAAGATTTTTGTTGGTTGTTTGACCGGGAAGGAGCCCCACCTATTCCTTCAACTAGATAACATATGTTTCGTCTCTTGAGGTTAAGAATCATCAGGGCGCCGACATATACCATACCATCAAGAATAGGGAGACCTTATCCACAGCCAACAACCCATGCTTTCGCCGAGTTCCCGTCAGATGGCGTATATATGTAGTGTTAGATGTTCTTGGACTGCGTCCAATGAGACAACAGTAGCTGAGTGTCATCGCACACCCAACCGTTAGGTTCCACAATCTCATGTGTCATCTATCTGAAGGGATAGGTGGGGCTCCTTCCCGGTCAAACAACCAACAAAAATGTTCATATAAATATATATATATATATATATATATATATATATATATATATATATATATATATATATATATATATATATATATATATATATATATATATATAGTCTAGCAAATCATCATGGAAAGTTTAATATCAGAGCAACGCTTGCAATATTGTCGAAATTTATCATCAGCATCAGGGTTCTGTGCGCCAAAAGTTTGGCACACAGAACTGCATTTCATGCTGCTCGATATTAAAACAAAACAAAAACAAGACAAAAAACTGTGCGTTCCGAAGAAAATATTGCCGCTGTTGCTGGCAGTGTTGATAAAGATCCAAATTTATCAATTCGTCGCCGTTCGCAGGAAGTTGGATTTTGTTATTCGACTACGTGATTTATTTAATCTCGCATCTGAAAGGTATTGATCTGAAGGAGATGTAGTTCCAACAGACGGAACCAAATCGTGTTACAAACAAGAAAAAAAGCAAGAAAATAAAATTCTCACGTGAAAACGAAGAAGAAGCCCGAATCCGTATGCAAGCGTTAATTTGGTATGTAGAATTCGGCGCTCGACAAGAGCACAAAATTATACGAGAAAAAGGTTGAGTATGCCGCCGCAGAAATCAAAAATGCATCGATACACCTACATATCGTTGGTCTTCCAACGCCGCATTAATATTGATAAGGTAGCTGAGCTGCCAAGCTCGGAAACATCTAAACCGTACTTTACTCGTTTTAAGATGTGTGCCTTAAGAGAACTTTTAGAAACTTAACTTACTGTACACAGTGGCGTTGAATAACTATTACCAAAATGTTACTGTTTATATAATATACCCATACGATATCGACACTTTTACTTGTTACCGTATCGGTCGTAAAGTATCGATACCTACTCGGTATCGAATGAAAAGTAAGTACTGCTATATTATTTTTATTGATATAAACTAAAAACAAGTAAATCTAAGAAAAAAACTCGGTTTTTGAAGTGCAGTAACTGTCGCGCCTGCTTTGGATAAAACCTCTCACAAGGCACAGAAATAAAGTCCGCTTCAAGATATTTCACTGCCCTTCGGCAAAATGTTAATTAGTCAAATAAATATCAATAAAAATATTCCTAGTTTTTTAGAAAGCGCCAGAGCCGGAATGGCTTAACTTCTGAATAATTTAGGGAAAAATAAAATATTGTTAAATTATTATTTTTTTTTTCACACAGTTGTGGTAAGAACTCCAAGTACCCGGGTGTAACCAAAAATACTTGGGTGTCTACTGACGGTCAAGGGCGCGCCTGACTATTCCGACTGTTCCCAATATTACTGCTTTTTGCATCCATACTACTGGCCTTTTTGTGATACCTAGTTGTTCGAGGTTCTGTATTAGGGATTTGTGGACTAGACCATTAGCGCTCACCACAAATGGAAGGATATTAACTCTAGGTGCCATATATCCTTGATTTTAAAAGCCAGATCTCTATATTTCTCAATTTTTTCTCTGTATGCTCGGTGTATATTTTCATCTAAAGGTACAGAGAAGTCAACTATTGTGGCTTGATTTAGCTTCTTTTTGGTAGAGCACTAATCTTATAATAATATTAAATTATTAATAATAAAAATTTAATTATATATTTAATTCGGTTTCGCTCTCATGTCACTTTGAACTACATTAATTATAAGTGAATATTCTATTTTAATTACATTATTAATCGAATTTATCCAACATTCTTTGGAAATACTATCTACAACCTTCCTAATTAATGTTGCAGCACTTGCACTTAGAGCCGGAGAAATGTTTTCTGCTCTAACATTGAATTTTACCTGATGCCACATATACACAATTGGATTAAAAATACAATAATACGGGGGAAGGCGTAAAACCCTATGTCCCGTATGGGCAGCAATGGTATCACATACATATTCCTTTTTAATATTAATTATCTTTAATATTTCTAAAAGTTCACAATTTTTTATATGTATTTTCGAAGTATATATCGCTATTTAACATATAGTTCTTAATTACCAATTTAGTGTTATTTGCATTAGAAACTTTATTTTTTTAACTTTGTTTTTTTGGCGGTTATGATTGATTACTAGCATTGTCAATTACAATGACACTTTCCTTAGGTACATTGGGCAAAAGGCTATTTATAAACCAATCTTCAAAAAGTTCTGCTGTGATATCGTCATGGTAGTCCAAAGATGAATGTTTAATATTTTTTGAGGACAACCGTAAACAATTTGGAACCCATCCGTTTTCGGAACCAACATATAAATTGGTATTTTTTCCCTTTTTCGCTGGTGCTTTGGTTTGGCATTTTCTTGATGTATCTACCCACCCTTTTGTTCGTCTCATGTGTATCGAACCATTTTTCATCAAGGTAGATAATGGGACGATTTTCTAATCTGTATTTTTTTTAGTTTTTTAGTTAGAGTTTAAGTAGTCAAACCGCCATCGTCGCAATCGTTGTCATTCCATTAATATTTGTCTTAATGGTCCGATATGCAAAACCCATCGGAGATAATATTCTCGGGAGGCTAGTTCTGCTGTAAAGAATGTTGGTTTCATCTTTCCTTAGTCGCTGTTGCAATGAATTCAATGCAAGCACAGTTTGCTCTTCATACATAGCATAAATTTTGGTTCGAATTAAGTCTTTGTCGGTTTCGTCAACACATTTAGTTTTACCAGAATCACGACGGACTTTTTTTGCTTTAATTGGCTTGTCACAATACCTTTAACTGTTGACAATGGGGTTTTCATTAATGAAGACGTTTCTACTGTGGTTGTATTTACATTAAGCTCTCTATTCAATAAACATACACATTTTTAACAATTTGCATAGAATCAGTCGAGAAATGTTTTCTTTAAAAATTAGCACTACCGGAGACACAATGATCATTATATTGCCAAGAACGGCACATTTTTAGCCACGAATAACAAAAAATATGGTCGAAATTATAAAGCTGCACTGTTTAAGAAAAGAATGCGAACTAAACTAAAATATTTCGAAACTACTCAACCAGATATAAAATTAATTTGATCTTTTTACCCCTGTTTACGTTTCTTGCAACTTTGCTTGGTTTCGTTACGCAGGGGTTGTTAAGAGTTTATTGCAGCCAATCGATCAACGATATATCTTGAAACTTGAAACGCTCATTCGCGCCTGTTTATATAACGTTGAAAACATGGATTTTAAATCCTCCTATTCAAAAGAATTAAATGTAAATCCATTAAAAAATGGATTTACATTTAATGTGCAGACAGGATTAGCTAAATATATTGACGCCTCATCGGTTTTTGAGTTAGCACGTCGCAACTTTTGGTCAACTGCTAGTTGTTTGTTGTGTAACCAAAAATTAAAATATTCGATGGGGCTTTCTTTTTTAGATCCATTGGTTGAAGTTGCATTATCTTTTTTAATAATATTTATTAAATTTTTGTATCGCCCTCCCACATGCATTTGCATCTTGAAAATGGAAGTTTTTAAAGCGTGGGTCTAAAATTGTTGCCAAAGCTACGAGTGTGTCAAATTCAATGAGACCAAATCTTTTTTACATTCAGCTTCAATTTATTCAGATTTTATTCAATAGTTTGGTTTGCAACTGAGTGACACATTCTATTGATAAAGAAAATGTCTTTAGCGGCTATGTGAGACAATTTATCACTGGTATGATTTTGGATAAGGACATAATTCTGGCCGGAAGATTCTCTGGTGACAAATTCGAATGGTTGTAACAACTGGACTATCTGTTTCAATATTTCGATTTCCTGACATGTCACCAATTCAGGACTATCTGTAGCATCGAGTAAAAGTTGCGAAACAATTTTGGATAGATCTAAAAACTACCATATACCTGTCTACCCACCATATCTGTCTACTGTATATCTACCCACCTGTCTACCCACCAGAGTGTCTTAAGGTCAAGAATAAATCCTTCAGGAACTCCGCTATCAATCTGAGTGTTTCTAAGTTTATCTGATTGTATAACACTGTGTTTGGCCCATTTAACAATTTCTCTAACTTTTTTGATAGTATCACTAACTGTGGTCAAAATATTATTTATTTTCTTTTTATATTATTTATATAGGAATCTACTATCGAATTTATAGTATGTGCAAAGTATGGCAAATGTTTTGAATCACCAAATTTTCTTTTCATTGTGGTAACCATATTAGCACCATTGTCTGTAACAGCGCAAATAATTTGAGGTAGTGGAATATCGCCATCTTTTAGACTATCAACAAATACATCACAAATATATTCCTATGAATGATTTAATATGAGTTCTCTGGTGGCAATATTAGCGCTGGAAATCGCTATTTTATCTAGAAAATGTATCGTAATACACAAAAAACTTTTCTCGTTCATGGTTTCCGGCCATATCGGCTCAATATCAATTCAGTTGCATTGGATATTCTTGAAGCAAACTCCATCTTGACGATGTTATATTTCTTATAGAGGAACTTCTTGAAATGTGTCGACGAAGGCACTTTGTAATAAGGTGCCAATTCTTTTATCAATTTAAAAAAACCTTCCCCTTCAACAACATTAAAGGGCCGCATATCTTTGCATATAAAATAACATATGCAAATATTATATTATTATATTTTATGCCACCCTCTAAAATAAAGCAACATTAATACATGTAATGAAATAGTTTTCTTTCAGTTTTTTTGTATGTAACTTTAAAACATGTTAATATCTACTTACCTTTTTGTAAAGCAATTTTTTGGAAGGCGGTTTTTAATGTGTGGGGTTATTTGAAGAGGAAGGTCTATATCGAACTCCCCACAAAATATTGTAGAGCTGAAACTCAGAATTCAACAACAAACAACCAGAATTCCAATAGAAATGTTGTTAATAGGAATAGCATTTTTATTAAAAATATGTGGCCAATGCAAGAGTGTTATCTTTCAAAAAAATCTTCAATAGTGTGGTATCTAATTTTTTAAATAAAGTATTCAGATTAGTTATTGAGTTTTTTTAATAACCTGTCTCTCTACCACAGCCTTTATGAATCAGAATGTGTATTCGACAGTTTTTAAGAGAAAATTAAGAAGCTGATAGAACGTGAATTATATATTTTATTTCTGTTGCTAAGGAAAAGTGTTAGAGTCGTTTTTTTTCGATAAGTTATTATTAAAACCGTCCGTACACCGACACAAGAAGAAGCCCACATGCCAACAAAACTATTATTTAGACCAGAAAGGCGTTTTTCTTTTTCAGGTGTGAGGGCTTGTTTAAATAGTGTCCATTCCATATTATCTATTTGAATACTGTTGAATGCTTTTGTAGTGACCACTGTTGAAACGAGGACTCTCGTAAATTATTATTTACATATGCAGCAGAAAAGTAGAACAAGTAATGGCATTTATGTATCTGGGAGCTGATATAAGCAGTGAGAAAGATCTGGTCAAATTGGTATAACGACCGACATTTAAAGCGGAAAGAATATCACAATGGCCATCGAGAACTATAGTGACGTATACATTGAGAGTAATTACAGGCCATGCACTAAGGGATTGAGTGCATAATCAAGAAATCAGAAAATAATGTACAAGAGGTGCTCCAAAGGTCTCTGCTAGTCACTGAGATGACTGGGGTAAGGCTAACCAATTGACTACGATATTTATCAAGTATTATTAGCTAGATGGCGTGCTGCGAAGTTTCAGATGCGTGCGTTTAGTTGTTTGTTTGTCCAATTAATTTGGACATTTTTTAAAAAATTGATAAAATTGTAATTTTACCTATTTTAAAATACTTTATTTCAAATGCAATTCTGCTGAGTTTCTACGACATATTATAACTGTAGATGAATTATAAATTTACCATTATACACCAGAGATGACACATTAGTTCAAATAGAAAAACGCACTGCAAAAAAACGATAACGTGTACTATATTCTGGGATTCTCGCCGTATGGAATTTATAAACCCTCTGGAAAAAGCCAGGATGATAGTGAGTACTACTCTTCATTATTAAACTAACTGAAGGGTACCATTTAAGTTAAACGTACACACCTGACCAAAAAGAAAGTCAAACATCTCGCCTGTACAAACATCTCGGGTTGTTGGAGTAAAACAGCATGACCTACGCTTCGAAGTTCTTCCATATGCACTGTATTCATCGGATTTGGATTCGCAGTCCAAAGCCATTACTTCATCTTCTTAAATCTAAAGAAATTGCTCCTTGGATGAAAATTCACTTCAAATAATGAAATCAAAGCTGACACAACCTCATATTTTACAGAGTTTGACAAATGACATTTACAAAATGTTTTGTATTTTATCACACCCTCTTAAGATGTAAGACATTAAAAATTTATAAAACACAGAAAATAAAACACTGGAATGAGAATGTACAAAGAATAAGAGGACAGACTGCCAAAAATAGCAAAAGACAAAATACCACAAAGAAGAAAATTTATAGGAAGACCACCAAAAAGGAGAACATAATGCTGGCTGTTCTGAGTAACAGAATTACAAGTCTAAATATCGAAATTAAACAGGCTATGCCTAAAGAAAGAACAAGAAAAATAAGTTTATATCCTGAGGAAAAAATAACAGTGTATAAGTTGACTGTCATCAGCTTATAGCTTAACAAAACTACGTTTCTACTAGGCTAATTGAAAAGTTTACGGAGCGGAAATGATAAAATTAGTTTATAATTGAAAAAAATGACTTTAATCTACTGTATATTCTCCCTTAAGCATAATACATGTTTTCCAGCGGTTCTTCAATTCATTTATTATATCTCTAAAGTGATTTTTGGGAAGTCCTTAAAAATACTTACCTACGGCTGCTATAACATCTTCATTTGATAAAAAAACGCTTGCCGTATAGGACCTTTTTAAGGTTTGAGAACAGATGAAAGTCAGAAGGGGCCAGATCTGGTGAATACGGTGGATCCTCCAACAGTTCGTAGTGTAACTCCTTCAATTTGGCCATTGCAAGAACATCTGTGTGAGCGGGTGTATTGTCTTGATAAAACATGGTTTTTTTTAACTAAACCAGGTCGTGTCTCACGAATGTTTGCATCTAATTGATCCAAAAGCAGTTTGAGTAATACTGTCATGTTATTGTTTTATCGGTTTGAAGATAATCAATTAACAAAATACCTTTTGCTCATAAAATTGATGCCATAACCTTGTATGAAACACCCGTTCATTTGAAATGTCCATGACCTTAACAATTTGACTCAAAGTCAATTATCTGTTATCCATAACCATATCATAATATATACAATTAATTTGTTTAGTAGTTCCACTTATTGGACGTTCAGGACGAGGATCATCATCCAGGGTTGTACGACCATGTTGAAACTCACCTGCTCACTTACAAACCATTGTTTTTGAAGGCGCAGACTCCCATAATACATTTACCATTTAACTATGAATGTTCATTGCTTTTAAACCTTTTTTTACAAAGAATTTAATTACTGTACTATTTTCAGTATGTTCCATTTTAAAAAATAAACTCATACGTTTACTTTAAGCTTCAATTTTTGTACGAATGAATTGACAGATCGGCTTAAAACTACATATATGTTCATATGAAGAATGAAACTTCAAAATGTAGTAGATTATACAATTATTTTATTGCTCTATAAGTGTCACTCCGCGAACTTTTCAGTTAGTATAGTAAATTGTTAAGAAATCAGAGAAACAAGTTAGAAACATTGGAGAGAGAATAGAGAAAGAATAGATCAAAAATAGAGAACGAATAGGGCATGAATAGAGCAAGAATAGAGCAACAATAGAGGAAGAATCGATGTAGAATAAGGGAAGAATGGAGGAAGAATAAAGGGGGAATAAGGGAAGAATAGGGGAAGAATAGAGAAGGAATAGAGGAGAATAGAGGAGAATGGAGAAAGAATGAAAAAAATAGAGGAAGAATGGAGGAAAACTAAAGGAAGAATGGAGGAAGAATAGAGAAAAATAAAGGAAGAATGGAAGAATACTAAAGGAAGAATGGGGGAAGAATAGGGAAAGAATGGAGGAAGAATAGAAGGAGAATAAAAGAAGAATAGAAGAAGAATAGAAAAAGAATGGAAGAAGAATGGAAGAATAGATGAAGAATAGAGAAATAATAGAAGCAGAATAGAGGAAGAATAAAGGAAGAATAGAGGAAAAAGAGAGAAAAAACGGAGGAAGAATAGTTGAAGAATAGAGGAAGAATAGAGAAAGAATAGAAGCAGAACAGGGGAAGAATAAATGGGAGAATAGAGGAAGAATAGAGGAAGATTAAATAATATCTTGATGGTGCTAAGATGGTTAGCGAAACGCGCCTCGAATAGTTAAAAAATAATAATTTGGTTAGATTTGGAATTAAAATGGATTCTTAAGGCACCCCCAAAATCATATATATATGTCAAAGAAAACGACTTTATATTGTATTAGTTTGTCAGGAAAGTTTATATGATTTTTTTGAAGAGAATGTGAAACTTAAATAGTTTATGTAAATATTTATTTAACCTATTATGTAATTTTCATTATTACTGCCAATGTGCCAAGAAGCAGATAGAAGTTCATAATGCCTTTTTGCCAACAATTGGCATCTTTATTACCAAAAAACATCAACAGGTTGTGTTTTTACCTCTTCTTCCATTGTAAAAGATTACCAGTTTAAACAATTTTGGAAAGAGAATAATAGATTGGATTGGAGAGTGTGATGTTCAGTGGGTAAGATGGATGAGCAAAACATCACAATTGAAACTCAACGATTTTTGCTGGGTCCTGATTGTAACGTATGGTCGTGCATTGTTATGACGAGACACGATCTTTCCGGGACAACTCGATAGTAGCAAACTGACGTGGACATATCGAACGGAATATTCTCTATCGAGGGATGATAGTAGCATTGAGATGGGCGCGTGCCTTCTGGTTCAAAAATCGTACCATCTGCCAGTCGCTCTGCTTCGATACCAACGACTTTCGGGGTCCACGCATCTCGGCCATCAGCTGGTCCTCACATATGTCGCCTGTTACAATGCAACCTGCGTCAATTTTCTCGGTACGAATACTGTTCTTAGAGCGGCTCGGCGGCATTGTTGCGAGTTCCCGTCCGAAATTGTCGATAATTGAGATTTCGTCTTCGACGTTTTACCAATACCAAACCGCAGAATTAGCCCTGAGTCGAACGAGAACGTCTCGTTGCTTCTTTCTTCTTTTGTCCAACCGTCTGTGTAAAAAGAGTTATTTCGGAATGAGTTGATGCCTGATGTCGACCGGTAATTCTATGCAAATTGGACAGCTCGTTTTGTTGCCATGAAGATGTCTAAAATAGATGATTTCCTGTCGAATGGAAGCATCTGTTAATAACATTAATTGTAGAAATATGCTTTAAGTGTTTTATAATTTTGTATTTGTCAATCTGTTGTTATTCTTGAGTTGGAATTCGATTTTACTCGAAAAACTTTTTTTACAGGGTGGTGCAAAAAAGGTTCTCCATTTTTAATTTAAATATCTGATTCATGTTTGAAAAATGTATTTCGTCTTTGGTTTTAGGATAAGCTAAAACAGAGATTTGAAATGCAAGGAATTCTCGCCTACGTATTCCGCCCCATGAGTCATGGCTCTCACATAATCTACAATATCTAAATCTTTATACAATTACTTGAGTTCGAAAATATACCTGATTCTCCAATTGCAATTATCATTCATAGCATCAAAATAATTCTGAGTACTTTTCTTTCAAATACTACAAGCATCTATTTTGTTTCCTTTTTGAGTCCAAGTCTTGCACCCAGTGTCTATATATATATATATATATATATATATATATATATATATATATATATATATATATATATATATATATATATATATATATATACATATATATATATATATATATATATATATATATATATATATATATATATATATATATATATATATATATATATATCCTTTTGTGTATCAGAATTTGACGTGGTAAAGAGGTTTGAGTAGGACAATAAAGCTTTTAGCTATGCCGTCTGGAGCGTAAGTTCCTGGGGGGGTCACCCCTAGCGGACAGATCGAGGTAGAGGCCTCAGACTAACATGATCCAAAATCTGCCAACCAGCGTGGCAGATTACGGTCTATGCCTTCAACATGACACTACAACTTCAAACTCGGCCCTCATTCCCCGAAGACCAAGGGGCAACTACCTGCGGCAGCGGAAAGATCTGCCCCAAGGCAGAGGGTATTCACCGGGTTAGATCAGGCTGCCAATGGAATTTTGACATTACTACGCTTAATAAACGGACCATGAAAAGTTTAAGTTTCAAACCGTCCAAGCTTATGCATCAACTATAAGCCATAGAGATGAGAAAATTGAGGAATTTTATGATGATAAAGCCCAATGAAGATTGTAACCCAACTTTTAGACAAAGAGAAGTGTAGGTATAAAATCCTGATGGGCGACTTTAATGTCAGAATTGGAGTACAAGAAATGGTGAAAATGCAACTGGCCCATATGAAAATGGTGAGCGGGACAATAGAGGTGACAGGCTGGTTGATTTTGCTGAAGGACAAGAACTCTATACTATGAATTCGTTTTACAAGAAAAAGATCAACAGAAAATGGACATGAAAAAGTCCATCTGGACTCACAAGTGAAATTGATTACATCATGTCAAACGATAAAGCAATATTTTGCAATTGTACCGTCCTTAACCATTTTAATGTGGGAAGTGACCACCGAATGGTACGAGCAAAGATTAGGATAAACTGCTGCAAAAAGCGCGAAAGAATGATATGATCAAAAAGGGGCAAAGTGTATTCTGGGAAGCTACTGGAGAGGGGCAGAAATTTTGAAATTGCTTTGTCGAATTGTTTTGCTGTGTTACAAGACCCGCAGGAGATGAAAATTACAGACCAATATGAAGAAATCGCCCACAATGTGCTTAAAACTGCAGCTTCAATAGCACCAGAAGATAATTGTTTCAAAGAGTCAAAAACTTTCAATGAGACCATTAATTTAATGAAAAAACGCAATGAAGAATGCAGACAATCCTTTTGGCAGGGTCGAGTACGTTGAGCTTTGCAAAACTTTAAGAAAACGTATTCGAGAGGAAACGCGCCGATTCAACATGCAGCTTGTGCAAAAAACTCTGGAAGAAGACAACGGAATTAACAAAGCTAAGCAGAAGCTAAAAAAGAAAAGGGCACAAGTGTTTCCTTAATGCGTGAGGATGGTACAATATGCAGGGAACGGACGGAAATATTAGAGGTTGTCCGAAGATTTTATTCAAAGTTATATGAGGACCATAATCAAGCAAGAACAGCAATGCCCACTGAAGAACAAGTGCCGGATATCCTGGTGGAGGAAGTGACAAAGGCTATAGACTCGATGAAAAATGGCAAGGCTCCAGGAAAGGATAGTATAACTGTGGAGATGTTAAAACCTAGTGGTCGGACTTTACATAAGACATTAGCAAAATTATACTCAAATGTCTCAAACAGTAAGAAGTACCCAGCTTATGAAAAAATGCAGAAGTGATTCTTTTACATAAGAAAGGAACACGGGAAGATTTAAAGAACTACCTCCAATAAGCCTCCTATCAATGGTGTACAAAGTTTTCACCATGATAATATCCAAAAGAATACTAAGGAAATTTAATGACGCACAACTAAGGGAGCAAACAGGATTCAGAAGTGGATTCAGTACAATAGATCACATCCAGGTCCTACAGCAGGTCATAGAAAGGCACACTATGCCACTAGAATATGGCTACACTATGCCACTCTACTATGCCACTCTACCACATGGCTACACTATACACTGCTTGGTTTTTATCGATTATGAAAAAGCATTTGATTCAATCTCAAAGCGGGCCATAGTGGATGCATTGCTTAATCAAGGTGTAGAGAAAGCTTATGTAAATCTACTAGGATCGATATATGATGAAGCTACAGCGACAGTCTACCTTGACGATTTTGAGGTTGATCTTGAAGTGATCTTGAGGTTGGAATAAATGTAGCGCGGGGCGTACGGCAGGGTAACGCAATATCGCCTCTTCTTTTCTCAGCCTGCCTGGAAGAAGTGTTCCGGAATCTGGATTGGAAACAGGATGGAATAAGGATTAATGGCGCATACTTAAATAATCTTAGATTCGCAGATGATATCGTTCTTCTTTCACAAAACCCAGCGAGCTGCAAAGACACGTACAAGAGCTGCAAAGGGCTGGGAAACCATTTGGCTTGAAAATAAACCAGAAGAGAGATCAGGTCATGTTCAACAAATTTGCTGAGGACAAAAGTATTTCTTTTTTAGGAACGGATTTGGAAGTTGTGGATTACTATATATATATATATATATATATATATATATATATATATATATATATATATATATATATATATATATATATATATATATATATATATACTACTAATAGATAAGCCGGTCGCGTTGGTGCGGCGGTAAGAGCGCCTGCTTTGCCGAATCCGCGCTGGAGCGATAGCTGGTTCGATTCCAGCGCTCGGATGGTTATTTTTCTGTCTTCTGTCCGTTTATCTTTCCTAAATGTTTGTGATTGTTTCTAGGCAAGAGTGTAAAATCCGACTACGAATTACCCCTCAGTCACGCCAGTTAAAGGCTGGGTAATGCGGATGCCTTCTGAGAAGTGTTCTACGTTGGTCACTCGCCAGTCGGTAGGTTTCCTGATAGACTTATGGACTTATGGGTAGGCACATAACCAAGGGTTTATAGCCCGAGGGGGGTGCTGGCCTGGGTTTGTCGGAAGCTGATGACCGTGGTTCGGAACCCACGTTAAGCTGTAGGTCCAGTCGCTAAATAGCCTAGTTGCTGATGCGCCTCTAACCCAAACACTTTACTTACTATTAGATAAATTTATTTATTTTTATTGTACCAATAAATTCAAAATACACAAACCAATAAACAATGTTTTAGTCATACATAATAATAATAATAATTTAATAAGATTAGTGCTCTACCAGAAAGAAGCTAATCAAGCCACAATAGTTGACTTCTCTGTACCTTTAGATGAAAATATACACCGAGCATACAGGGAAAAAATTGACAAATATAGACACCTGGTATATATATATATATATATATATATATATATATATATATATATATATATATATATATATATATATATATATATATATATATCTTCGGCAGAGGGTTTCAATGGAAGGGGATACAGTCCGGGAGGTGGAACGACGCGTCAAGTGTGTCTGGCAGGCATTTGGCTGGCTCAACATAGTGTTTAAGAGCAAACTATTACTTTGCCTGAAAAGAAAAGTCTTTGATCAGTGTGTCCTGCCTGTTATGACATACGAAAGTGAGTTCAAGAACTTCGAGTAGCACAAAGGGGAATGGAAAGATGTATGCTTGGCATTACTAGACGTGATAGAAAGGCCTGCACATGGATCAGAGAACAAACGAAAGTGAGTTACATCGTTGGAAGAATAAAGAAATTGAAATGGAAGTGGGCAGGCCATGTGGCAAGGCGATGGGACGAGAGATCGACCAGGGCGGTCCTGGACTGGATGCTGTTTGATCGCAAACGTCCAAGGAGAAGACCGAAAACAGGATGGACTGATGACATTATTAGGTACCCGAATAGCAGAGGAGAGCTCAGAACCACGAGAGTTGGAAGCATTCTGGAGGCCTTCATCCTGCTGTGGATTGATACGGGCTGATGATGATGATGATGATGATGGTAAAATTCTGTTACAACGTACCGGAGGGGACCTGAATAATCGGTACGTTATGTAAGAAGTTCCTTAAAAAAAAATGAAAAAATGTATGTGCCTATAAATACATATGTAATTTCATTTTTATAGCTTTTATTAATTCTAAACAAAAATACACACATATTAATGGAAGCAAGAACAAAATAATAGAAAATTTAATTTTTAAAGCTTATTATTAATAAGCCAGAACGGATGTAAAATTTGATGGAAAAAATGTCAGTTTAATGTTTTTTAGATTCCTAAGATGCGAATGAACAGGGCAGTTCAACAAGCAATAATAAGTGCATATTTTCTCTTATCAGTTGTTTATTCCATGATCTTAATTTACTTTCGAAAATATCAGCGGTCATTTACGCTTTCTTGTTTGCTGTATAATTAACTGGTGATTGTTTTATGTTCTAAAAACACCTGGGTTTGTAAAATTTGCCAATAACTAAAAGTTTGCATTTTTCAATTCCGGTCATGTTTGGAAACACAAGAACGGTTATTCTTTCCTTCGACAGTTTTCCCCCGATACATTTTTCACCCTTAAAGCTTAATGTACGATCTGGAGCAAATTTGTAAAAAAGACCAAGTTCATCGGCGTTAAAAACATCGGCAGCGTCATAGTTTCTAAGATGTAGAATTAATCTTGATTTAACCCAATTCACCGCATATTCCCGGTTTACACTCGCAGCTTCTCCATGCATTTTACTAGAACTTATATTGTATTGTGTTTTAAATCTATGTAACCAACCAGAATCGCAAAAAAAAATTAGCAACATTCAACATTTTCGCAAACTCTTCAGCCTTTGCCTAAAGAATAGGTCCAGTAATTGTCTTATTCATGCTTCTTTGATACGTAAACTATTGAGATAATGCTTCCTCGATTTTTTTTTGAACAGATTTGCGAATTATTTTATCTTCTTTTGTAACTCCGCGGAATTGCAATATTTTATGTTTGTTTTTCGATATAGTGGTCACTGTTGTCTTTTTCAAAACCCTGGATTTGTAGATGTCGACTTGTTTAACACCACTTTCTATCTTCTAAATTATTGAAATTTTGTAATTCATTGTAAGCCTTCCAAACCATTTTAGTGGAACTAACTTCGGTTGATTAATTTATGCTTAAAACACAATTCGTTTATAAACCTGCTGAGACACGATCAAAAACACCATAACTTTCCTATATAATACCAAATATATACCAATACCAAAAAAAAAAAATGCTCCTAAAGAAAATTATCTGGAATAGGTCATTTAATATAAATACATAACTCTAAATGAATAATACTGGACCTAATCGCAAAAAAACTGCGGTGCTAAATAAAATTAATTAAAAATAAAAAGTGCCTTATATTTTAATGCGCGGACCTGTAAATTTGGCATTTTCTATCAGAAGTACATAATAACGGAGTACATTATAAAAATGAATTCTATTGAATGCTTCATAATAACTGCAAGAACTTGGTTATTGTTATTGTTATTCGGTACGCTATATCCGTAGATACGTAATAAGCGTATATATATATATATATATATATATATATATATATATATATATATATATATATATATATATATATATATATATATATAAGACATTGGTTTGGTGCCTTAAAAGATACAGCTTGTCCAAGAACTCAAGCCGCAAGATCATCGTTTGCGTCATACGTTCTGTGAATGGGCTCAAAATCAATTGCAGGTTAACCCAGACAGAATTTAACCACAAAATTTTGTTTAGCAGCGAAGCTCATTTTTGGCTAAATGGTTACGTTAATAAACAAAATGACCGCATTTGAATGAAAATATTCCGCAAATGATCCCACAATGACCCTCCAGAAAAATGCGGGGGTATGGGGTGAAGGCCGGTGGCATCATTAGGGCTTATTTCTTTAAAAATCAGGCTGGAAACAGAGCGATGATGAATGATTATTTAATACTACGGTATTAATCAATACTACTGTGAGCATTTACCAAGATAAGTATATTTCTTCAAAACTTAATGTTAAACAAATGTTATCATCACTGATTATCCAGGTCTATTTTCTTCTTATTAGGACTCTTTTCCATCACCCTTGTTTTGTCTATATTTATATCTAGATCGGTATTTTGGACTTTATCCTTTATTTGATCATAAGTCTCTTTTAATGATTTGTTCGATGATATTAATAACCTGACTTATATAGCATCCCTAAATTCCAAAACGTAAAAATATTCCTCTGATAACAAAATCCTTTTAAAACTTCCCTGGTAATTTCAAAGTGCTTCTACAACAAATTACCTTTTTCTTTTAGCTTTCAACTAAAAAGACCACTACACCGTGGAGGTTTTCCCATTTTCTAGCTTATAGTTCTACGAAAAATAAATTAAGTATGCATTAGTGGTGGCGAATGGTTTTAAAAAAGAAGAAATAAAAAGATAAAACGCTCCTGTAAAAGGCCAGTACGGATCTTATCGCCATCTACACCATTTTTCGAACAGCCGACGTTGGAGAGCAAACTCCCAACGAGAACAGATCGATAATGACCTTAAATCATGCAAGAGTTCGTAGTGTTGTGCAGTGGCGAACGGGGTTGGGGGGAGGAAGGTAGAGTTGGGTGTTACACCACCTGGATGTCGATTTCAGTAGGCCATATTTCGGATAAAATATCGCGTCCCAATTAATATCAATTAATTTCTTGTTTTCCGATGAACTGTTTGATATAATCAGGCCAATGTTTACGTTAAAATATACAGGGTGTCATTAAAAAATGTATTTGAAACATATTTTTTATTTATATTTATTTATCAATTCTTCCGCATGTTTCGCAACCAATGTTAGCGTCATCAGGAGATAATTCAAATCATAAACCGTGAAGTTAACTAAGCGTTACATTAATACATGAAAAAGTTGACTAAACGGAAGTCCTTTATCCCGGTTCACGGGATTTTTATATTTGAATATTTTCATACATATCCAAAGCCCTATTATTGTAACAGGGTGAATCAAATATAAACCGAAACTGTTTTATACATATTTATTACTTATAAAATAAGACAAAAACATTATTGATCATGTTTCAACAGTCTAGTCCTAGTCTTCTCCACGCTCTACACATTTTTCCCAGCGGTTTGGAAGCTTGTTAATTCCGTACTCGTAACAAACTTGGTTCATCAGCCAATTGCGCACGTCCTCAACATCTCAACGTTCTCAACATCTTGATCGTTGTCAAATCGTACCCCTCTAAGTACGTAAGAGTTTCCCAATGCATATTTTCCAGTTTTTCCTTCGTCAAAACTACTGTATATGGTCTGGTGTTTTCATGAAGAAGAATGACATCTCTGATGGGGACACCGCGTCTTTTACCCCTGCAAGCGGATTTTGTTGCCTCCAACAGCTGGTAGTAGTAGGTAGCATTAACAGTATGTCAATCATGTAGAAAATCAATCAGTAAAACTCCCTTCCAGTCGAAAAAAACGGTCTCGAGAACCTTACCGGCTGAGAGACAGGTTTTGGCCTTTACAGGAGAGGTTTCGTCTTTCCTTCGCCATTCCTTACTCGCCATTTTTGATTCTGGAGTGTAATAATGCACTCAGGTTTCATCACATGAGACGATACGCTTCAAAATAGTCTCTCCTTCCCGCCAAAATCGATTCAGAAGTCTGAACTCTTACTGATTTGCAATCGGATGTTTTTTGGATCTTTGGTGATTATTTGAGCACTTCCAAAGCTAATACCTACCTTTAAAGCGACTTCATGAATACTGACTCGCCGGTTACCTTCCATAAGGTCGCGAACTGCACCAATGTTATCAGCAGTGACTCTTGAGCTCGTCATCGTCGATTATCACATTTACCACAAATCTCTTTAGACGCATCAAAATGAGTAATTCTTCAGAAGTGTCTTTGAAGAGTATAAAATTATAATCAATATATTTTTTTATATAAAATAGCGGCTCAGTAAATTTTTCTTCGGGCGTCTCTGGCGGGAGTCCAAAAGTGCTGCACTCATCACTCTTTTTCTATTCATCTGAAACACAAAAAACATCTTTCTGTTTCTGATATATGCGTGAGAAGGATAAATCTATGGAACTATAAAAAAGTTTTAAATTAAAAATGAAGTACGCTTTAAAACAAAAAATGTTCAAAGTTTGTACTATTTTTCGACATTTTTATCCCAAAAAATAGTTTATTAACTTTAGGTACATCCTTCCGATAATGATATAGAGAAAAGCCTTCCAAAATTTCAGCCAAATCGATCAATAACTTTTTGAGTTACAGAGCGAGCAGTTTTTGAACACATAGTTTCAAGATAATCGCATTTAAAGTCCCACTACAATAAAACGATTACTTTTAATGACTTACTGATAAATCAGCGATCCCAGGTGCATATAATAGACCTTCAGCCTCTTCAAAAAGCTGGTACTTTTCAACTTGCTGCTGTTTTCGGGCTGTACGAGCTGCTTTTGTCTCGGAACGACTCCTAGGGTTATCTCGTTACTCGTGCCCCATCAGTGGTTTCGACGAAAACTTTGGCATAGGTGCCAATAATTATACTTGCACTATGCCCACAAATACACTTGCACTGTCACTTTTACTTGGCCTGAAACTTTCTCTGTGTTTATCAGTAAAATGATTACTTTGATAATGTCTTTTTGTAGAATTTTTTCGAGCGATATTATATAAGAACATAAAAAGATATCTTAAATAATATAAAAAGCAGTGGAATGTCTACACATCGTATTAAAAACAATTATTTTATAGATATGAACAATGTTAAATTATTATATTCAGAAAAGAAAAGTAAAAAATTAGATCTACTAGAAATATTGCAAATAAAAATATCTTTAAGAAATGGTTATATAATAACTATGAATGCCCAGCTAAATTTCCAAAACACCCCGGTAATAGATAAGATCATATTGTAAATGAATAGCCCGGTTTTTACCTACCGATATTTGCACCTTAACATCTAGGTTTGCATGCGCAGTAGCCTAACGGCCTAACCTCTCAGAGCTCATTCGATTCATGCTAATATCAGTTAAGTACTGGCTATTCGCAGAACTCTTCATTCTCTGTCTCTGTTAGACAGTGATCCACTCACTCTTTCATTTGGGCATCTTAGAAGCCAAGATGCTGATTAAGTTGTCTGGGTCGCGATATGCAGGCTCTGGTGCGCTCGACTGTATGTGCGATAACTCTGTGCAGTATACACTACATATAACAATGTGCAGTATACTCTCAATATATTATATTTTCGAAATATGAAAAAACTCGATTTTTTGGAATTTCTAAAAGGATTTTCCCCCAGGAGCAATCAAACATTTGGGTCTTAGACAGGATATCGTCCTTATACTGAACCTTCAACCGAATTAATATTTCGGATGGTTTAACGCCTCCCTTGACTAAAAACTTTGTTATAACCCGTTTCACAAAGGACCGTGGAAACTGTTGCTCACTTATGGCTGTACTGACAAAAGAACTGAGTGAAACAGCTCACCGATAATTTCCCCCACTTCTAATACATTGAACTGCAATGATCTATACTGACAACTCGCTCGTAATTGGCTGAGAAAAGTAATTGTAAAATTCCGGTATATATTTGATTCACCCTCGTATATACTTTTAATAAGTCTTAAATTACTAATATGGTACTTTTAAGTAACCATTTTAAGTACCATATTATATGGTACATATAATATGGTCATGCTCGAGTGTATGTTGGGCGACATAAAATTTTTCATTTGTCCCAGATCTAATATCGGCAATATGTTCTTTATATCTAGTTAATACGGATCTTTTAATCTGCCCAATATACCTTGGATCACAGTTTTTTTACTTTCTTGACCAGTATTTTTATAAATCCACAATTTTTCAAGGTGATGTATCCTTAGGATTACCTAGGACTTTTTTCAAAATCTTGTCTAACCCTCATATTAATTGGGCATGAAATGGTAAATTTATACATTACCATATACTTAGACCAAAACCATCGCAATTCATTTTTTGTTAACCTTTTTTCTACAGATTTTATCACCAATCTCTTCGTAATTTCTTTGTTTGATAGTCGGTCCCTCAGAATTAGTCGTATAATTCTTCTCAATACTCTTATCTCACGGGCTTGTATTCTTCCTCTCTGATGTTTATTTAGCTTCCACATTTCGGAGCCATATATCAAAATTGGGATGCAGAGTGCATTATTTACTCTAATTTTAGTATCTGTTGTAATTTTCTTCTTGTTAAATACTTTTTTAATTACATAATAATATAATCTGATGTTGGCTTTTAATCTTTTTTCTATTCTATTCTGTGTTTCTCCTCCGTGTTTTCCAATCTAGTTCCTATATTCTTCTGTTTTCTCGATATCACTATTATGTCTAAACTTATGTTTTCTAATTAATCAATCTACAATATCCTTATTATAAACACTCGCCTCGGCACCTCTCTAATTAATTTTAATTCTTTCTTGTAATTACTTTGTTGAAAGGAAAATTGATTAATATATCAGCAATGAAATTTAAACTAGCCATCTTATCACGGACTTTATGATTCGAATCATTAGGAATGTATCTTGAAGTGGCATCGTTTTTTCTAAAAATATAAAAATATAACCTATTTTTATTGTTTCTACTCATCATTTAAACATCCAAAAATAGTAATCTGTCATTGTTTTCGAGTTCATTCGTGAATGCTATAGTTTCTAATTTGTAATTTTAATGTAATCATAATCATTATCATAAATCATCCACATATCTTAGCCACAATATCGGAAAGGAACTGAATTCGTCCTTTGTATCAGTTTAAAATTTGTTCATGAATAACTTGGCTAAGAATGGATAGAGAATTGTCCTTTTTATTGTTAATAAAACCTATTATTAAGCCGAAAACACTTTGCTACATACATAATCTCGCTAAGGAGATGTACTCTAAAACAATCTTGTTATTTAAACTGTTTAACTCGAGTAACACCCTCGGGTATTTCAAGGTACGCGGATTCGGTACGCTCATTAATATATATCATAAACTTATAAACATATTGATTAACATGGGTGATACATATTGATGAAAACATCCCGACTCAGCCCCTAACCATAAAAGAGGTTAAAAACATTGTCACAGATCGTGGGGAATGAGAACGCACTGTGAACAACGTACGATAACATGTATTATGAACAGCATCTTACTGGTTCCGAGGACGCGCCCCAGAACAGTTGAAAGCTCAGGACTAAAAGAAACAATAACTAAACTCATACAGATTTACCTACTAAATACCAAATCGCTTTTTATAAGTCCTCAATGAGTGTTTCGTTAACCATGTTAGCATCATCAGGCGATGATTTAATCTAAGGTGACAAATTATTTGGGTGATCAAAAAATGCTTTTTCTGACTGCTTTTGGAATGTATTTATGAAAAAAAGTATTACAAACTTAATCTTTCGAGTAATGCCCCTCACCCTCTATATAATTTTGCTTTCTATCAGACAACTGTCGAAGCCCAGATTGAAAAAAAAAATATGGTTTTGTTGTGATAAATGAATTGAGGCTTTCCTCAACTTCCTTAAAAAATGTGAAGCGACTATCAACCAGGTGATTTTGCAAGGATCCGAAAAGATACAAACCTGAAGGGGCCAAGTCTGGAGAATATGCCTGGTGCAATAAAATCTATCATCACTCGGTGATCGTTTTCTAAGACCTTTTTGTTCTGCCCTGAAGAAACATAACTTTCCTTCTTCCCTTGATAGAACACAAATTAAAGCCGAGATGGATGCTATTTGCGGGGACTCCATCTCAGCTCCATCAACTCATCCATCAACTCCAATCTCCTCAACTCCATCATCAGCTAAATTTAAACATGGTCGTATCAGCTTGGTTGATATAATCGTTCGGACGGCCAAAAATTGCAACCACTACCGACATTATTGAAAAAGTTCACCAAATGGTTCTAGTCGACCGTAGAAATAAGGTTAGAAAGATAGCAAAGGCAGTCGAAACATTGGACAGCGAAGGGTGAATCGACTCTGGGATAGCCATGAAGTTGTGTTAATCGACAATCTGGAAAAGGGAAAAACAATAAAAGGGGCATACTGCGCATCATTACTTGACAAGTTGAAGACACAAATTGCTGAAAACGGCCGCATTTGATGAAAAAGAAAGTTTTGTTCCACTAAAACAATCCATAGTGTCACACTGCAGAGATCGCCACTCCAAAAATTCACGAATTGGGATTCAAACTGATTGACCGCCCACCCTATTCACCAAATCTGACCACCAGTGACTTTTTTTCCTAAGCTCAACGTTTTGCTCGGAGAACAGAGATTTTCATCAAATGAGGAGGCAATCACATTCGTAAACGACTATTTTGCAGAACAAGATGTCAACTACTATTTGAATGGATTAAAGAGAGTATAGAATTACAAGGAGACTACGAGGTATGGCTATTAAATAACGAGACTGACGCTGCACCAGAAGAAGTACACTTGCGCCAAACGCCAGCGACCAACAGCTATTTAGCGTGAAGTCTTCTCTTTCGAATGCAGTACCTCTCGGTTCTGTAAACAAATTCGCATAACCGTAGCCTTTATTCGCATTACAGTTGATTTTTTGTTTCGTCGGAAAAATGTTAAGTGTAACAATAGAACAACGAATTATTGTGAAATTTCACTTGAATCTTAGAAAAACAGCTACCGAAACTTATAATTTATTGAAAGAAGTGTGTGGCAATTAATGTTTATAGCGTGCACATGTTTTTGAGTGCTTTAAGCGTTTTCAAGACGGACGAAAAGACCTTGAAGATGATCCACGCCCAGGTCGCCCATCCACGTCAAAAACGGATGACAATATCGAAAAAATCGGTAATCTGGTACGAATTGACAAAGAATGCGTACGGCAAAGTTTACATAACAATTTTAACATGCAAAAAGTGTGTGCCAAAATGGTACCTAAAATTCTCACATTTGAACAACAAAAAGTTCGCAAAAATCTTTATACTGACACTTTGAATGCCATTGAAAATGATTCAAAATTATTGGAAGGGATAATAACATATGACGAATCATGGTTTTTTACTTATGATCCTGAAACGAAGCGCCAATCCATGCACTGGAAAAGACCAAATTAACCGAGAGCCAGAAAAGCTCGAATGGGCAAATTAAAATTCAAAACAATGATAACAGTTTTTTTTCAATATTCATGGGATTGTGTACCTTCACTGGGTTCCTGAAGGTCAAACTATCAATCAACATTACTACCTTCATGTTCTTCAAGCAAATGCGCCGGTTCTTTCCACATTGTCTGTCAAGAGATTTCTAGCTTCTAGTACAGCATCCCAGTGTTAGACCATCCGCTTTATTCGCCAGATCTTGCGCCGTGTGACTTCTTTCTGTTTCCTAAGGTGAAATTTGCATTAAAAGGAACAAGATTTGAGTCCATTGAAGCTGTGAAAAAGAAAGTGACACGCGTTTTGAAGGAGTCGACAGAAAAAGACTTCCAGCACTATTTCGAACAATGGAAGATTCGCATGGAGCGTTGTAGGGATAGAGGAGAATAGGGATTGAAGGTGATAATAAGTAAATATGTATGAAATCAAAATAAAATATTTTTATGCATTTTCTTCGAACGGGGCTTCTAATTCTTCACCGTGCACTTTTTGTGGCTCTCCCGTACTTTCTACATGATTTAAATCAAAAATTTCAGATCAGGTTTGCTGAATTATCTTCCAAAGCCGAACAAAAAACATCTTAAGCTTTCGCAGCATTTTTTTTTGTTGAAGGGCGGAAACAAGACAGTGTCTCTAATGATGATTTTTATGAAGAACGATGGCCCGTATACTATACCTCGTTTTAAAACTGAAAGATGGCGCTTTAAGATAAGTATACGGGGAAAAAATTGTAATTCGAATATGTTCTACCGTTTATGAAATATAGGAGCTGATAATTGAGATGAGATGTGTTATACAGGTTGCAACAGAGACACATGCGAATATAAATCGTTCAAAACTTTATTTTATATATTACATTTTCAATCACAAACAAAACGCTGATATTCCCAACCGTTTTTTCACGGTACTCAACTCTTTCACCTGGTACTATCTCCGCCCGCATTTTACCACTGCTTCCGTCCATATCAGACTGGTATCACCTGTACACTCAGTTCTATTTCTATCTAATTGCCTCGAGGGCGCAGAGTGCGCGTGAAGGGAGGGAGGGGACAGTGTCAATTAAAGCCATCTAACGGGAGAAAGCAAACCGATTATCTAGGAAGCTGCGATACAGGCGCCACCTATTACGAATCGCGACGTCTGTCTCGGTCTGCAGACGAAGACGAGAAAAGCTCTCGCCAGTCTCGTATTAACTAATGGTTTACCGTCTGCACCAAGTAGGTTAATTCGTGGAGATTTAACTGTTCGACTAATTCATGGTTTTTAAAAATAAATAAAGTGTTTCTTGTACAGGACGTTTCCTGGTGATTACATTTATATTATTTAAATAAAGGATCACTCAAGAAGGATGTCAATGTCGACAAATAATCTAGTATACAAGGGGTGCAAGTAAAGTAATGGGACTGGTGGCGTAGCGTACGACCTGGCAACACTGTTGGTTTTCCGTTTGGTCTTTTCGTTTCTTTCGAAATTCTTTTCGTTTTTTTTTTCGATTTTTGTTCCGAATTTTTCTAATGCATCCTGTAAAGGTCAAAAAAAGTGATTTGGTGTTTAGTGGTAAATCTCTTCAAGTTTATGGTCGTTATTTAACGATCTGTTATTTTATAACTGTTATTTCATATTAACGTTTAACTACTATTATCGATATGAAGAAATAACAGGTACACTGTTAATATTATATGGTGTTTCGTAGTCGCTGTTGCCGCATCCTCGCTTCTAAACGAAATAACAAATAACCCCTCTTAAGACAAATAACAGGTAGCGCATTTAATAACCACTAGAAAATAACAGCCGTGATCGTAGTTTTGTCGTTGTTCGCCGTTGCTGCTTTTAGTAATCTTAGAAAATAACAAGAGTGCGATATCAGCAGTCGACATTGGACAGCGTTCTTGATAAGTTAAGTGAATTAAAAATGACCCTCCAGGAATAGCGCACCCCAACTTCATCATGACAAAAAAGCCAGAATGCGCAAATTGAAGATCAAAAGCATATTGATTAGCTTTTCTGATAGCTAGGGGAAGTGGCGACTCGTGAGTTTTTAAAGTGGGAGGGCGTAAAAGAAAATAGTGCTGCTAAATAATTTTTTTGCTTTCCCTTTCCTCCTTCTATTAAAACCCTATACAGGAGATGAACCAGGAAAACATTAAAATGTTGTATTGTTACTACTTACAAGGACATTGGAGAATAGGTTGTTGTTTAATGCGTTAATAAATGAATGAATAAGTAGGTATTTACCGTTTCCCGAAGAGTAAACCATTCAAACAGTTTATTGTAACTGCAAATCAATAGAGAAAATTCGAAAAAGTTTATTATAGTATTTAGTCTATCTTCTCCCATTGAATTTTGTCAAAATCAGCTTTTAAAACTAATTACCGATGCGCTCAGTCGCAGGGAATCTACGTCCAAATCGCATGTTTTAGAAAGCATTAAACCCCCAAATTCCGGTAACCAACAAAACATGTAACGCCAACGACGTGATAAGATGGCCTGGCGTACGGTCGCTGGAGGTAAACGTTCGACCAACAATGTAAAAATTGTGGCGAGAGGATGGAATTTTTATCCGCATTATTTGGTGTGGTGGGTCGACAGACGTTCTACTACATTTGGAGATTTTAGTTTTTAATAATATCTTAAAATAAGTTAAAGGAAAGAAACTGAACGGAAATAAAATATAGTGTTTTTCTCTAAAAAATTGTTTACTGTGATAAATGCTGAAGGCGCGGCGCCCTTTTCCACGAGCCGCCACTGGTTAGGGGTTCGCCCGTTAAACAATTTATGATTCAATGCCAAACGGTAAGCCAGTATTTTTGGCAAGAGGTTAAAGAAAAGGATCATTCGTATGTGACACCGAACATTAAGTACACTACTACTACTACTACACAGTTTTATTGTTTTTCAAAGTATTCCTCTCGATCATCGATACACTTTTGCAAACGTTTAAACCAATTTTATAGCACTTTTTCCATTTTTATTGAGGTCTTTCGATTGAGGTCGACTGAGATCAGATCTATCTATTAGATCAAATCATCTCCTTATAATGCTAACATGGTTAGCGAAACGTGCGTCGAGAAGTTCAAAAAAGTAATTTGGTGTTTAGTGGTAAATCTCTTCAAGTTTAGTGTTTCACACCAAAGGTTCCGATAGAAGAATTGAACTTTTGTTGGGTTTGGCTCATTTTGAAAGAACTATACAGTCGACTTGTGTTTACTTTCAGGCTCATACTCATAGATCCAAAATTCATCATCTGTGTAGATGTTATACACGGCTTTTAACGCATCACGATTATATGTTTTGAGCATTTCTTTGTACCAATCGACACGAGCCTTTTTTTGACCGACCGATTGTCAAATTATGCGGAATTCAACGAGCACAAATCTTTTCTACAGCTAAATGTTTGTGTAAAATCTTGTGTATGCTTGCCCAGGAATACCAAAACGTTCTGAGTACGTATACAGTCAGCAATCTCAAACTTTACTATGTATATATCAGATAGCACCATTGTAGCCAATTCCAGATACATAAATAGCGACCCTCGTGGATACAGTGGATACAAAAATTACAAAATATATCCAAAAAGTGATATTTTGTATACCGTGATATTTTTTTTCCATTTAATTTGATCATTAAAAACTCTTAACCCTCTATTTAATTTATTCCTAACAAATTCATCACTTATTCTATTAACTCGTATTCTTCTCTTTAATGTATTTTTCTAATGTATATTCTAATAGGTGTTTCGGTTAATAATGTCGATTTTGTTAAGACATGGCGTTACTAATACATTTGTTGGTATACACTAATGACAACTATGACGATTTGTAGGGTAAACATACGCCATCAAAAGTCAGTTCGTTATTAATTCTCATTGTTCAAGAAACATAGTTTTTCATAGCTTTGTATATATCGAATTATGTACCAAAAAGACGTTTTGCGGGAAAGTTTAATAACCTTCTTTCATTTGAAGAAAACGGCTTCAGACAATTATCCCTTGTTGAATGAACCTTATGGTGAACATGCGCTTGTAAACGATAGTTTAAATGCTTTAAAGGTGGTGATTTTAATGTAAAAAAAATGGAGCCTCCAGGACAGCCAAAAAAGTTTGAAGATGCAGATTTACAAGCATTATTGGATAAAGACACAACTCGTTCGTTGAAATAATTTGCAGAAGCATTGAATGTTGCCCAATCCACAATTTCTGAATGTCTACACGCATTGGGAATGATCCAAAAGGAAGGAAAATGGTGTTGTACTTAAATTTTATAAGAGAATAATAAACTCGGACATTCGTTTCATTGTAACAATTTCAAAGTTCAATTACTTCATTTAATTACGTCTCAAAAATAAAGTTTCAATCAAATTAATAAATTTTAGCTTTGATGTCGTTCATATTTTTTGATCATATGAACAATGATTCATTTTCACTGATCAATATTCAATGATTTTCTCTTGAAATAACTGCTTACTCAGGACATGTTTACTGATAAAAACTGGTATTTTAACTTTATTATGGCAAAAATTTTAAGCGGGTATAAGTGGAAAAACCGATTGTTTTTTTAAAAGTTTTTAGGATTTTGCTTACGCAGTTAGCAAGCTAAAGTTACACATATACGAAAGCAGCTCAGATATTGTTTTCCTTAAGTAAGTACGAACGATACTTATGAGCCAAAATAATGATTTTTTTTTGTTTTTCTAAATCTTAAAATAGTTCAGAAATTCACAATTTTTATTTATAATACTAAAACTAACTTTATAATTATTAATAAGTTATTAAAAATTATAATTATTAATAAATTAGTAAATTATTAAACAAAAAATATGTGACAACAGCGCATTTGTATATATATATATATATATATATATATATATATATATATATATATATATATATATATATATATATATATATATATATATATATATATATATATATATATATATATTGTATGAAGGCCTCTTCAGTATACTTTCAACTCTCGTGGTCCTGAGCTTTCCTTTGCCATTCGGGTCCAATATACTTAATTATGTCATCAGTCCATGTCGGGTTTTCGGTCTTCTCCGTGGACGTTTGCGATCAAGCGGTATCCAGTCCAGGACCGTCTTGGTCTATCTTTAGTCCCATCGCCTCGTTTTTACTTTTCGTGTTATTGAAACCCTATACAGGAGGTGGAATTGGAGGTGACAAATATTGGAGGGGCAGCACTCCAGCGCCCTCCCTCACGAACCGAACTCACTGATGGAACTGAACACAACAACCTACGGCTCCATGCGCACCCACCACAACAACCTGCGAAACATGTGCCCTCCAATGGAGGTTGGCGCAGGTTGTTGTGCGTTCTACATGAGATTGTGGAACCCAACAGTCGGGGGTGTATAACTCCTGACTACTGTTGTCTCATTGGACGCAGTACAAAGAAATCAAAAAACTGCATGAATAAGCCATCCGAAGAGAAGTTGACAAAAATATGAGTTGTTTGATCCAAAGTCAAAAATACAAATTAAAGGATGGTAATATTAGAGCTGATTGCTCCTACATACATTTTTGTGGGTTTTTTCCCCTGGTAAGACCATGAAGAGAATATTTTGTAGTTTTCAAGAATGTATTGAGTAGAGGACAAAGAATGATAAGTCAATATAATATAGCTCATCGAGTATGTCGAATTATATGGTAAGAAAAGCGTTTAAAGGAGTAGGACACTACTACCTGTCGTGGACAATTTTAGTTAAAGGATATTATAATCCTTTTGACCATCCACAGAATCCACCTGATCTGGATTCATGAGTACAGAAACTCAAAATTGTAATGAAAAAAATGTATAATAGCAAGGAAAGTGAACAAAATGCTAAAACAAAAATTGTAAAAGTGTTTCGAAGGACTCGTTAATACATAACTTGTCGGAAAAATAACAAAACTTTTTAAATTTAAAGAAAACTACTCGCGCCGTCGATTGCAATAATATATAAACTGAATGTTGCATATCTCCTCTATAATGCTGCATACCTCATTTCCATCATTAGACTTAATGAACGGATTGTCAAGTAAAAGCGTTTAAACTGCCAGTATTTTGTGTCACCTCGTCACAAAAATACGATGGAACAAAGAGCTAATATTCAATTTTGTTTCAAGCTCGGTAAAACTTTTACAAACATATTTGAATTGATAAAAAATGTTTATGGTGATGATTATTAACTCCGTACGCATGCATTCGACTGGTATAAGCGATTTCAGAATGGTCATAATGTTTTGACGACCCAAAGCCAGGCCGGTCAAAAAACAAAAATCGAGATGAATTGGTCGAAAAAGTGCGTGAAATCATTGCCTACGATGCAAATTCGACTGTGAGATGGATAGTGGAGGAATTAAATACGATCAAAGACATGATCGATCCCCGGGAAGGATTGGATAATACCCCATATCACAGGACCATCTCTGTTCGTGAATTTTTGGTGAAAAAACAAGTGTGAGTGCCTCAACATTCTCCGTATTCGCCGTATTTATCTCCAAGTGACTATTTCCCGTTTCTGAAACATAAACTGGTCATGAAAGGAACGTTTTATGACAGTGTCACACACGTTTCAGATGCCGGGACGAGGGTAATTGAGGAGATTCCGAAAAACGACACTAAAAAATCTATGCTAGCGTTGGTTGAATGTGTTCAGCTGTAAATTGATCCGGGAGGGATGTATTTTGAATAAAAAGAAATAATTTTGGCTAAATAACTAAGTGTTTTTTTCCCATTATTTTTCCGACACACTGTGTATGCTTGAATAGTATATTGCTTCAGAAAGATTTAAGTTACATAAAAATATGCTTTGTAGCTTTTTTTTATCCTAGAAAAAAAATTTGGTATTTTTGCATCTGTACAACCTGTGTAGATGCATTGCAGTTGGGGGAGATAATTTGGTAGGGGACAGAATAAATGTGTATTAATAAATTGATTGCTTTAGATAAACAACATAATATTGAGGGTATTTCAACAATTTTTTTTTTTCGTTTTATATCAAACAAAATATCTAGTTATTTTCCAGGACTTCCGCAAATATTCCTAACACGCTTTGAAAGAAAAAAGTTCGTTACAACAAGGGTATAAATCTAACGATTTCCGTGAAAAATATTACAAAGTTATAAAATCGCCAATAGAAAAGCTATGATAAGAATTATCATTTTAAGCGAATATGTGTAAAATAATATTTGCTAAATACTAATTGGTTATTATTTAACGAATAAAGTAAAAAAAAACTAATTAGTATTGTTAAAACGATTATATAAAAAAATAATAATCATCCACAATTGAAGCGACAACGTCGCATTAAGTAATTGCGAAAATTTCACTACAAAGGGTGTTGGCGATAAAACATATTTCACTGTGTATATTTAAATAACATTTAAAATCAAATGTATTGTATTCTGTGCGCGAATATTACGACATGCTTCTTATTTAGGGAGAAGCTGCTGGCAACCAGATTAGAAATATACCAAGACTTTTTCAACGTGTTGGGGAAAATAGGTTAAAATGGTGTCAGGTTTGCATTGACTCAAATGGTGGACATTTTGAGTATTTAATTTAAATAACTTGACGTAGTTCTAAGCGACGAGTTGAAAGATGAATCAACAAGAACGCTAAGCACACATTTAATCGCAAATAAATATCAATTAACAATCGGCTTCGAAACAATCCTACTTATCGTTTCAACAAAGTATTAAGCACAGCAAGAAGTCTGAGATGCCGTTTGTCATATCCTTGGATACTTCGAGGATGACCAGGATCTCGAGGTCGTACATAACTCAGATCCTCAAACTATCTTAATTTAAAGCTGCTTCTTTCATATTTACATGCTCTTTTAACCTCTTACACAATTGTATATAGAAGATTAGTTTGGGTATCGGGGAAAAAATATTTTGCAATTGTACTGTCCTTAACCATTTTAATGTGGGAAGTGACCACCGAATGGTACGAGCAAAGACTAGGATACTGCCGAAAAGAGCGCGAAAGAATGATTAGATCAAAAAGAAGCAAAGTGGATTCTGGGAAACTGCTGGAGAGGGCAGAAATTTTGAAATTGTTTTGTCGAACCGCTTTGATGTTTTGCAAGAAGGAGATAGAATTTACAGACCAATATAATGAAATCGCCAACAATGTGCTCGAAACGGCTGCTTCGCTATATATATATATATATATATATATATATATATATATATATATATATATATATATATATATATATATATATTTGTGTATATATATATATATATATATATATATATATATATATATATATATATATATATATATATATATATATATATATATATAGATATATAAATATGTATTTATATATTAATATATATATTTTATAATATTAAGAAGATATATTTTCAAAACGTTTATAAAGGGTTATCAAATAAGAGCTATATATATAAAATATATCTTCTTCCTAATATTATAAATGTGAAAGTACGTTTGTTTAGATGTTTGTCATTCAATCACGCTCGAACGGATGGAAGGATTCTAATGAAATTTGGCATAGAAGTCGATTATGTTGTGGAATAGGAGATATGATACATTTTATAACACTATGAAGTTCCGATAAGGGTTTACATCGATACGTTAATGTCGATACGATAATAATATTATATATAGCTTTAACATTTTGAAATTATATCTATTCCGGCATCGAAAATATTTATTTCTGACAAAGCTACACTGAGAAAGAAACGCGTCAAATATTAATAATAAAGTGAATATTTTAACAAAAAAATAATTCATTGAACATTTATAATTATCGTAGTATGTTGTCTTCCTTGAATACTAAAGTTAAAGGGAGAATATTTAAAAAAAAATTATTTCGAGAAACATACAAAAAAATACTAATATTCATAAAAATACCGGATAAATATTTTAATACGTATGTATTTGTCTCTGATAACGTGTCGTTAAAATAAAACCGTATCAGTTTATGGGTAAGTAACCATCCTCGTTGATTATCTCTGTTTTAAATGGTTCTCGGATATTTCGCCTTTCGGTGGCGACGTACAAAAATAATAATAATAATAACATGAGCTGTTACCGGTCGGGTTCATTTGAATTCGGAACGTACGGCGTCGATTCACATTTCTAGGTACAATGTACCAGCGATAACGGCATACCGTCTGCCATTTTATTTGCCATTTAAAATGGTATTAGCGATAAACGTTGCGGATAGTGTGACACAATTTTCTGCATAAAAAATATTGTCAAGGATAGCGAGGTTATCCGTTAGTAGCCATTTTTTGTTGATGCGTTACGTTGACGATACTGAACGGAGTCATGTCGAAGATTTCGAAGCACAAAATTATTTACTTGCAATGCTAATTCTATTCTATTCGAGAGGCAATTTTGATTATCTAACATCCAAGATTCTAAAGGGTGTTACAATAAAAGCGCAAGATGTGAATTATAAATAAAACATCGTTTTCTGTCGCAAAGTATTGAAATATTTATTGATTTATAATATAGACATTTCGAAATTATGTATGGAACAATACATCCAGTAAATGACCACGACGGCTTTGATGGCACTCGCGTTCTTTTCTGGTGGAATGTTCAATAACGGTTTTGCCAATTGTGGTCAATGATCCAATTGCTGAACTCTCTTCACTGTACATGGTTTGTTGGCAGAAGTTGTTATATCAATTGGACTTTGTAAGCATGGAAATGCAAATCTTTAGTGATGATACGGTGAAAAATGGCTATTAAAATGTCCAGTTCTTGTACACGATGTCGAATCGAAAACCCTGGACTCTCGGGCAAACAAGAAGTGGGTGCAGGAGGTGAAGAGAGATTAAAATAATTAGGTATATCAAATTGGGGAGAGAGAGTAATGCACCCGAAGAAGTGAAAACAAGTTGTAAGATAAATCTTGAAGGATCCACACGTCATCGTCAAAAACAGTCGGTTTGTCCATATGTAATCTACTTGTTATCTCACGGACATTAGTGCATCCATTTTTGGTTATTATGACCTCAAGAACAAATCTTCACCCTTAAACCTACAAAACCACTTTTTCATTATAGTCTTCCCAACACAATCTTATCAGTAAACGGTATAAATCTTGTTTTTTTTTTGGAAAACGTTTTGAATTAAACTTTTTGATGTAAAAAACATAAAGTGGAGCGAATGTTAAGTTATCGACCGATATTTTCAATCTGAATCGATTTGACTAACAGAGGGCAAATCAAAGCGAATCTGAACGTAAGCATTGTAAATATCCCACCCAGGTCAACCGAGAAAATTTGCAAGCATTGTTGGAAGTAGGTAATATGCAAACTCAACAACAAATGGCACAGATGTTAAATGTTGGTTGGGAAAGATCCAGAAGGTAGAAAAATGGATACCATATCAGCTGAACGACAGACATGGAAAAATGAAAAACGGGATGGGAAGTTTTGCTTTCTCGACATGAAAGAAATAATTTTTTGTATCGGACCGTGGCTGGAGATGAAAAATGGATATATTTCGAGAATCCAAAACGCAAAAAATCATGAGTTGACCCATCCCACTCAATGCTGTGTATTTGGTGAAATCAGAAACTGCTGAAATCAGGTGAACCAGTTAATGCGTTCGCTGCCACCAACAAATGATCAAAACCGGCCAGAATGGGCTACAAGACACGGAAAAATGATTTTGCTCGGTTTAAGTCGGTTTGATACATCTTCTTCGAAACATCGTCAAGCTAACTTTCGTGTGTTGCATTCACAGTTCTTCTAAACAGTGTTACAATGGATAATTCTATTTATATGGAAGTCATTCAAAGAACATAGACCTGGACTAAGACGAAATATTTTGGACCAGGCCAGAGGGAGTTCGAAACCTTTAGTGCCAGAATTGAAGAACGATTGAGATATGTTATATTAAAAAGGATCACGGCTAATTAATATATTCAAAGTGGCAATATAGGTAATAACGTTTGATGCCTAATTAACACGAGGGATAGACAAGATTTTTAAAAAAAAGGACAATAACATTGTGTACAAACCATATAATAAATTAAGAGAAATACTTAGTGGATCAACATGAAAAGTCGGGGATTTATGAAATTAGTTGTCAAGTGTGTGACCGAAGATATATTGAACAAACTAAAAGATCCATATTAACGAGATATAAAGAACACATAACCCACATTAGAAATGGTAGAAATGAAAAATCTTGTGTTGTCCAACTATGTCCATAATATAGATATTAGTAATTTAAGAATGGTTAAAAGTGTAAATAACAATAAGGCCTTGTATGCGTATGAAAGCATTCAAATAGAAAAATGTAAGAAAACCATGAACCATTTTTCCGGGATAAAGGAACTTTTTCAATTATCTGGGGAACAATTTGAAAAGTAATTTCTGTTGAGTTCGATACTTAAGCTGTTTTATACGTAAATTGACATGCTAATTCCAAAACTTTATTTAGTTTTTTTCTATCTCGTCAAGTTGTTTCTCGACACTTGTTGCACATCCGACTAAGCTTGGCGAATCACAATCACAGAATCACAGAATCAAAACTAGGTCTCATGAAGCAATTTGTTAAGGCTTTTTCAATTGAAGGAGACTGCTTTAAGTATGTTATTTCGGCATTCCCTAGCCTGTCATATGAAAAGATAAAGGCTGGTGTGTTTGATGGTCCACAGATTCGGCAACTCGTTAAAGATGAAAATTTCACCGAAACAATGACCGAACTTGAAAGGAATGCTTGGTTGGCTTTTAAAAATATTGTTAAAGACTTTCTTGGAAATACACGAGCCCCGAATTACATCGAAATTGTTCAACAACTCTTGGAGATCTTTAAAAAGCTTGGTTGCAACAAGAGCATCAAACTGCATTTCTTACATAGTCGTCTTGCTAACTTCTCAGAAAATCTTGGTGTGTTAGTGATGAACAGGGCGAGCGATACCACCAAGATCTAAAGGTTATGGAAACGCGGTATCAAGGTAGATGGGATGTCAGTATGATGGATGACTACTGTTGGAGCATCAAGCGAGAATGTCCACAAACTGAACACTCCAGGAAAAGCTACAAGGAGAAATTTTTACCATAATATCTTATATTTATTTTTTGTATAAACACAATTTAACTTTTAATAATATGTTAATCTCTGTATGAATAAAATATTCTAATCTATTTGGTCAGATCTCACTTTATTTCCTTTCGTATGCACACTTTTAAGGTAAAATGAGGGGTATGCTGTAGCTTAAGAACTTGACGTGATAGAGAAAAACTGTGAATATTTTTGAATTCAGAGATGAAAAATTAGTCAAAAACAAGTCACAGATCGAAGTCAACAAAATTGCTGTTCCCCGGTGAATTATTAATGTAACGCTCAGTAAACTTCACGGTTCATGATTTTTACACGCTTCATTAGGTACGGTCATCATATAAATACAACGTAGTTTAGTTTTAGAATTAGGTTAAATCATCTCCTGATGATTAGCGAAACGTGCGTCGAGAAGTTTAAAAAAGTGATTTGGTATTTAGTTATAAATATCTTCGTATCTCGTTTTTTAATTTAAGAAAATTAGTGATTTCATGATAAGCATACCAACTTCCATTGGTCGTGTTGGTTGTCCACATTTTAGGTCACGTATGTTTCGGTTCATTACCAATGCTGGTAATAATTGACGAAAATTCTTTGAAAATATGTGTCCGATAATCGGGGTTGAGGTAAAACTCATTGTCGTACACTTTGGACCTGAAAAACGGACGATAATATGGCCACCGACTCGTTTGTTATCTTGATGATGTGCAAATGAATTAGCTATTGTTCTTCGAACAATCTGGCCGGATCAATTAGAAATGGAAATGAGCGAACACAGACGTAGACGCCTGGTTTGACCCAAGATGTCGCATATATTTCACGTGACACTTTGGAAAACAAAAGATCGGAATCATGATTAACGAAATTTCAACAAAAAATAATGATCAACATGCAAATTACTGTCGTATTGTTTGGAAAATATAAGAGTTTGGACAAAAAAGGGTTAAGGTTATAGTTAAATTATAATTGTAAAATTTCGGGTCATCACATTATGCGGCGTATTATCAAAATAAGATTTTTTTAAGATAAAGGAGTAGCTCTACGTTAAATTCAAAAATGTTTACTATAAAACACCAAATCACTTTGTATAATTTCCCTACTATCGTTTCGTTAATCGTGTTAGGTCGGGAGGTGATTTAATCTAATTCAAAAAATATACTATAGTCTATTTATATAAATAAAGCATTAGATGATGCATGTAAAAATCATGAATGATGTTAGGCAAGCGTTACATTAATAATTCAAAAAGTTGACTGTATAAAATAGGGGACTTATTATGCCGATTCATGTTTTTATCACACTTTGCTCTTTGAATTCCTTCATATGTATCCAAAGTCCTATTATTTTTCTAGTTCAAAGTTTCTAACACGCTTTAAGTTACTAATGTTAATGAGCGCATGATGGACAATACAAGATTTCTCATTTCTTCCATGTACAGGGTATAAGGAAAATAACTTTCGTACATTTATACACCGATTCTTTACATTATTTCAAATAAAAAGTTTCTTTAAAACATGTATCCAAAATGAAACCATTTCTGCCATTGTCCTCTTAAAGTATTACTTAAAAATAACCTTAAAAATTCCATTTATAACTAAAATTATATTATGTACGCGAATATCACGATATACTTCTTATTCAGTATGGATAAGATATCTGGATGATGTTTTTGCAATTTTCGACTCAAAAAATGAAAACTTAACACTGAGATACATTCCTAACGATTCGAAATATAGGTTCCAAAATAAGATGACTAGTTTAAGTTTTATGGTAAATAGATTAATCAATTTTCTTTTAAACGAAGATAATTTTAACAAAGAATTAAAATTAATTAGGCAGGTATCTGAAGTGAACGATTATTATAAGAACATTGTAGATAATTTAATTAGAAAATATAAGTTTAGAAAATTATTGAAAAAATTTTCGATTTTTCAAAAGGATCAGAACAAAAATTAATTTATGGTAATAACGTTTGATGCCTAATTAAAACGAGGGATAGACAAGATTTTGAAAAAAGAGGACAATAAGATGGTGTACAAACCATATAATAAATTAAGAGAAATCCTTGGTGATTCAAAAGATAAAGTAGATCAACATGAAAAGTCAGGGATTTATGAAATTAGTTGTCAAGATTGTGACCGAAGATATATTGACAAAACTAAAAGATCCATATTAACCAGATATAAAGATCACATAACCCATATTTGAAATGGCAGAAATGAACAATCTTGTGTTTTCCAACATGCAATCGAATATGACTACAATATAGATATTTCTGGTTTAAAGTGTAAATAACAATAAGGCTTTGTATGCGTATGAAAGCATTCGAATAGAAAAATGTAAGAAAACCATGAAACATTTTTCCGGGATAAAGGAACTTTTTTAATTACACTGGGGAACAATTTGAATATATATATAATAGTCACTATCACAGTGCTCAAGCTGGTTTGCTACCAGGAAAATAAAAGAAGCTTGAAGTTGCACATTGCAGTATTATTTTTTCGTTGACACATCATTAACATACATATTTATTCTGTAAAAATATTTATTATATGGCATAGCTTTACTTATTTTAATATATTTACTATTTACTTCTATTTCCTATTTTTGTTTCATTAAATAGATCAGCTGTTTCGAATATATCTCTTTCTGTTGGGTGAAACAATAAGTTCTAATATATGAATCTCAAACTACATTTTAAATTATATTTGGTTTTTACACAATAGTTACAACTACAAGGTGTGTAAATAAAATAATGAGACTGGTGATATAGCGTTCGATTTGACAAAACTATTGGCTTTCTCTTTACAGGGCAAACAGGCCAACATCTAATGCGTATTCAATGCGAATTCGAACTCCCAAGAATCACTTGGTGATGTGTAATAATTCCGCTCGTGAACAGAATTTTTCTAGTGCGTTCTAATGTGCGTTATCAAGTTTTATTTCAAATTTGGACACAGTGCGACTGAAATTTTTACACAAATTCAACAGATACACACATATATATATATATATATATATATATATATATATATATATATATATATATATATATAATATATATATATATATATATATATATATATATATATATATCTATATATATATATATATATATATATATATATATATATATATATATAAGAATCTAGACAGGCATCATGAAAGAACGATCTTGAGATGTGTATGGGAAAATCCGACGAAACTGAAATCGTATGATACTACGGGATTGTTATAACATCCTAAACACTACGCAACGTTATAAAAAATTAGGTTTTTTGAAGTCTAGAAAAACATGCAAAAAACCATTCATATCAAGAATCAACAAGTCTAAAAGACTAGCTTTCGCCAAATTATATGTCGATAAACCTCCCACCTTTTGGAAACGTTGTAATACTTAGCGACGAATGTAAATTCGACCTTTTTAGATCTGATAACTTCAAGATATAGAGAAAGAAATAAGCAAATAAGATTTGATGCAGATGATTTGATGCAGAGATGAGATGCAGTTATGATGTGGGGGTATATGAGTTCTTCTGGCGTTAGAAAACTTAAATTTATAGAAAGAAATTTGGAACAACATATTTTGAGAGAAAATTTTCACCGAAGAGCAAAAAAACTTGAACTCCGGTGTGAGAAATCATTTTCATTTTCAACAGGATAATGATGCGAAATACCCTGCAGACAAAGTCGAAGAATGGTTACTTTAGAATGACCCAAGTTAGTTAAGAACTCCTACACATTCACCGGATTTAAACCGAATAGAATATCACTGGAGAGAATTGAAATGGAAGCTGAAGGAACAACGCATAAAAAATAAAACTGAAGTGCGGCAAGATCTGGAAAAGGAGTGGTCTCTACTGCATCCAAATGACAGAAAAAAACAACGAATTGATGATTCTGAACAATGTTTGGAGCTGTTTAAGCGAACTAAAAAGGATTTTTTCATGCGGTATGTGACTATGGATGAAACATGGATCCATCACTGCACTCCAGCACTACAATCAGCTGAGTAAACAGCAGCCGGTCAAAGCCGTCCAAAACGACCAAAAATACACCCATCGGCAGGCAAAATTATCACCTATATTGTTCATTATATATGCCTTAACAAATTGCTTCATGAGATCTAATTTTATAAGCAGAGGCGGAAGTACAATGTTTTTTCTGTCGACAAGTGGCTGATTTAAAATGTTTGAATCACCAGGATTTAGGTCAGATCTTGGCGGCCAGTTCGATTGCATCCAATGCTTCTCATGAGCTCTGCTGTCCCACCTGCACAAAAAACAGGGATACTTGGTATACCCGCGTTGCTAGCCAAGAAGGAAACAGATCATTTTAAGTCAACATAGATGATCCATTGGTGCATGTTATATTGCAACAAGTCAATGACTTTCTTTATGTCGCCATATTCTTCATGCAAAGAAACTGAATGACCTATTGGGACTGAACCGTATAAATTTCCATTATGTAGGAGAACACACTTCAAGTTACGCTTTGAGCTATCTATAAACAATCGCCATTCAGTTGCGTTATAGTTAGAAATGGCTAATTCTTTCATTAAACCTTCTACGTTCTAGCAATATACAAATCCGTCATTATTTCTGAAGTACTGCCTAAATTCACTTTCTCTGAATCGATAGTAAGTGATTCTCTAATAGTCTGTGATTCGCCAAGCTTAGTCGGATGCGCAACAACTGTAGAGAAAAAACTTGACGTGATAGAAAAAAACTAAATAAAGTTTTGGAATTAGCATGTCAATTTACGTATAAAATATCTTAAATATCGAACTTATCAGAAATTAGTTTTCAAATTGTTCCCCAGTGTAATTAAAAAAGTTCCTTTATCCCGGAAAAATGTTTCATGATTTTCTTACATTTTTCTATTCGAATGCTTTCATACGCATACAAAGCCTTGTTGTTATTTACACTTTTAACCAGAAATATCTATATTGTAGTCATATTCGATTGCATGTTGGAAAACACAAGATTGTTCATTTCTGCCATTTCAAATATGGGTTATGTGATCTTTATATCTGGTTAATATGGATCTTTTAGTTTTGTCAATATATCTTCGGTCACAATCTTGACAACTAATTTCATAAATCCCTGACTTTTCATGTTGATCTACTTTATCTTTTGAATCACCAAGGATTTCTCTTAATTTATTATATGGTTTGTACACCATCTTATTGTCCTCTTTTTTCAAAATCTTGTCTCTCCCTCGTTTTAATTAGGCATCAAACGTTATTACCATAAATTTATTTTTGTTCTGATCCTTTTGAAAAATCGAAGATTTTTTCAATAATTTTCTAAACTTATATTTTCTAATTAAATTATCTACAATGTTCTTATAATAATCGTTCACTTCAGATACCTGCCTAATTAATTTTAATTCTTTGCTAAAATTATCTTCGTTTAAAAGAAAATTGATTAATCTATTTACCATAAAATTTAAACTAGTCATCTTATTTTGGAACCTATATTTCGAATCGTTAGGAATGTATCTCAAAGTGTTAAGTTTTCATTTTTTGAGTCGAAAATTGCAAAAACATCATCCAGATATCTTATCCATACTGAATAAGAAGTATATCGTGATATTCGCGTACATAATATAATTTTAGTTATAAATGGAATTTAAATACGCACACTGAAATAATTTTTGTAGTGGGTATCATTCCAATTAGTCAATCCCTGTGTATCCAATTAGTCCCCATTTGCCACTTTAATTTTTTGACTGATGTATAGCTGATTCTTAGTTAATGAAAATTTATTATAATATATTTAGATATTTATATATATATATATATATATATATATATATATATATATATATATATATATATATATATATATATATATATATATATATATATATATATTAAAAATATTTTAACAATGTTCATTTTTTTCTGGTTCATTCGTTAAGTAACAATGCATTATTATTTACCAAATATGATTTTAGATTTGTTTGCTTAGATTGATAACTTTTATCATAGCTTTTCGATTAGCAACTTAATTATTTTGCACTTATTTCGTAGAAATCCTTATGTTTTTAACCCTTGTAGGAATTTTTTTTCTTTCAAATGATGTGAAGAGTCAAATTTACGAAAGTTGTTTCCCTTACACCCTGTATAATGTGGGCTGACATCTTTCAGCTTGCCCAACATACTTTCGATCACAATTTTGATCACATATCTACTCTACCCTTTGAATTTCCCAGGACTTCTCTTAACTTGCTACAGGATTTATAGACTACCATAATGTTTCTTCTAAAATTTTGTCTAGCTCTCGTGTTAATTAAACAGCAAACATTCATTACCATGAATTTGTTTTTGTTCTTTACGCTTTGAAATGTCAAAAATACTTTCAATAATGTCCTAAACGTTTCTTTCCTAATCAATCCATCTACAATATTCTTATTAAAACCTCCTTAATCAATTGAAGTTTGATGTGCTATTGCATGATTATGATATAAATATTAGTGAATTAAGACTTATCAGAGATGTGAACAATAAGCAGGGTTTTGAATGCATGGGAAAGCATTAAATAATAAAATGTAAGAAAACCATAGAGTAAAAAATGTTATCTCTTCGTTAGAATTTCTGAGTAAAAAAAATCATTTAAAAATGCACACTGCTAGAAAAAAAACTTCCAGCATACAGGCAATACATTATTCCATCTGACTTCTGATTTTTTCTTTTATTGGTTTTCATTTCTGATATGGATATAGCTGCTTTTATTTTCTTGCGTTTAGAAACAAGAACTCAGTACAAGTACAGGTAGAGAATTCGAAATACTCGATGATGTTTTTTTGTGATGGTGCTTTTTTTTGGCAACATTCAATGCTTCTGCCAACAGTTTCAACGTATTCTTAAGTTAAGGTTTCATCCATGCTTGCAAATCTGCATCATCAAACTTTTTCGGCTGTCCTGAGCGTTCCTTGTCTTTTATATCAAAATCCAGTGGCGTAACTATAGGGCGGCAGGGCTGGCAAAATTTCACGGGCCCCCGTCCCGACGCCAACGGTCCGAGAGACCGCGAGCTCAAAAGTAACCTAACATTTTTAACAAAATGTATTAAAAATTATTAATTTTATATAAGTACTTAAAATTAATTAAAATTAGACACAACTAAAGACCATATACAATTTCAAATAAATTATTAAGATTTAAACGCATTCATAAGAAAAGGATGTCGATCAATTTTAAAACGCATCCATTGGTTGTTTTATTTTTTTGTCGCGGTACTTTGGTGGCGCGGGCGAGCTAGTGATGCTCGGGGAATTTCCGCATTTTGTTAACCAAGAAAGTACCTTTTTCGTAGCGCTGGTGGGCTAGGGACGCACGATGTTAGGGGATTAACGAGTAAACTCGGATTTCTATTTTTAAGTAAGCAGGGCTCTACTACGCGTTCTTCGCCGCTGAATTGATTGGACAATTGGTCATTTATATCTTTGATATTTTTCGTAGTTTTTTTATTGAATCTGCAAATAAAAGCAAAGTAAAGTTAATTGTGAAAGTTAGATATCAGCATGTCTAGTTCTAGAAAATATCTAAGTGGGAGCGAAAAACGGAAGAGAAAGATGGGATCTGAAGAAAAAATATAAAGTTACCTAAAATTAGTCAGTACTTTAAGAATGATGATTTTATTAACGAAAAGCGAGTGAACAGTGCTCCGAAAGTGAAGAATTGGACGTAACTAAAATTAACACTATAACAGATGCAGCACCACAACAAGGTACAACCAAAAATCAAAGTTTATTATGTTTTAGTGTCAACAATATTGCATCTTCGCCATATATTACTGATAAGGGTAATTTTAAAGAACTAAAAAATCAAGTAAAACGGTTCGTGATCGAAAACGGACATTGTAAACCTCAGGGTCCTTCTTAAAAGATAGTGACAATTAATCTTTCCTAGAAAAATAATGATATATTGTTTCCAAGTCTGGCGTGAAACTTGAACGTGCATGGCTATCCTATTCCTTAATACTTTAGAAGGCGTATTGTAAACCATGTTGGTTATTCGCAAATCTGGCATCTAAAAAGATACAAAATGTTTGAGTGGAAGGCTATGACGACTGGAAACATATTGTAGACGCCATAGAAAGACACGAGACATCGAAAATTCATCTGGATTCTTATCTTACGTATCAACAATGGCGGATACATGGAATACTACATGAAGAGCAAGAGTCCATGATCAAGAAAGAAAAATCTTTTTGGCGCCAAATATTCTCTAGACTCCTTGATGTTACTCTGACACTTTCAACGTGTAATTTAGCTTTTCGTGGCCACAGAGAAAAGGCAGAAAGCCATGATCCAAGTTCCCTAAAAAACTTTTTGAGTATTGTTGAGTTATTAGCAAAATACGACCCGATTTTACAAGAATTGTTAAGTAAACCAAAGGGCCAGATACAAAATGAGCTCATTTCTGTTCTGGTTCTAAAAATAGAAAATGCACTCATAAATAAAACAAATGCCGCACCATGTTACTCTATCATATTGGATACGTCTCAAGATATTTCAAAAACAGATCTTTACAAAAATATACTAAATAAGTGTCGAGGATAAGGATATGATGGTGCTAACATAATGAAAGGCAGTTATTGTGGAGTTCAAATTCATAAAAGATATCGAGCCAAATGCGTTATATGTTCACTGTGCTGCTCATAACTTAAATCTGGTTCTTAATGATATAGTAATAGAGGTATTGATATGCAACATTTTTTTTGAAACAGTTCAACAAATTTATAATTTGGGCATAGTACCAAAAGATGGAATATCTTATCAAGTTTTATATCTAATAAAGAAGGGGAGTCTTCAACTTCGATAACATTAAAAACATTGAACCCTACTAGATGGGCAGGACATTATGATGCTATTTTTGCTTTAAAAGTTCGGTTTGTTGAAGTCCAGAAAGCACTAAAAGGAAGCAAATAGTGTAGCATAAAAATTGTCCATCAACCCTGAATTTTCTAAACTCGTCAGAGGAAGGTGAAACGCCATTTTGACGAACTTTGCAAAGATGAGGCGTTTTCAAGATCCGGAAAGTTTGTTCAAAGTGAACATATTTTATCGAGTATTGGACATCATTATTAATTAACTGAAATTGCGTTTCCTTGAATGAACTTGTTTCCAATTTCAGTGATTTGCAATCTGCCACTTTGCAAAATGACACTGAACTATTAAAAAAAGCTCTAGAATAGGTTGATATATATCTGTTGTTGATGTGCGTCTATATGCAACTTGCTAATTTATTAATAATGAAAAATCATTTTATGTCGAGCAGCTTTCCTGAAGTATGTACTGCGTTAATGTTGTTTGTTACAATTCCTGTGACTACAACTAGTGCTGAAAAATCATTTTCCAAACTAAAATTAATAAAAACCTATTTAAAAAACTGTATGGGACAAGATAGGGTACGTAACTTGTCTATTCCGTCTAACTTTAAACTTTGATGATATTTTTGATACTTTTGCGGAATAGAAAGCTCGGAGAACAGAATTTTATTAATAATTATATTGTTAATATTAAATTGTTATTTCATTAAAATGATGTAATACAAATGCTTTTGAAAATAAATTTTATTAGATATTTAACTAAAATGCACATAATATTAATAATACTGTTGGGTAACTACTTAAGTGATTTGTTAAAATTAAATTACAACGTGACGATTTTTTACTGGGAGGGCCAGATTCAATGAATTTGCCATGGGCCTCAGATGGTATAGTTACGCCACTGTCAAAATCATCACTCTTAAAGCGTTGAAACCATTGTTCACAAGTGTTTTAGGTCAGAGCATGTTTACGTTTTCCTTAAATTTTCTTTAAATAAAAGAAGGTTATTAAAATTCCTCATGAAACGTTTTTTTCGACATATTCAAAGCTATGAAAAACTATGTTTTTCGTACAATGACAATTAATAACGAACTGGCTTTTGATGGCGTATATTTACCATCCAAAACTCCATAAACGTCATTAGTCTATACCAACAAATGAATTAGTAACTCCATCTCTTAGCAAAATCGACATTATTAACTAAAACACCTATTACCTTTTAGTACGACGCTGTGCAGTCTATACGAATACTCAACTCTAAAATAACAATTTTTGTTGGAGTTATAGACAGTGTTAGATCCTCTGTTTTTGTTGTTGTTAAGCCATTATTTTTCATGTTCTTCTGTGTTTTTGCCAGTGCATCGTCTAGACGGTAGTCTTTTCTTATTTACTTGGACTTGATACAACATTTTTTTCAATCTAAATAAAGGTTTTAAAATAAAAATAATTGAATTGTAGCAATTAGAATTAGCAATCATTTTAGACTTCATTTACCTCATAACTTTATTGGGGCATAACTAAGATTGGGAGGATGAGGAGGAGATGCGGCGATGTTTTTACAAAGAAATTGTTTATTTTTTGATGGTGACGTAAACGGGACATCCAAACCTTCATCCGTAGAAATGTTTTTATGACTTACGTAAACTGGACATTCCTAATCATACTTATTATCGTTTCATGTGAACACGTTGATAGTTTTGTACACGTTGACAATTTTTTTGTCCGTTACTTGACCATTCAAAGGGATAACCGTCGACATAACGCAACAAAAAAAAGAAATAATGAAACCAAACCTATGACCATTCAAACAAACCTAATATGTAATATAAATTAGTTCACATCCTTTCGGTCTTACCTGCTTTCCTTCTACATGTTATATATCGCTATTCACTGGGCATTTTCTCATGGTCAACATCTTCCAGGTAAAATTTCAATTTTGTAGTTTAAAAAATGGCCTTGGTATGACCATCCATCCGTGGTCACTACCACCGAAAAAAAAAACTTTTTCCCTACATACTTTTACCCTAAGCTAAGGGCCCTGATACTTTTTGAGCCCATTTGAATGGTGACCTAATTTAAAATGTATCCTGGATTAATGAATAAAGAAAAAGAAAGAGCAATTGTCCAAATAATATATTTATTGTTTGATAAAGATTTTTAGTGGAATTTTGATTTCTGTTCGTTTGGGCAATGGTCAGAATAATTTAATGAACAGAAAGGAAATTTTCAAAAACGGAATGATATTTAACGTGTATTTAAGGTTTGCTACAGTCTGAGTTAGTTAGCAAGAGATATTAATGTTTAAAAATGCAAAAAAAGAGACGTGAGAAAATTGCGATGAAGCACCATCTAAAACCACTGTATAACACTGGTTTAGCGAATTCAATAGTGGTTGTCGTTCGTTCACGAACTAATTTAATTAAAGGTCCTCCAAAATCGGTTGTTGTGACTGTGTGACATAGAGGCATCTCTGGGCACTAGTGTGACAAGCATTCACAAGATTATAAATGAATTAAACCGTGAAAAAAATGTGTGTGCGTTGATTTCTGCATAATTTGGCAATCGCTCAAAAAGAGGTGCAAATTGTGCCGATTGGTGCAAAGAAATGCTCAAAAAATAAAATCGTGCTACGCAAAAAGCCGTGTATAATATCTACACAGGTGACTAATCTTAGATATGTGCGTATGAGCCCGAAAGTAAACAGTAGTCAACTGTATGGGTCTTTCATAATGAGCCAAACTCAACAAACAAACTCACTCACAAAACTGTTCGCGCAAGAAGAACTTCGAAGCAAATGGTCGTCTGTTTTTTGGGATAAATGAGCATGTGGCTACAGTGCCAATAGAAAATTATAGAACGGTCAATTCTGAAAGGTACGAACCATTTGTTTGCAAGAGGTATTTGAAGAAGTAAGAAAAAACAATCAACGACACAGGATTATTTTTGATCATGCCAACGCGGATTCCCACCGTTCGGTCCGAACAACTCAATATTTGACAATGCGTTCGCTATCCGCCGTACACTCCTGATTTGGCACCCAATGATTTCATTTTGTTTCCGTCCGTGAACAATAAACTACGTTGTCAACGATTTTCGACGCCAGAAGTAACGATTGATGCGTTCAAAATGCATGTTTTGGAGATACCTCAATGGGAATAGAAAGTGTCATGAAAATTGGTTCAAACGTATGCAAAAGTGTATCGATCATCGTGGAGAATATTTTGAAAAACAATAAAACCATTTTCAATAATAAATTTTTGTTTTTATCATTCCGAATCCATAAATAACAGTCTTATCGTATTTAATTTTATTTAATTTCGATGGCTTCTCTACATTTTGACACCAAGTGTATAGTCTGACACCTAACGGTATAAGAAATTTCAGTTTAAATAAATAAATATTACAGTCCGAATTCGATATTTGTTCTTTAAAACTATTTCTGACATCAAACAAGTACACTTTCTGGAAAGACCAGAAATTCCCTTTGAATATTAATAAATCTAAACGTTCATAAACTATTTTTTTGTTATGTGAAAAGTTCAAACCAAATTTAATGATAAAATTTATATATATTTTCTAGAAAAAAGTTTCCTGTGCTTATCAGAAAAAATATGTAAAATTATGGAATCTAAACTGAACAATAAGCCAAACCACTTTGCGTCAATTTAGAGATAAAGAACATATTTTAATTTTTGAGATTACCAGGTGTGGAGGTTAATAATCCTTAATTATTTTCTTAAAAAAGAACATATTTAATTTGGGAAAAAGATAAAAAATGGGTTATTCAAAGTATGTACTATAGCTAGCTGTACATTTTTTCCATCTCTCTCGCAAAAAAAGTCCTGCATCTTTTGAGTCATCAATCAATTGCATAATTAAAGACATATTCGTATTTGTTAAAGTGTTTCATAGAAAATGCGTAAGACAGATGAAAAAAAGTGTTAGTGGAAGGGGCCAAGTCTGGTGAGTACGGCGGGTGGAGCAAGAGCTCCCAACCAAATGCAAAAATGGGATCTCTGACCGCTTTCGCTGTATGTGATCGGGCGTTGTCATGCTACAAAATCACTTTTCCATAACTTGTAGCCTATTATGGTCGTTTTTCGATCAATGCATGATTCAAATCAATTGTTTACTGACGATAGCAAACGATATTAATTATTTCACCTCGTTTCAGAAGCTCACGATCTTCTGATCCCACCAAATACACAGCACTGTTTTCTTTTCAAAGCGATTTGGTCTTGCGTTCGATGTTGATGGTTGTCCTAGGTCAACCCATGATTTTCTGCGTTTTGGGTTCTTGAAATATATCCATTTTCGTCTACAGTCACGATCCAATACAAAAAAAAAGCATTTTTCTCATGCCGAGAAAGCAAAACTTCGCATACCGCTTTTCGCTTTTCCATGTGTCTGTCGTTTAGGTGATGATGTGCTATCCTTCTAGATCCTTCACATGGCATGCAGACGATCTCAAATGATTTGGCGACCAACATTTAACATATCTGCTGTTTGCTATTGAGTCTGCATATCGTCTTTTTCCAATAATCTTCTAAACCAACGCCCACAAGCATATTGTCTTAGGATATTGTCACCGTAGGTTTCCACAAGTATACGACGGCTTTCACTCGCGTTTTTCTTTTATTGGACAAGAAAAGCAGTACGTGCTACTTACTACTTAAAAGCTCTTTATTTGGGTCGACACTCGACAAGTTTTCCATACGAAATAAATATGACAAATAATAAAAATAACTCGAAATCGTTTAAACAGCAATGACGTTTCAAAAGGTACTATCGTAGCAACAAAATAACATAAGAAATTATACTGTGAACCGTCCCTTGTTTCCAGCACTATTTCTTAAAAAAAAAGAAATATTAAATGCCACATCTGGTATACAAAAAAATTCTATATGATTTGTACGCGATTCAAAGTTATTATTTAAAATAAAATCTAATTATTTAAAAATAAATCTTCTATGTGAAATAAAGGGTTGTCCAATAAGAGAATCAGAACTTTTAAATAAGGCACATTTATAATTATAAAAGATGTTCCAGTAGTTTTTATTTTATCTTGAAGAACAAATAATTGAATTACTAGGCTAATTGAAAAGTTCGCGGAGCGACACATATAGAGCAGTAAAAGAACTATATAATCTACTACTATTTTGAAGTATCATCCTTCATATGAACATTCGTGAAATTTCAAGTGAATCTGTCAATTAATTCGAACAAAAACAGCAGCTTAAAGTAAAGGTATCAGATTATTGATTGATTTGTCCGTTACTTTGCGATATTTCATCTTTTAAACCGAATAAAACAATTTTTTACTTTGTTATCTATCACTTTTATTTGTTTTATTCAGTTTAAATATATCATTGTTATCTTTTAAAATGGAAAATATTGAAAATCGTCCAAATAGTGCTGGCAAACAAAAACGCAGTGGAAGTTCATAGTGATGGTAAATGGTAAATGTATTATGGGGGTCTGCTCCTTTAAAAGCAATGATTTGTAAGTGGGTAGGATGCTTCAACGTGGTCGTACAAGCCTGGTTGATGATCCTCGTTCTGGACGTCCAATAAGTACAACTACTAACCAACTAATTAAATATATACATGATATGGCTATGGATGACAGACAATTGACTTTGATTGAAATTGCTAAGGTAATGAATATCTCAACTGAACGGGTGTTTCATATTTTGAAAAAAGAATTGGGCTTGAGAAAGCTATGTGCAAGATGGGTGCAGCATTTGTTAAATTCTGATCAAAAACGACTTTAAGTAAAACATTCTAAGCAACATTTGGATCTTTTCGAAAGAATAAAATAGATTTTAAAAGTCGTTTTTATGGATGAGACGTGGATTTGTCATTATGATCCTGAACTGCGACAACAAACCGAAGAGTGGACTGAGCGCGGTTGTTCAGCTCCGAAGCAGCCAAAGTGATCAAAATCAACTAAATAGGTTATGGCATCAATTTTTTGGATTCCAAAACCATTTTGATAATTGATTATCTTCAAGCTGGTAAAATAATAACAGGACAGTATTACTCAAACCTTTTGAATCAACTGGATGCGGAAATTCGTGAGAAAAGACCTGGTTTAACGAAGAAAAAATCCGTTTTTATCAATATAATACACCGGCTCACAAAGGTATTCTTGCAATGGCCAAATTGAAGGAGTTATACTACGAATTATTGGAGCATCCACCATATTTGCCACATCTGTCACCCTCTGACACTCATCTGTTCCCAAACCTCAAAAAAATCCTACGTGGCAAGCGTTTTTCATGAAATGTAGAAGTTATAACAGCCGTAGATGAATATTTTGAAGAACTTCCAAATAATCACTTTAGAGATGGCATAAATGATTTGACGAACCGCTGGAAAAAATGCATTGAACTTAAAGAAGAATATCCGGGCGAATAAAGTGATTTTTTCAACTATAAACTTCTTTTATCATTTCCGCCCCGCAAACTTTTCAATTAATCTAGTATGTTTTGAAAGAATGTCGTTCTAATATACTCCTCGGTTCATCTTGAGAAATTAATTTTGGAGACTCAATGTTCGATTAATCTTTCACTATTACATGGTATATTTTCAATGATGGCCTGAATGTTTTGTTTAAGGTTAAGAAATGTTCGGAGTTTATTTCTGTAAATCAGAGATTTAACTTAATTCTACAAAAAAATAATAAAAGGGCGTGAGATCACATGATCTTGGTGGCCAGTTGACAGTCGCCAGTCTTGCAATAAATCGATTATATGGTGAGATGTGTGACGGCCTTGTTAAAAAGAAACATTGTGTGTATCCACTTTTATCAGTTTAGGCCAAAGATATTCTGTTAGTTTATTCATATAGCGCTCACCAATAACAATAACATAATTTCCACCATTGTCTTCAAAAAAATAAAGCCATATCATTTCTTCAGCTCTAAAACTGCAATTTGTTCTCAAATAATTTGTTCTCAAAACCATTAAACATCAAAACTTTACATCTGTGAAGTAGATAACACTTCGGTTTTGCGATGCAATGCCATCATGCACCAAAAACTTAATGAACATTTACCACCACCAAACAAAACTCACCCTTTCCCCTCCACGGTTTGAATCATTATGCCAAAGTATCTACCTGCTAACACCCAACTGTTGAACCCTTTAACTCCTTTCAAAGGTGACCTAATTTAAATATATCCTGGATTAATATAAAGGAAAAAAAGAAACTACTGGCCAAACAGTAGGTTTTTTATTTGATGAAGGTTAAAAGCAGTGGAGCCACGGTCCTTTTTTGCTTGACCAATGGCTAGAAAAATTCAATTAAAAAATAAAGTGTTTATTTAAGTGGTATTTTAAGAAAATGTACCATCGGCTCGATATTTGCTGACTATTCTATAAAATACATTTGTAAAAAATGTAAAATTATGGACTCAGGACTGATCAAGAAGCAAAACTAGCGTGTCATTCTTTAAATAAAGAAAATGATACGGAAGCTATTTGTGTTGTTTCGTAATTTAAAAATTAAATTTCAGTCAAAAAATGGAATTAACTCGTTAAGAATTTTTGTGCGATGATTTACTACTATTTTGACGTAGATTATGTCAACAACAGGGTATCGTTCAACTCACTTCGACTTTTGGGGATGAAGCAGCATTTAAAATCACTATATATCACTGGTTTAGTGAATTCAATCGAGGCCATCGTGCGCTCATGGACGAATTTAAAGAAGGTCATCCAACATCGGTTGTTGTGCCAGAAAACATCAATATTGTGCGCGAACTGATAAAGCAAGATCGTCATGTGATAGATATACCGTGAGATTGAGGGATCCCTAAGCATCAGTATGACTAGCATATACAAGATTTTACATGAAGATTTAGCCGTGAAAAATATATGTGTGCCTTAGATTCCACATAATTTGACAATCGCTCAAAAAATGACTCGTATTGATTGGTCCAAAGAAATAATCAAAAATACAATCGTGGTGCGTCAAAAGCCGTGTATAACATCTACACAGGTGACGAATCTTAGATCTATGTGTATGAGCTCGAAAGTAAACAACAGTCGACTCTATATTTCTTTTATAATGAGCTAAATCCAACAAAAGTTGTTCACGCAAGGAGCACTTCGAAGAAATTGGTCGCCTGTTTTTTTGGAATAAATGGGCATGTGGCTACATTGCCACCAGAGAATCGTAGAACGGTCAATTCTAAATGGTACACAACCATTTGTTTGCCAGAAGTATAGGAAGAAACAAGAAAAACAACCAGCGATGCAGAATCATTCTTCACCATAGCAACGCGAGCTTTTACACATCAGACCAAACTCAATATTTCACCGATCAAAACATCGAATTGATGGGTCATCCGCCGTACAGTCCTGATTTGGTACCCAAAGTTTTTTTTTGGTTCTCGTCCGTGAAGAATAAACTACGTGGTCAACGATTTTCGATGCCAGAAGAAGCGGTGTTATGAATATTTTGAAAAACAATAAAATCATTTTTAATGATAAATATTTTTATTTATATATTATTTCGGATACATAAATATCAACCCTCGTATCAGATTATTCATGAATTATGTGAATTTTTAGCAATTTTTGAAAATGTACTAGTATAATTCATAAACAAAATAAAATAACCAAGATTTAAGTCTAAATTTCCATTATTAAAGAAAAATCAATGACAATTATTTTGACACCCAGTGCCTTCTTCAAGTACGAAACTGCAATCTTACAAAGAGGCAATGTGTGTAGAAATAACTTGTCTGTAGAAAATTTAAACGTGTCTTAGTTTCTTTTTTTAAATGAATTTTCATCAAGTATCGGCTACCTTAGTTAAATATGATATAAAGGGTGTTTTTTGTGTGTGTCCGAACTTCCCTTGGGGTCACTGTCAAATCATCATGGCAATCATCAATCCACATCAAATCTCTGGCAAATTATCATGGAACGTTTAACAATAGAGCAACATTTGCAATTTGTCGAATTTGCTAGGGGATCGTTACAGAACGATAATCGATGATTGTTTAATTCCGAATTTGAATGGTATTGATCTGTGGGAGATATTATTCTAACAGGATGGCTCAACATGTCATACAATCGCTGTATAAAATATCGCTCGAAAAAATTCTACAAAAAGACATTATCAAGCTAATCAATTTATTGATAAACACGGAGAAAGTTTCGGACCGAGTACAAGTGATAGTGCAGTGTATTTATGTGTATAGTGCAAGTATAATTATTGACACCTATGTCACAGTTTTCGTCGAAACCACCGATGTGGTGCGAGGTGGAACGAGACAGAACCGGAGGAGTCTTTCCGAGACAAATGCAGCTCGTATAGCCCGAAAACAGCAGTAAGTTGAAGAAAACCAACTTTTTGAAGAGGCTGAAGGTATATTATATGCACATGGGATCGCTGATTGATCGGTAAGTCACTAAAACTAATCGTTTTATCGTACTGAAACTTTAAAGGCGATTACCTCGAAACTGTGTTTTCAAAAACTGCTAGTGATGTAAATGATAAAGATGTTGGTCGATTTGGGTGAAATTTTGGGAGGCTTTTCTCTATATCATTATCGGAAGGATGTACCTAAACTTTTAAAGATTTCGAGTAAATAAACTTTTTTGGAGTAAAAATTTCGAAAAAATAGTACAAAATTAGAACATTTTTTAAGCTTACTTAATTTTTAATATAATACTTCTTTATAGTTTTATAGGTTCATCATTTCCGTGCATATGTCAGAAATAGAAAACATTTTTTGTTTCAGATGAACAAAAAAAAAGTGACAAAGCAGCACTTTCGAATTTCGCCCCAAAAACGCCCGAAACAAAATATTACCAAGCCGCCATTTTATGAAAAAAATATACTCTTCAAAGATCACATAAAATCATATTAAAACTTTAAAATGATACAATTATTTCATCACCTTTAAAAACACTTCTGAAAAATGACGCATTTTGAGGCGTCTAAAGGGATTTGCCCCTTCAACTAAATATACGTTAACAGTAGCCTAGAGACAGCTCGTGTTATAGTTTTTGTCTGTTATATTTGACCATGTTTCTATTATCAAATAGGTAACCATGGAGATATTCTATACCAAAAAGGAAAACTAAAACTATAACCAGCGGTCAGGTATATTGCGTAATAAAAATTAGTTCACATACTTTCGTTGGGCATTTTCTCATGGTCAACGTCTTCCAGGTAAAAATTTAATTCTTTAGTTTAAAAAATTGCCTTAGTATGACCATCCACCCATGGTCACTACCAATAAACTTAGCTCACCCTTACCCCAGTCTTAGTCTAAACTATAACGCGAAAATTTCTACCTGCCAACGCCCAACATACCCTTTGACTCATTTGAATGGTGACCTAATTTAAATATATCCGGGATTAAAATAAAGAAAAAAAATAATCTACTAGCCAAACAGAATGATTGTTATTCGATGAGAATCAAAACAGTGAAGTCATTGTCCACTTTTGACATTGGCCAACGAGAATTTCAGACGGTTTAACATTATTAGACTTAGCTTTGGATTTTTAAAGAATATACTTGTAGCTTTTTAATGTTTCAAATGTTTATTACAGATTTTACTCTCCATATGTTTCGCCTTATTAGGACTTTTTCAAGAGTAGCTTAGTTAGAACTAGTTCAAGCTACTCTCGAGATAGCCCTAATAACCGAAACAACCCAATATTAATAGCTTTTGTTCATTCTAAGTATCTTCTATGAATGTTTCTTTCGAACTGAATCAGAAGTTAAACAAGTTCATTTTCTGGTCAGATTTGAAATTCTTAAAAGCATCTCATCATTATTCAGTAAATAAAGGCGTTTGAAACGGTTATTGCAGTACTATAATCAAATCTATATCTATAGTATAGTAGTACTATAGTACTATTGTAGTACTATAATAAAATCTATATCTAAATCAAGTATCTATAATCAAAAACTAAGCTGACTTTTTAAATACAACACAAGCCCAATCCCAAATAATTTTGTCTTTTTCTAATTCTTCTTCTCTCACTACAATACACTTATTTTTGAAAAACGATTTTTCCAGTGTTAAAAAAGTTTTTATACTGGACTTTACTGATATTTTCTTGAAATCGGCTAGTGAACTTCCTTAAATAACTTTTATAGACCCAAAACGGTGTCCACGAAGTGGTTTCTTCAGTCGAGGGTACGATCTGATATAAGAGGATATTGTTTTGTATAAGCCAAAGTAAATTTGGCTGAATAAATAAATAATTTGTGTTTTATTTTAAAACTAACTTTATTTTTCGATGCAAAAACATCATTTCCAGTTTTTTTCAGTTAAATATACGTTAACAGTGGCCTGGAAACAGCTTGCATTATATTTTTGTCCGTTATATTTGACCATTCTTCTTTTTCAAAGAGGTAACCATAAAAATATTATATACCAAAGAGGAAAACTAAACCTATAACCAACGGTCAGGCCTATTGAGTAATAAAAATTAGTTCACATCCTTTCACTTTTACCTGCCTTCGTTTCTAGATATTACGCATTACTATCCACTGGGCATTTTCTCATGGTCAACGTCTTCCAGGTAAAAGTTCACTTTTCTAGTTTAAAAAATTGTCTTGATTATGACCATGGTCACTTTCACCATACGAAATTCACCCTTATCCTGTCTTGGGTTAAGCCCTAACGCAAAAAAGTCTACCTGCCAACGCCCAACTGTTGATATCCTTTGACCCCTTTAAAAAGGTGACCTAATTTAAATATATCCTGGATTAATAAATAGGCAAAAAAGGAGCCACTGGTCAAATGGTAGGTTTTTTATGCGATTAGGGTCACAAACAATGGAGCCATGGTCCATTTTCGTTTGGCCGATGGTCAGAATAATTTAATCAACAGGAAGAAAGTTTTAATAACATACCAGTGTATTTGATATGGTTTATCTTCATCAAAACTCGATATTTGTTTCCTGCAGTGGATATGTTTTGAGAAAAGTTCGTTAAAACTGATTTCAAACTAAAGTCTAGAGTAAAATGTCATGTACTTTTTAAATTAATTTACTTTTATATTGCGTAAAACCCACTGCTTATGTATGAATCCAAGTTTTATCAAGAATCACCTCAGAAACTCCTTCGAATTTCGCTTATACATGTTTAAACATCGCGCTGTTAGCTTTCTCATGCTCAAATACGAGGTATGTAAATATGAAACCGAAAATTTTGTATAGAAAATACACGTTTATTGTATGAAAATAATACAAAAATATTTTATTCGAAATATTGCCCATCGCTAGCTATACATTTTCCCACTTGTCTGACAATTTGTAAATTGCCACGCCACTAAAACTGTTGCTCTTTTGAGGCAAACCAGTCATCGAGCCATTTTAGTACATTTTCGTAAGAAATGAAGCGCTGCTCAGCAAGTGCTTTTCCCAGCGATGCAAATCAGTAGTAATCGGACGGAGCTAAGTCTGGTGAGTAAGCCACATGCGAAAATATTTCCCATCTAAACGCGTCAATAGTTTCCTTAACCAATTTTGCTGTGTGTGATGTATTATAATGAAGCAAAATCACTTTTTGTTGCCTTTTTTTTATATTTTTCACGCAAAGCTTGATTCAAATCGATCATTTGTTATCGGTAGCCTTGAGTATTAACGGTTTTGCCAGGTTTTAGCAGCTCATAACAAATCACATCCTTCTTATCCCACCAAACACAGAGCATTGTCTTCCTTTCATAGCGATTTGGCCTTGCAGTCGATGCCGATGGTTCGCCTGGAGTTACCCATGATCTTTTATGCTTAGAATTCTCAAAATATATCCACTTTTCATCGCCAGTCACAATTCGATGGAAAAATGACTTTCTTTTGTACCTGGCGAGCAAAATTTCGCAGGTGGTTTTTCGGTTTTCCTGCTGTCTTGCATTCAGTTCCTGTGGAACCCATTTTCCTATCTTCTGAATCTTTCCCATGGCTTTCAAACGTATAGAGACGGCTTCTCGTGTCACATTTAATTGTTGTTGCGTTTGAGCCTCATCTTCATTCAAAAATGTTTGTAATTCGCTGTCTTCGTTCCTCACGTCAAAATTTCCGCTTTTGAATTTTTTAAACCACTCAAAGCACTTTGCTTTACCAACAACATGATCACCGTATACTTCGACAAGTATTCGATGCGATTCTGCAGCAGTTTTCTTCAAATGGTAACAAAAAGTCAATGGTGTCCGCAAATTGTAGTTTCAAGGCACAAAATTCGACATGTTCAACAGTATCACAAACTATGCTGTTGTATGAAAAAATTGTATTGTTGTGAGTTAAAAATCTGTGTCATATATCAACAAGGAATGGCGCCAATGACGTGGTTTGGCGGTAACTAAAGGAAGCTACGTCTGAGAAGTACAATTACCTTTACGATCGCACTGCCATCAAGATCGCACTGAAAAATATATGACTTTTCACTCTCCACTCGTATTTTGGTTATCTTATCCCTATTTGAAATTTTCTTGAAACTATCTGTCTTATTAAGTCAGAAATATCATATATTAACATTCATTATTCATATTAATTATTTTTTTAAACCAAAAAATCGTATAAGTACACCATTTCTATAAAATTTGCCAGACGAAAGTTTCCTGTTTTTATCAGAAAAATTATGTAAAATTATGGAATCAGAACTGAAGATAAATAAACGACCATAAGCAATACCACCGCGTTTCATTTAACTGATATAAAAAAGTCTATTTCGATATTTCGGTCTGCGATCTGAATAACAATGCTATTATTTAAATAATGTAGATTTCCTGAACGGCAGAATTCGAATTCTTATAGAGAATGTTTTTATTTAGGTAGTAAAACTAAATTCGACAAATTGTAAAACAGATAAGTCACTTAAAACTAAAAATAATATTCGAATATGTAAATGTAACTGAGTAAATGTGTAACTATTTGGTTGACAACAGCATAATTAATCTGATATTATGGGGTTCATGTAAAAGTTAGTGAAAAATAATTTTATTTACTAAAAATTACATTTAATCAATATAATATGTGCCCTTCAGATTCGCATATTTAACTCGCAGATTCGCATTTTTAAGAATTAATTCGTAAATTTAACCAACGACTCTTCACATCATTTGAGAAAAAAGTTCAAAAACAAAAGGGCCAAGATTCAAAGAGTTTCTACAAAAAAAATGCAAACTTATTAAATCACCAATTCAATAGCTATAAGTATTATCATTTTAAGTAGGGTAAGGTTGTTTAAGTCGTACCACGGCCTAAGCCGTACCCCGGTATTATCTCGTTTAAAATTTGTAAAAAGCAGCATCTAGTGCCGTAAGCCTGAACTGTTTAGTCGTACGAGTAAACGAAAACAAGTGGGTGGCTGGCCGACTTTGCGAGACAAAAATAATTAAAAAGTAATTTTTTCACAGTTTAATTAAACTTCTTGGCTCATTTGTAAGCTTTTTAAAGAAGGATTATAATCCTGTAGATAATTCCTTAATCGTACCGGTACGATTTAGGTATTTACTTGTTTATTAATATTTTTTTTATCAGCTGATGAATATGGTGAAGAGTAAGTACAATACTTGGAAGCAAGAGGATATGGACGAAGCTTTAATTAATCATTGGAATGGTGAAATTGGATTTAATGAAGCATGTAGAACGACGACATTTGAAAGGTTTAAATAAAACAACAAAATTTGGTAGATCTAACGATATGTTATCAAGTATGGAAGAGGAATTAGCACAGCATTTGATAAATTCAGTTTATTTGGATTAACTGCTACTGAATGTATGAAGCTTACCTCCGAGCTTGCTGAAAAAGTTTAATTACCTCATAGTTTTAATAAGAAGAAAAGAGCCGACAAAAGGTGGTATTACAGGTTTATGAAAGACCATTCTACTTTGTCCTTGCGTATTCCAGAACCAACATCGACGGCTAGAAGTAAAGACTTCAATAAAGAGCGTGTTAATGATTTTTTGATAAATATAAAGAAATACTGGATAAATATAAGTTTACTGTCTACCAAATATATAACATGGATGAAACTGCATTATCCACCATTCACAAACCTTTTAAAGTTATTGTCCAAAAGGGCAAACATCAAGTGGGTGCAATCACAAGCGGAGAAAGGGGTCTGATAACGGCAGGTATATGTGTGATGAATGCAGCAGGCGAATTTATACCACCCATGTTGATATTTAAGCCCAGCAAACCGAATGAAGCCTTAAAAAAAAGGAGCTCCGGCAAACACAGCATTTGGGTGCTCGAAAATTGAATGGATAATTTCAAAAAAAAAGATAATTTTAAAAACAAATTTTACTTTTATTGAATGGTCATAGCACATATACCAAAAATTTAGAAGCTATCGAGATAGCTCGCGATTATGGTATAATAATGCTATCTTTTCCTGGTCACACAACACATCGACTACAACCGTTGGACAGAACGTTCTTTAAATCGTTGAAAAACAATTACAATGAAGCGGCATCTTCGTGGCTACAATCAAATTCTGGCAGTGTCATAAAACAGGCTAACGTTTCGAAGTTGCTTATATAGATATAGTGCTAAATGGTTTTAAAGCAACAGGTTTGTGGCACGTGACAGAAACGTCATTCAAGAAGAGGATTTTGTAGCTTTTGCACAAATCTCTTATTTATCAAATCAGGAACCTGCTGATGTAACTGGAAAACCACACTATCAGGCATCATATTATCACTCTCTAGAGATACATCGTCACCCCTAGTCGTAACTGCAACAATTGTTGCATCGCCACCAATTGTAGTATTGCCACCAATAGTTCAATTGTTATCAATAGTTGCAACGCCATCAAAAATAACAACACCACCCTTAATACCTAGAGATCCAACACCATCACCCACCATTCAACTTGGACCTTCAACAATATCACAAGATACTGAACACAGTAATAATACAGCAGCAGTTGATAAAATCACTAACACTAATCAAATAATAAAGTCTTACTTGCAGACTTTATCTCATATCCCTTGCATGTCAACAGGTATTAAAAAAATGAAGAAAGGTACTAAACCAACAATGGAATTAACTTCAAGTCGCTACAAAAACAAAGTAGAAGCCAACAAAGTAGAAGCCAAAGAAAATATAAAGAAGAGGAATAAGCCTGTACTGGATTTAAAAAAAGTTAAAATAGAAAAAGGAATAAAGAAAACTATAAAAAGAAGAAAGACAGATGAAACATGTAAGGAGAATAAAAAACCAAAGACAAAAAATCGTGGTTATGCCAACTACGTAAGGAAGATCGCGAAGAAAACATGATCTAATGTATGTTTAAAATATAAAGGTTGGATACATGACCTATGTGGTGATGCGGAAAGTAAGATGAAGAAATATATTTGTGATATCTGTGTTCAATCTCAATAATTTTTGTAGGTGTAATTTTGTTTCTTAAAACATTATAATTTTAGTTTTCTCTATGTAATTTACTTGGCAATTAAGTTCTACTTTGAGACTGTTATGATTCCAAAATATATTTATTGTAAGTTGATCTTATTCTGAGGAGTTTGTAGTTTTTATTTTTTATTATTATCTCTTGTTATTAAATATTTTTCTATATAGTTTATGATGTCTTCACTGAAGTTTTATTCTAAGTGCGACTTAGGCTATAATCGCCTTAATCACACCCGAAGATACTTGTTTGAAAAACGTTAAAACACCTGTTTTGATAAAAGATTTTAGCATTTCTATAAATGTTCATTAAAAATCAAATAAATAAAGATTCTGTAGATGCCGAAGATCTTGTGTCATTTAAATTGTCCTAAACAGTACAGTACTCTTTTTTCCTTAAGGGGTACGACTTAAACAACCTTACCTTAAATATGTGTAAAAGCAGTATTTTTCATTATTTAGCGAATAAATTACAAATAAACTAATGAACATTGTTAAAACAATTAAAAAAATGGAAGTAGCAACGTCGCATTGACTACTTGAGATGCTTCCCACGTGTTGTTGTCTACAAAAATTCCTAGTAGAAGCTACTACTAACCAGATTAGAAATATACCAGAAAACTTTTTCAACGTGATCGGGAAAATAGGATAAAACTATTCTAACTCTGCTTAGACCCAAATGATGGACATTTTGAATATTTAATTTAATATTAATTAAAATAAATAATAAAACAATTAATCATGCGTTTCTTAATCACTTCGTATTAGCCACTGTCAACGTGACAATGTCGCTTGAGTTCTTTCGTTTGAGTTTTTCAAGGCTTTATTGTTAAAAACTAGTTATACATTTATGATTCAAAGTATTTTCCATCGTTGGCCACTACTTTCTCCCAACTTTCAGGCAGCACTTGAATCTCGCGTTGAAAAAACTGGCTACCTTTTGAAGTGATCCACAAATCGATCCAGTTTTTTACTTCTTCATAAGACCGGAAGTGCTGGTCAGCCAAGCCGTGTGCCATCGATCGAAACAGGTGATAGTCAGAGGGAGCAACGGCTGGAGAATACGGCGGGCGAAGTTGGACTTCTCATTTTAACGTTTCCAAGTATGTATGGTCACTTTCGCATGGGACCGAGCATTGTCATGCGTCATAATTGCGTTCGATAACGATACCCTATAATTGTTTCAGGCGGTTCTAACAGCTCATAATACACTACACCGAGCTAGTTCCACTAAATACAGAGCATGACCTTGGAGTCGTGAATATTAGGTTTGGCTCGTCGGCGTGGAAGCCAGGAGATCTCCATAATTCTCGACGCTTGGGGTTTTCGTAATGAACCAATTTTTCGTCCTTAGTCACAATGCTATGCAGAAATTCCTTCCGTTTTTGCTTTTTAAGCAACAATTCACAAGCAAACAAACGGCGTTCAACATATCTCAGTTTCAACTCGTATGGCACCCAATATCTTTGCTTCTGGGTCATTTCCAGGCATTTTGAAATTGCTTGTTGAGTCACTCCCAATGATCTTGCCAACTCTTCTTGACTTTAACACGAGTTTTCTTTAAGCAATGCCTCTAATTCTTTATATTCAAAAACTTTCGGTTTTGCACCGCTATGCTGGTCTTCGACGTGTAAATCACTGCTCTTGAAGCATTGAAGCCACTCACGGCACGTTCTTTCACTCATAGCGGTCTCACCATAAGTGTCTGAGAGCATTCGGTGAGCCTCAGCCGCAGATTTCTTGATATTAAAGAAATAAATTAACACCTCCCGCAAAATTACGAGAATTTGACTCATAAACTGATATTTTTAATCGCGAATAACTTTATAATGTATATACAAATCGACTACTGGTGTTAAGAGGTTATGTTTACAAGATACCCAAAGGTATTGCATACCGTCTATGATGTATTTATTTCGACGACTACCGCCATCCATAGGAAAACGGCGGGGGCAAAGTTGTATACCTTTTACATTTTGTTGTTCAAAATTAAATTTAATTTCGAAAAATTAGAAAACAATTTTTATTTCGAAATAATTTTTTTATTTCGAAATTTAAGTTGGAGCAGAACAACAAAATCATAAAACATGTATCAAGGAACATTTCAAGTTCGATTTTGAAAAATTACTATCATTATTATCAATGATATTAATATTTTTCTTCTAATTCTGGATTTTTCATTACTTTATACGACTGGTATACTGTTCTAAAGAAAACGATCTTTAATTAAATAAACATCAACGAATCAAACATGATGAATCAAGCCAAATCATGCCAATCATATGTTAAAATTGACATATATCAAAAGAAGATGTTATTTATTTGGCGACACTATATAATTATTATTTTGTATCAGCTGTTATCAATTAATATAATGACAGACAAATCAGATCTAAAATAACTGTATTAACTCATTAGACCTCCCACTTGTTAAAGTTTGAATATGATCTAAATTAGTTCCCTCATATTCATCTGATTTGGCACCATTAGATAAAAGTACACAAAACCAACTATTTGACAATTTTAAAAAATTGAATTGTCTTCGTTTGAAATAAACACGATGATGTGACGTTACCGATTATTTGGAAAATTTTACTAAAATTTTACTTAATGGAATTTAAGTTCTGACCTGTTTACCCTGGAAATGGTTGCATTTTGGATACATGTTTTTAAGGAAACTTTTTGTTCAAAATAATATAGAGAATCGTTCCTTAAATTAAAGAAACTTGTATCCCTTGCAGACTGTATATTGTAGTCATGTGTTAACTAACGCCAAAAGTTTTAACGTATTCTCTGCCTTCTTTATTTTCTTAAACGGTATTTTGGTATAGTCAGAATTAAATTATGATAGAAGAGCTTGTCGTGAATAGAAAACCGTTAAAATTCGTTGGTTTCAATAGTGTATATGAGGATGTATTTAGTTCTAGAACGTAACGCAAAAAATACGTTAAACAGACATTTCTTTATTTACTTTACAAGGATATAGTATTAAATCAAACTTCTTAAAGAATATAACCCCACTATTCTCTCATTACATAACAGCGTGATTACGAACCAATTACAAACACCACACCATCCCCACCACTCGCAAATACCCTATTAACCCTTTATTACTTGTTGCAATGAATCCTTCCTTAACCCTTTCACCCCTTTCCTCATCCCTGAATATGAAATTAGGGTCCAGAGCATCTCTTGTATCATCCACTAGGATCAGTCTGGTTCTGACTCTACAGACCTCCACATCATTTTAAGCAATTTTTAAACTTTCGCTGCAATAAAATTAATCTTGTGATAAAGAAAAATTCCAAGTAACGTGTTGTGATAAAATCATTTATTTTTCGTTTTAATAGGTAACTAGATCTTTTAATCGGTGTTCTAAATAATTTGTTTTATTTTCTTATCTTTCGCGTTTAAGTTAAACAAAGATTCCTTTTGTGATCGGAAAAAAAATTAATTGTTTCGGCTCGTAGTTGGCCGGCGCGTGCTGACACTTCGTTGTTGTTTCTGTGGCGTGGTAATTTCGACATAATCGAGAGCTCTCTACACTATCTGGGGTTTTTGAAGCAGACGACTATGGCATCCAGCACAATCTCCGGACGGACGCTGACTAATCTAATTGGTAAGAGTTCGATGTTGTTATCTGCTAAAGGAACAAAAAATAGCCGTAAAAGTGGCTGATAGTGTTGGAATGGAATTTTATTTGAAACATTCTTGTGATGCTGCAAGATTCTTCCACGTGCTTTTACGATAACAATAGACTACCGTGGTTTTATATCTTGAATTTTATTTTTATTGCCACATTATATTCTTTGTTATAACTTGTTTAATAGAGAATAAAGTCCATAGAAATATTATTTTATGAGTTTGTTTTTTAAATTTTACATATACAGAGTGGTAAGTACATACAGTAATCCCTTGTTAACCGCGGGGGTTCCGTTCGGGATAGAGGGGCGCGGTTGACGAGGGATTTTCTGGGGTTACACTTGAAAACAGAAAAAAAAAAAAAATATATATATATATATATACATACTATATTATAACTACGTAGGTACATATTAATTTTATTATAAAGATAAAACTTATTTTCGAAAATAATGTAAAATTATTGGTTGTTTTTTGTCAGTTCTTTTTGGATGTCCCTATAAGGTTGTAGTCATCATAGACCAAATCTTGCAGCTGTTGTGCGGTTAATACAATTTTTTGTAGACTACTTAACGTTAGGGATATAATAGTGAACTGAGTAGTCGTTGCCTCGTCGAGGATCTCATCGTCTGTATTGCCTTCGACATCCGATGTATTTTTCAGAATTTCAAGCAGCTCTGATTCTGATTGTTGCTTTGTCAGGAACTACTAACGGCTGTATCGGTCACAACCTTTGGACATAACTTTCTCCAACAAGAATTCAATGTTGATGAACATAACTCATTCAGTGCTTCTTTGATAAATGTGACGCAATAGGCGATATTAAAAGCTTTCCAACTCGCAGTAAGAGTGAGAACAGGATGTTGTTCCATGCTATTCAATACATAACTGAAAGTTCGCTTGACATAATATCTTTTAAACACTGCTATATTCCCTGATATAATGGTTGTATCAATGATGTAGTGCTAGGAAGTAGGAAGGAAACTTCTTCGTTTGGATCAGCAAAATTTAGGGATTCAGAATGACCGGAAGCATTATCAATTAGAAGTAAAGCTTTTAATGGTAACGATTTTGGGGTCAAATATGTCCTAACACAGAATACAAAACAGTTCAGAAACCAGTCTGTAAATAATGTTACAGTCACCCAACCTTTTTGATTTGCTCTCCAAAAGACCGGCAGATCATTTTTGTTTTTATTTTTTAGAGCACGTGGGTTAAAAGATTTGTATATGAGCAGTGGCTTTATCATGTGGTTACCTGAAGCATTCGAGCAAAAGAGAAAAGTAACCCTATTTTTTGCAGTCCAAATATTCGAGCCGGCATCCTCTTCAAAAATAAACCTGTCTCATCGGAATTAAATACCTGATCGGGTTAATAACCCTTACTTTCAATCAATTATTTGAATTCAGTCGAATACCGATTAGCCGTCTCGTGATCTGCAGAAGCCAACTCCCCAGTTATTTTCACGTTGTGTCACAAAACGCCTTTTTATAATTTTAAAACCAACTCTTACTGGCTTGGAAGCTGAGAGTTTTCTCATCTGACTAGATTCTCAAAAAGACGCCTAACTTTTTTTTGAATAATTCGGCTACTAAGAGGCTCTTCTTTTACTCCCACTCTTCTTTCTGTTTGATCTTTGATCCAAAAATTCGAGCTCTTGCTCTTTCCATCTTTTCCATCGTTGGAGGTCACGAGAAACATCTAACTCTATTGCTAGTACTAGTACCGCACGAAACACTGGCCCGAATGGATTGCTCACTTTTTTTTATTGTTCTTACTGTGGATTCTTTCACTTTAAACTTTTTCTCAGCACTCGCATACGTTTCACCTGCACCAAGACAGTCTAACAATTGAATTTTTGTATCAAGATTGTCATTACATTTCGCTTCCTTTTAACAAAATCTTGGCCTGTGGAAGCCATTAGATTTTAAAATTAGGACATGTACATATAACTACGTAATTAAACTTACGAAATTGAGAAGATTCTCCCTAATTACCAACTTCACTTAAATAATGATACATACAAACTATGTAAATACGTAACCAACGGCCGTGCATCGTGCGAAAAAGGCAATAAAACAATTCCTGGAAAATTAGAGTAGCAGTTCGCACGAGATTGCGACGAAAACGCACTACGCTGCTACATAATTCCATTGAAAATTTAGTCTAGGCGATTTCGCAAGATGAAACCGCGGATAATCAAAACCGCGGTCGACGAGGAATTACTGTATAGAGCATGTGGGAAGGTGAACACGTTTAAACATATAAGGTCCGAAAACAAAAGGTGGGACACCCCGTTTTTTTTTTGTGCTTTTTTATGTGCATTAGTTCTTCAACATATCTTTGTACATTGTTCTGCCATCGTGTTTTTCGTCCAATTCTTTTTTGTTACCCCCTAGTCGCCCATCCATGATTTTCCTTAGTATTCGATTTTCTGACATTCTCGCCCCATGTCCCGCCCATCCGAGTCGCTCAACTCTCTCACATAGTCCAGACCTACAGTTAGTAAAAAAAGTCTGGGTACAATTTTTTTACTGCATTAAACAATTAAAAAGCACAACAAAATGCATCGTTTCCTGTTTTACAAAGTTTTGATAGTGGAGAACATGAATAAAGCTGGTTGCAAGAAAACCTCACATTTTATAACTATATCTCACAAATAATCAATTTTATAAGCCAACAAGTCTGTGTACACTTGATTTTTTAATTATTTTTATAAGATAATAATGTTATTATGCAATATTACATAAATCCTATCCGTAGGGCGTTCCTTGTTTCTTATCACCTCTCGTAGGCGGTTATTCATCTCATTTCTTCATCATTCTTAATCAATTTTCTAGTGACATTAGGCTAAATAGGCTGAATATGTTCCCATTCATACAACTATGCTTCCTTAAGTTGTGATTTGTTTTTAGTCTTCCATTTTTTCAATATTGGTTTTAATTCACTCCATAGATGTTCGATTGGGTTCATGTCCGGTGATCGGGATGCCATTATAGAGTAGCCGCTCTTCGACTTTCCGCGCTCGATGTTTTGGGTCATTGTCTTGTTGGAAGATGACCCAATACCAAGACTGATTGCACTTGATTTTAGATTTTCTTGCCATCAATTTTAGATTTTAGATTTTAGATTTTCTTGCCAATTATTTTTAATTTTCCCAGGCCAGACTCAATGATTCCACCTCCTCTCTGCTTGATCGTGGGATACAAGGTTTTAGCTGGTAACAATTGACTGGGTTTTCACCACACCCGAGCTTTTCTATCAGATGAAATCAAATTAAATTTACATTCGTCGCTGAACAAAACTCGTTCCCAGAAAATAATAGGCTTATTCAGATAATCTTTTGCAAAGGATAAACGTTTACTTTTATTCATCTTACTTATAAATGACTTTTTCCTAGTAGATCGCGAATTATACCCTGCAATTTTTATGACATTTCATTCTGTATGTGGTGTAACTTTAATTACATAATTATTTTCTACAATACCTGTAATGCAAGCGGTACTTGTTTTTGTTCGAATACTTTGCAATTTCTTTGGACGTCCAGTTCTTGTTCAACTTTGAATGTTTCCAGTCTGTTTAAACCTATTGAGGATTTTTGGACCGTGGAATGATCAATTCTTCTATTGGAACCTTCGGTGTGAAACACTAAACTCAAAGAGATTTACAACTAAACACCAAATCAATTTTTTTTAAGTTCTCGACGCACGTTTTACTAGCCATGTTAGCATCATTAGAAGATGATTTAATCTAATGAAGGGTGAAAATCTAGGTACGGTTGTCATCTAATTAAAACATAGTTTGGTTTTTGAAGTAAATTAAATCATCTCCTAATGATGCTAACATGGTTAGCGAAACGTGCGTCCTGATCTTTAAAAATATTGATTTGGTGTTTCGTGGAATGATGTTTGGAAATTATGTTGACAATTTCCCACAATGAATGTTCTTCCTTTCTTAAATTAACAATTAATTTTCATATTTCAACATAAATCTCCATAATAAGATTCGAATATATAAAATAAATCAAAATCGAATAAATAATAGAAAATAATCGAATACTGAATGACTCAGAAAGCCTGCTTCTTTTGAGGGATTACCAAGTTTTGATTACATGTTTTCTGTTTATAAATAGTGTACACAGACCTTTTTTGTCCACATTTTGTAATACTGGATACTACTTTTAATAGTGCATTAAAAATATTTTCATTGTAAAGCACTCACTGCATGAGCAAGCATAAAAATCCTTTTTGGAAATAGGTGTACCGAGACTTTTTTGCCCTATTTTTGCGTCATTTTGATTTTTTTTTCATATTATTCATGCCATTCTTGTAATTAGTAACTTGGTTTGCTTGCCGAAAAATCTACCTGGTAAAATGATTCCGATGAAGAGTGTTACATCTGAAATGTATAGAAATAATGATGTTAAAGGGGGCCAAAAGGATTTTTTATTTTTCTAAGATTTATATTAACGAATTAATAACCTGTGAACCTCTCTCCTTTCTCTAAAACTGCAATCATTCGAATCGAAAGAGTTTCGTAAAGGAGCTTGATGATATTTTGAGAAAGTCTGCACTTTCGACTAGTACAATTTTTCAAATTAATTATTTTTTTTAATAACTATCTTTTTAAATTATTCTTTATACATTTCAAGAAGTATGGTCATGAATAAAATGTTATAAAAAAGAAAAGAATAAATCATAGTTTAAAAAACTAAAAAAAACACGCTTTTATAGCAGATCAAAATAAAAAAGAAAACTAAATTATAGTTTAAAAAACTTAAAAACACACTCTAATGGTAAACCGAACTAAAAAGTCAAAAATAATTTTTAGTATAAGAATAAAGTCATGAACGAGAAAATTCATGTGTCATTGTGAAAAAAGTGTGGGTTGCTCGATGACAGTTGTTATAATATTCCATCAGTACCGTTTCTATCAGTAGAATTAGTATGAAAATATGGTACAAAGCACCCCACGGGTTTTTACAATGACACATTAATTTTCTCGTTCATCACTTTATTCTTTTTTATAAAGTATTTTTTACTTTTTAGTTCGGTTTACCATTAAAGCGTGTTTTTGTTTTTTTAAATTATTTATTTTTCGTCACTACCTACCCGTGGTGGGAGTGAGTAACTCGTACACTATGATATATATATATATATATATATATATATATATATATATATATATATATATATATATATATATATATATATATATATATATAATATATATATATATATATATATATATATATATATATATATTTGGTTGCCAATCCTTAATTACTAAACATATCTTTTAAATAGCGAGATTATTCAACTATTCAGCGAGGCTATTCAGTCTATTCAACTAACGTTTGACAATATTCAGGTGTTAATTTTGCCCACTCTTCCTGAAGAGCCAATTTTAATTGCTCAATATTAGAAATTTGATGACTTCTAATGGCAACCTTTAAATGGCACTATAAATGTTCAATCATATTTAGGTCGGGATTTTGTGGAGGAGTTTCCATTACTTTGAGGCAGTTGTATAACAACCAGGCCTAAATGTTCATCGTTTTGTGCTTAGGATTGTTGTCCTGGTAAAAGAAAAATAATTCTTCTATTCCTAATTTTTAAGCACTTTGTTTCAGTTTTTGTATAAAATATAACTTACCAGGGCCTTGGGCGGTAAAGACGGTTGGGCTTACCAGTGCCTAGAGCCACCACCATGTTTTACAGTCGTTCGAAAATTCTTAGATGTTAGTGCTTCATTAGGTTTTTTCCTCAGTCTATGTACTCCATCAGAACCAAAACTGTTTAATTTACTCTTTTTCGTCAATATCACGTTTTCAAAAATGAAAAATCGTTATATCTGTGCTCTTCAGGAAATGCAAGGGGATTAACTATTTTCTTTAAATACATTTCTACCTCTTTTGCTAATTTAGCAGCAGACAATTTTATATGATTAACAACTTTGAGTAGAAAATTTTTAAATAAGAATAAAGAATTTTTCAATATATTTTTCATCCGGTTGTCATTGTCATATTGTGTTATAATAGTTTGCATTGTGGTGTAGGGCTTATTAATAATTTTTCCGGCCAGATTTTCCAATTTTGTAATGGTGAATCGCCAATTTTCTCTCGGCTGGACTAGTTTGGCCTCCCTGACGCCCCATTTTAATAAAGATACGAAGATGTAAAACTTTTAATATTTAATTTTTAAATGATGAAAGCTTCTTTTGCGCCACACTAATTAAAATTATAAGAAGGTATATTTAATATCAATGATAAAATTAATATTTCGAGTAAGCAGTTAACTGTATATGCAGGAAAAACTAATTCTAACTTTATTTCACACACTTAAATGTTGACGATTCTTTTCTCAACAAGCACCGACAATAAAAGCGAAGAACCGAACAAAATTATGACCCTCGATCCGCATCAACGACACATGTTGTCAGGTCTTCACCATTTCACACAACGCCGAGAAGATTTTTCTTGGGATCCCGTTAAACCAAAAACAAACTAACTAAAAACTCTGTACTACACGAACAACCTTCCGAGAACGATACCGCTTTCCATGAAACGAATAAAAAGACGTTTATTATAGCTTCTTTTTTTGTCGACCATTAAAAATGTACCATGATACATGCCGCATCCACTGCTACGACATCGCGTAATAGGCCGACCGCTCATGTCATCTCCACGGATTGTCGTCAACGGAACTTGTTCTACCCGAAATTCTCCCACAGTTAGTCCGGGGGGAAGGTCAGAGGTGAGAATGTGGTAATTCGGCAGATTGTTCCACTGAGAGCATCTTCGACTTCCGTGGAAATGGGACCTCTGTGCGATGGTTGATGATGGCCAGTCATCGCGGTCAAACATTTACGAATATTCAACCCGTTACAGGTTACCGGAAGGTATGTCGACTAGTTTTAAATGATCTTCCGACATAACGGTGATTTTTTTGTATTTATTTCAAAGTATTAGATTAATTAAATTTATATTTCTGTTCATTCATTTCAATAGCATATATTTTTAAATCAATCAAAATGTTTTTATGGAATTTCTGTATTTCCTTTTTTTCTGGTAAAATTTAAATTCTACGGCGAAAGAATGACTTATCTCTAGACGAAATCATTATATGAACTCACTTCCAAATTTATACTAAGGGTGTGGTTAATAATTCTTATTTTTTTAAGAGATGGCACTGAAAACCGGGGTCACTTTATGTCATTATGTCATTTTGTTGCTACGACAGTGCTTCTCCAAACGATTTTTTAAACGATTTCGTGTTAGCGTCATATTTTTTTCGTGTGGTAAACATGTCGAGTTTCGAGCCAAATAAAGAACATTTATGGCAAGTACTGCTTTTCTTGTTGAATCAGAAGAAAAACGCGAGTAAAAGCCGTCGTATACTTGTGGAAGCTTACGGTGAAATGTTCCAACGCCAGACGTCTTTGGACGTTGGTTTAGATGCTTCATAACTTCTGATTTGGAGTTGAAAGACAAAGAACGCTCAGGTCAATCGAAAAAATTTGAAGATGCCGATTTTCAAGCTTTATTGGACGAACTTTTTTACGAACGAACCACCGTTACTGAGTACTATAAGACAATGCTGGATTTCAGACAATGAGGATTTTTTCCCGGAATTTGATAGAATCGATGCGGATGACCTTTATTTTTAACAGAATGGCGCATCACCGCTTATTGGGAGCCATGGGCTTATTGCGTTCGGCAACTCGATTTCAGTAAATGGCCCTATCGCTTGGCCGCTGAGATCATATGATTTAACTCCTTTAGATTATTTTCTCTGGGGACTTTTGAAAAGACAAGTTTATAGCAATAAACCCGTGACTATTGGCGACTTGGAAACTAAGATTCGATCAAACGGTAAAACGAGCTCTGGAGGCCATTTGGCTGAAATATTGTTCAAATCATAAACTGCATGTCTGAATATGTTAAATAAAGCAATACGAACAGATTTTGAACAAAAAATGTGTGTATTATTAATTTTGAAGTTCCATCATTCTTATTGGTAGACCCTTTATATTCAACACCCCCTGTTTCACGTTCACAAGAGTGTCATATCAAATTTCAGTTAAAAACAAAATTTAACGTTTAACCATCTACAGTGTACTTTTGTCCAGGTTAGACCGAGAACTTTTCTTCAATAACTTGTTACTGCAGATGAAAAGTGAATTCGATACAGCAATTCACACAATAAAAACAATGGTTAACACCAGCTCAACTACCTTTACCAACTCCAAAACCAGGTCTTCACCTTAAAAAGTGTTACTACCTATTATGGTGGGATATTACAGGAATTTTTCTCTACGAGGTCTTAAACCCTTAAGAAATCACAAGTGTTGAATATTTTTGTGCTCAGCTTGATAAACTAAACAAGGATTTGATTGAAAAAGTATTATTCTGCAGCATGATAACACCAGACATCATAGTACCAGAATCAATGAGCCAGACTGAAGAAGTATCGTACTTTCTCTCCCACCGTAATCTCCTGATGTTACCCCGTCAGATTACCATATTTTTAGATCTAACGAACATTTTTTTGGTGGAAAAAATTCTGTGACAATTATCAAAACGGTACACAAAAACTATTTTTCTTCAAATCCCCCTCAATTTTATTTGAAAATCATCCTCATTTTACAAAAAAAAAGGAACAGAACATTTGTCCGAGGGATGGGAGAGGATTGTCAATAACAGTTGGAGATTATTTTGTAGATAATAACTATTAATTTTTAAATAAAATAAAAAATGTGCACAGTATCAAAAAATGAAATATTACTTATAGGTACCCATAATACATCATATTGAAGTAATATCTCACCGTTGGCTCCGCCCATGGATCCTCTGTGAAACATTATTAAGATAAGACAACACTTATCAGCGTAAAATCGCTAAAATGTAAATGAAAAATATGAAATAACAACCAATGGGATTTAACAAATACATTATATATTTATAGTGATAACATGACATAAATCGGGAGTTTGATAGCAAAATTATTTTAAGCTAATATCAAAAGTAAAAATAAATCCATACATACATAAAATATAACGATAATATTATGAATATGGATTTAAAAAATACGTTTAATTTATCAATATAACCACCAAACAATGTTTTAACTTCCCGACGCGCGTTTCGCTAACCATGTTAACATCATCAGGACATGATTCACTCTAATTCTAAAACTAAACTATGTTTTAATTATATGACAACCGTACCTAATCACGAACCGTGAAATTACGAAAGTATTCCCAGAACTACCCGACCTGACGTATAGATGGCAGTTGTTGCTTGAAAAGAATGACTATGGTAAAAAGTGCCAACCTTATAAAGATTAAGTTTGAAGTTTGACGACGCTACGTTATTTAGTATTAATATTGAACGATCTCATTAAATTTGTAAACATGGAACAAATTTATCATCGGTAATTGATACAATACTTTCATTTGAAAGGTCTCAGTCCAACCGATACCAAAACGGAGCTAAATTCTACTCTGGGAGAGTCTGCTCCTTCATTTACAACAGTAAAATATTTGGCGGCAGAGTTTAAACGAAGCCGTACGAGCTGCCACAATGGAATAAAAACAGCGACGTTGAGAATATTTCAGTCTAGTGTTTGGCGAAATTTCACAGAAATAAAGCTAAGATTTTGCGTCGATTCATAAACATGGATGAAACATGAGTGCATTACTTCACACCTGAAGTAAAGTAAAAAAAATGAACTAAAAGGGGAGAATCAGCTTCAAAGAAGGCGAAGACAGTTCCGTCTGCAGGCAAGGTCATGCGTTAGTTTTTTGGGATGCGCGTGAGATAATTTTCATTGATTATCTTCAGAAAGGAAAAACGATCAACGTCGAGTATTATGCGAACTTATTGCAGTGATGAAATCAAGAAAAAGCGGCTGCATTTGGCGAAAAAGAAAGTTTTGTTTCATCAAGACAGTACACCAGTTCACATATCCGTTATCACGATGGCCAAAATCAATGAGTTAAAGTTGGAATTGTTTTCTCACGCACCCTCGCGATTTAACCCCCTCGAATTATTTTCTGTTTCCAAACAAAAAAAAAACAAAAAAAAACGGCTCGGTGCTAAAAGATTTGCCAACCACGAAGAGAATGGAGTCTACGGTTGATGGCTATTTTGAGAAGCTCGACGATTCTCACTATAAACAAGTAATTGAAACTATTGAACATCAGGGGAAAAAGTGCATCGAGCTAAAAAGTGCTCGTAACTAAGCGTTACATTAATAATTCAAAACGTTCACTGAATAGAATAGGTCCTTTATCCCGGTTCATGACTTTCTTACATTTTTTTTATTTTAATGCCTTCATACGCGTCCAAAGCCCTATTATTACTTACACTTTTAAGAGATATTTCATTAAAGCTGCCTCCGCAAAATCTTGGAAATAAAATAACAAGACAATAATGAGAAGAGTGTTCAATAACTGAGATTTAAGGGAACGCTCTAAAATCAGTGTTTATATTGTCATAATAATTCCCACTCTTAGAAGAGATAACTCTTCTATATGGAGCTGAATCATGGTTAGGTCAAAGCCAAAGGATGCAGGACACTAGATTGCCGAAGCAAGTCATCTATGGCGAATTAAAGAACAAGAAACGAAATCTGGAAGGTCCGAAAAGAAAATACAAAGATAAAATCGTCCATAAAGATCTCTATGTCACGCGTGACTGACTGGGAAAAGACGGCCTAGAATAGACCCAAATGGCCTGACGTGACATATAGAGCTGTGCAGAGGAAATGTCCATGAGGAAATGCCCATGAGGAAAATAACCGTCAAGACACAGCAGGCAAAAGTTAAGAGTTAAAACCCACACAGGCTGGACCGCAGGTACCAATGCATCTGCATCCTTCTGACCATAAATGTCCAACATGTGGAAGAATTAAGCCATTGTCGATATTTTAAATGATGGTGATAGTATACGAAGAATGAAAAGGTTCCAAAGTTCAGATCTCCTGCACAGGTTTGTTTAATTATTAAGTTCAGAAAAATAGCCGCTAAAGTTCCTTAGGTTATAATTATACATGCATCTCGATTACTGAATCTATCTAAACTTGTCATTTATAACACATCGGCCAATAAGTCCCCCGTCTGACATATAGATGGCAACACTTACGAAAAATCCTTACCAGTGGTCGATTGTGCCAACCTATAAACGTCATGTGTCAAGATGTCATGATAATCTGTCTACTAGTTTATGACTTGTTGTGCTTTAAGTGACGTTAGTTTTGTTTGTTTTCAAAACAATAAAATTAAACGAATTTTGTGTGTTATTAAGCATTGCTTTTTGATGAAGAAAAGTACCGTTGAAGCAAAACAATGGCCCGAAAAACATTACCTGGATTCTGCTCCAGGAAAATCAACCATAATTGATTGGTATGCTGAATTGAAACGTGGCCGTACAAGCACCGATGATGCTGAACGCGTTGGACGTCCAACTGAGGTGGTTACACCAAGAAACATCAGAAAAATTCACAAAATTATTTCGCAAAACCGTAAACTAAAGCTACAGGAGATAGCTGATGTTATGAAGATATCGAAAGGAAGTGTTTACACCATTTTGCATGAACATTTGGGAATGCGTAAATTGCTATCGAAATGGGTACCGCGTTTACTCACAGCGGACCAAAAACAACATCGTTTGATTCTGAGAAATGTTTAGAGCTGTTTAAGCGAAATAAAAGGATTTCGGACGAAAAACGAAAGGACTTTTGAAAAGGAAAGGACGCCGGAGTCAAATCGGCAGTCAGCTTAGTGAATAGCAGACGGTGAAAGCCGTCCAAAGTGATCAAAAACACAACCATCGCCAGGCAAGTTTATGGCCTTTGTATTTTGGGATGCGCATGTGATATGGCTCATCAATTATCTCGAGAAAGGTAAAACCATCAATGGCGAATATTACATAGCGTTAATGATGCATTTGAAGGACGAGATTGTAAAAAAGGCTACAAATGAACAAAAGAAAGTGCTGTCTCCCCAATACAATGCACCGTGTCACAAATCGTTGGCAACGATGGTTAAATTGCATGAATTGCACTAGTTCCTGTTCTCAGACCTCAAAACAATGTTCACTGGAAAGAAATTTCGCTCCAATAAAGAGGTAATTACCGAAACTGAAGGATATTTTAAAGGTAAAGAGAATTTGTACTATAAAAAAATGTGTAGAAATGTTACAAAAGCGTTGGAATGATTGTATCGTTCTTCAAGGAGAATATATTGATGAATAAAGTCACAATTTGCAAAAAAAGTGTGTTTTATTTATCAGACCGGGGATTTATTGACCAATGTGTTATCTTGTCTAATTGTAAGCTTATTGTAATAATATATATAAGTAATAAAAAACTTTTAAAATTACCGTGTAGCAGTAAATAAAAGCCGAATCATCATTACAAAAGTTGTATGTAAGGAGAGGGTACACTTAAAGGCAGACTCATCTTATAAAATCACTTTTTAATATTCAATTTTCCCGGGCAATTGACACAACTACAAATGAAATCACGAGCTAGAGTACTTGTTTTTCTTAAGTATTTTTAAATGATAACAGCGGAGAGTACGAAAATAATCCAGGCAGTTATTAAACGATATCTATTTCAAACTAATCGGTAACGTATAATTGGCAATGCTTGTATCAAGTCGATTGTCGTCAGTTTTTTTTTATATTACATTCGGAATTGGTGAGCATCTAACGAACAACCTGCCGTTATCAAAAAATATATAATGACTTAATTGATGTAACTTTCTGTAGACCTTCGACGTCCTTATTAAGCACACAGTTTATCTCCACCTTCGACCTGTTTAAATGCACATTTTATCTAAATATTCGTTTATTACCTGTACAACAATTATTTCTAAATTTATACATGTACAATATTCAGTTGACGTTATCGCGAAACCAAGAATCATGTTCGCAGTTTGCTAAACGGTTTTTTTTTATCTAACCTCAACCCAAATAACACTAATATAACTATTGTGTAAGTACAAACACTAATGTAAGTAAATAATTTGGTCTTATTGGAACGCAGACTTTTCACCAAAGCTTCATATGATATCATGTTGGATGGCAGATGACAGGAAACTGTAACATGAACATGGTAAAAAAAATCCTAATGAAATGACTGTATTTTAATGCAAACAACGAACGTATATGTACCCTTTGACAAATTATCCAACATGCGACCATTTCACAACTACATACAACTGGCAACGTTGCCATTATTTGGATATAAAATATAATATTGTTAGAACCATTTATTCCATATGTTTTAGTATAAATTTGGATTGTTTTTTACAAAAAAAAAGAAAGCTTTCACATTAATGGCGTTTAATGTCAAAGTTGAAATTACTTTCACTAATCTTTCACACCATAACAGGTTTAAATGATTCACGTTACATTAAAAATCAAATGATTAATTGTTTTATTAAATTAAATGTTCAAAATGTCTATCATTTGGGTTTATGCAAGCCTAGCACCATTCTAACCTATTTTCCCGAACACGTTAAAAAAGTCCTAGTATATTTCTAATCCGGTTGCTGGTTCTCCGTAAATAAGAAACATATCGTCATACTCGCGTACAAAATTCAATTTTGGTTTTAAAAGGAATGTAAATACACACACTGAAAGATTCTTTGTCAGCCAACACTCTCTCAATCAGTTGTCAGCCATCTCAATTACGCGCTTTAATTTTTTTGACTGATATATGGTAAATTTTTAATTAAAAAAAAAATGTTTCAGCAATGTACATTAGTTTACTTGTAGTTTATTCGTTAAATAATAATCAATTATTATTTGCCAAATAATGTTTTACACATATTTGCTTAAAGGATAGTTATTGTTTTAGCTTTTCGCTTTGCAATTTTTCGAACTCTACATTACTATTTCTTTTACCTTTTACCTTTACCTGAAACCCTTAGGTTTATGACCCTCGATTTAAGGAACTTTTTCTTACAAACAATGAATTTGAAGAATCGTTGATTAAACTTACGATATATATATATATATATATATATATATATATATATATATATATATATATATATATATATATATATATATATATATATATATATATAAATGAACCTCAAGGGACCAACGAAACGAAATTGGATCGTTATAAGCAAAGTTCACAGTAAACGATTTCTTCAGCCAATCGACTAATGGCAGATCATCGTCTGAATCAAAATCATTCCCAGCTTTCAGAAAACCGCTGTGTTGAAAACAATTGAGAATTTTTTGTCTCGATACCTTCTGCCATGCCAAATAAATGAAGTGTATCGCTTTCAAAAAATCAATAGTAAAAATTTTCCCACCACTATGAATAAAATTTACCATTTTCAAGAGAAAAAGCCTACAATAATAGCTTTTTAAACGATGGATAACATCCTGATCCTTAGGCTGGAAATTTGAAACTGGTATTTGGTTGCATGAACACTAACTCGATGCTATCAAAATTTTTAACATCTAGATGAGCTAGGCATTTATCCACTAAAAGATGTCCATAAGAGATATCATAAGAGATGTCCATAAGAGATGATTCATTGTATGATGATTCATTGTATTTATAATTTACAGGCAAGTGTAAAACATTCTTAAAACATCCAGGACTTTTAGATTTTCCAACTACCAATAATTTTCTTTTTTCTGTTGCTATTAAATTTACTACCACGAACACAAGGATTCTTTCTTTGGAGAGCTTTCCACCTGTACAGGTTATCCCTGCCTATTACACTATTTTTTATACATATATATATATATATATATATATATATATATATATATATATATATATATATATATATATATATATATATATATATATAGTGTTAGATTTCCTTGGACTGCGTCCAATGAGACAGCAGTAGCTGAGTGTCATCACACACCCAACCATTGGGTTCCACAATCTCATGTGAAACACACAACAACCTGCGTCTCCGCCTAAATGAACACTTTTGTTGGTTGCTTGATTATATATATATATATATATATATATATATATATATATATATATATATATATATATATATATATATATATATATATATATATATATATATATATATATATACTAAGGTAGACACTTTTACTGCGTTACAAGACCCTTTGCTGTGTTACAAGACCCGGAAGAGATGGAAATTACCGACCAATATGAAGAATTCGCCAACAATGTGCTTAAAACGGCGGCTTTAATAGCACCAGAAAATAACTGTTTCAAAGAGTCAAAAATGTCTAATGAGACCATTAATTTAATGAAAAAACGCCGGACAATGAAGAGCGCAGACAATTCTTTGGAGGATGGTACAATGTGCAGGGAACGGACGGAAATGTTAAAGGTTGTCCGAAGATTTTATTCAAAGTTATATGAGGACCAGAATCAGGCAAGAATGGCAATGCCCACTGAAGAACAAGTGCCGGATATCCTGGTGGAGGAAGTGACAAAGGCTATAGACTCGATGAAAAATGGCAAAGCTCCAGGAAAGGATAGATGGATGTCCAGATGTGAAAAGCTTGTGGTCGGACTTTACATAAAACACTAGCAAAAATTATACTCAAAATGCCTCAAACAACAAGAAGTACCCAGCTTATGGAAAAATGCAGAAGTGATTATTTTACATAAAAAAGGAGTACGGGCAGATTTAAAGAACTACCATCCAATAAGCCTCTTATCAGTCATCAGTTTTCTTCCATCAGTTTTCACCAATATAATATCCAAAAGAATACTAAGAAAACTTAATAACGTACAACCAAAGGAGCAAGCAGGATTCAGAAGTGTATTCAGTACAATGGCTCACATCCAGGTTCTACAGCAGGTCTTAGAAATACACTATGCCACTGTGCTTTGTTTTTATCGATTATGAAAGATCATTTGATTCAATCTCAAAGCAGACCATAATGGATTCATTGCTTAACCAAGGTGTAGGAAAGCCAAGGAGGTCAGGTCATGTTCAATAAAGTTGTTCAGGACAAAAGAATTTCTATTTTGGGAACGGATTTATAAGTTGTGGATCACTATATATATATATATATATATATATATATATATATATATATATATATATATATATATATATATATATATATATATATATATATATATATCTTGGGCAGAGGATTTCAATGGAAGGGGATACCGTCCGGGAGGTGGAACGACGCGTTAAATGTGGCTGGCAGGCATTTGGCAGGCTCAACATAGTGTTTAAGAGCAAACAACCAGTTTGCCTGAAAAGAAAAGGCTTTGATCACTGTGTCTTGCCCATTAAAACATACGGAAGCGAGACCTGGACACTCACATCACAGTCTGTTTAAAAACTTCGAGTAGCACAAAGGAGAATGGAAAGATGTATGCTTGGCATTACTAGATGGGATAGAAAGACCTGTATATGGATTAGAGAACAAACGAAAGTAAATGACATCATTGGAAGAATAAAGCAATTGACATGGAAGTGGATACCACTGAATCGCAAATGTCGACGGAGAAGACCGAAAACACGATGGACTGATGATATTATTAAGTATATTAGACCAGAATGGCAGTGTATATATATATATATATATATATATATATATATATATATATATATATATATATATATATATATGTATATATATATATATATATATATATATATATATATATATATATATATATATATATATATATATATATATATATTATATTATATATATTATATATATATATATATATATATATATATATATATATATATATATATATATATGTGTATATATATATATATATATATATATATATATATATATATATATATATATATATATATTATATTATATATATTATATATATATATATATATATATATATATATATATATATATATATATATATATATATATATATATTATATATATATATATATATATATATATATATATATATATATATATATATATATATATATATATATACAGACATACATACACGCTACTCACTAATCAAATCTTCTCTGAAATTGAAAATAATCCACCATATTTTCCTTATTTAAGCCTATCTGTCCATCATAGTCCGTACTAGACACATTAAGGAAATCATCTCGATATCACTGGATTTGAAGTAGTCGTAAACATATTCTTTTTGAGAAAGGTTCAGGGTTTCCTGAAACAAAATAGAATGATACTTCCAATTTGCATTTTATAGAAATAACAAAGCAGATAATGTGAAAATAACTTAAAAATCATTAAAATGCAGTTATTGTTAAACTTATGAGGATTAGAAAGTGAAAAATCGATGATTTAGATGAACTGATGGTAAGATAATCGGCAATGAGATCATGATGACTCCTAATTGATTGGAAAGAAAAAAAATTATGGACGATTCTGTATGTTTTGTTAAAATTTTAAAAATGTTAAAGAGAACAGTTGTTTCTAAAAAAATGAATGCTCTGGCTTAAAAGAAGACCAAGTTTAAGTCTCCTATGAATCCTTTTTTATTTAAAGCGGTATCAATGCCAGAATTGTTTTTAATATATCAAAATAGCTGCATAAAATGTCGAAACTGAGGATAGTTATGATAAAAAAGAGTAAAAAATATATATAAAGTATAATTTCGTGGTGGTAAATTTGAACCTTGAAAATTGTGGGACAGCTAAGTATAGATTAATTATATTAGTTTTAAAGTTTGAACGCCTACAATTATAATTTAAAGTAATTGGAAAGCTAAGAACCGTGTTTGCGGTATGTTTAACACATGTTCTTCAATCTAACCTCAACCCAATTAACATAAAACAACTAACAACTGGTAAATTACAGTAAAATTGATTCTTGTTCTTTCAAATCATCACTTTCAATCCATAAACCACTTGATAAAAGTAGATTTTTTTATATAATGGCTTAGAGATTTTTCATTCTTTTCGGTCGATTCAGAGTCGGAGATTTTTATCTGGAAGCTTCTTTTTGCTTTGTTCTTCAAGCCCTGATATCGAGGAAATAGAGACCATAATAGGCGAAGATTACGCACCATGATCAGTGAACGGAATCTGCTGAACCGAACTCCTTCATACGATCTTTTGCTGGAAAAAAAATGTGATGCACCAATTCTAAAGTGGGCATTAAAAGTAGTCTAAAATTAGTAAGGCAAAAAACAGAAACTGGTGACGAAAATTCGCTGAATGTTTTAATTGATGTAGTAAAACAATGAAAAGGTTTCCTGACAACAATTAGTTTTAAATCAAAACATGTGTAGACAAAAAATAATACAAAAAAATATCCTTACAAAATACAATTACTACAAGAATTAAGTAAAGATGATGAGTTTTGCGAAATTATGATGGACGAAATATGCACGGAAACCTTACCATTGTCTACTACATCAATTCAAACATTCAATCAATTTTCGTTATTGAAATTCACCAACTGACTTTAACAGTTGTTAAGTGTAACCAAATACTTTATTATTCACAGTCATTCATTGTTTCATAGGCTACAAAATAAAAAAAATATTTATCCTAAAACAGAGCGAAATACTTATTAGCAATTTTTTAGATTTATTTTGTTAAAAAAAAAACGTCCTATTCTTCGTTACATTCAGAAAAATTGCTCTTTTCGACAAAACCAAATTCAAGTACTGCTGTCATTTAAAAAAAAAATCAAGTAAGCCTTGGATTTCAAATATACTATATAAATCTATCTATCTATCTATCTATCTAAATATCTATATATATTTTGACGAATGTTTTAACGGTTTTGAAATGTAATATAATATATACATTTCAAAATAATAATATTATATTATTTTAATATATTATAAGTAATATATATAATATATATATATATATATATATATATATATATATATATATATATATATATATATATATATATATATATATATATATATATATATATGTTAGTTCGTAGTGTTTCGCGGATGAAAGAATACACTCGATTATTAGTCCGGGGGTACATCCGATCGTTTGTGTCCCGTTTGTTGGGAACGTGCAGACGTTTCGCCAAGGTCACACTTGGCATTCTCAATGCTTCAGACAGGCTCAGTCTTCAGACAAGCATTGAGAATGCCAAGTGTGACCTTGGCGAAACGTCTGCACGTTCCAAACAAACGGGACACAAACGATCGGATGGATATATATATATATATATATATATATATATGCAATTCCATTAAAAAAATTGAATTATGGAAGTTACCGTAATTTTTAAGTTGTATAATAATAAGATGTTCAACTAGAACAAAAATATCTGTACGTCAACTAAATGTTTCTTCTAAATATACCGGTTATTGTTGTTATAATGGCTCGTGTTAGTTAATATTACAACGGTGACTATAACACGTTAGGGTCATAGTTCGTTAGCTTCAACACCAGTCCATCCACTCTGAAGAATGGCCAATTTATAATAACGACAAAAAGCCTCAATCCAATGTATTCTTAGACAAAGTTGAATCTTTTTTTAAATTATAGTGGGTAAAGATACTTTATATACTTGGAAATAGAAATTAATAGAAAAGAAAAAAACCAATCAGAATTATAAAAATTTAATCGAAATTCAAAAATATCTCACGAAAAATGTAGTTAAGACTATATAACTCAGTCATTAAGAGTCATTGAGAATATTTTACATCAGTGAAGTATGGATGTTGAGATAGCAAGACGTCAAGAAATAGCAAATGGTAGAGAAAAGAATTTAGAGGAAAATTTTCGGTTAAAATATACTGAATTTTACGTCAAATATCTTAGTTCTTTTTTCTTACATAACATATGTTTTTGAAAATTTTCTTGGTTTTTTTTTCATCCAATTTACTCGTTAAAGCAATCTGATTCATATGTTTCACCTCTCGGTGTTCAGACACTTCAGGGCGCTGACATATACCATACCATCAAGAATGGGGAGACCCTATCCACAGCCCCAATGTCATTCAGTTAAAGGGATGGGTGGGGCTTATTTCCAGTCAAGCAACCAACAAAAATATTCATTTAGGCGGAGACGCTGGTTGTTGTGTGTTCCACATGAGATTGTGGAAGCCAACGGTTAGGTGTGAGATGACACTCAGCCACTGTTGTCTCATTGGACGCAGTCCAAGAAAATCTAACACAACATATATACGCCATCCAACGGGAAGTCGGCGAAAACATGGGTTGTTGGCTGTGGATAGCCAAGGATATTCTTGATGGTATGGCATATGTCGGCACCCTGAATAGTCTGAACATCGAGAGACGAAACATATATCATCCAGTTGAAAGGATGGGTGGGGCTCGTTCTCAGTTAAGCAACCAATAAAAATGTTCATTTAGGTGGAGACGCAGGTTGTTGTGTGTTCCACATGAGATTGTAGAACCCAACGGTTGGATGGGTGATGACACTCAGCTACTGTTGTCTCATTGGACGCAGTCCAAGAAAATCTAACACTATGACCCACCCATGACCCACAACTTCCACATCCGTTCCTAAAATATTTTTTTTTATCCTCAGTAAATTTATTGAACATGACCTGGCTCTTTTTCTGGTTTATTTTCAAGCCAAATAGTTTTTCTTAATGTGACGTGAATCGTTTAAAAGGTTTTATAGAGTAAAAAATTAGTGCTAGTAATTTCAACTTTTACATTAATCGAACACAATAAAACTTAAAACTCAGTCAATAATGTGTAAGTTTTTACAATAAAAAAACGGCTGTAAAAGAGACAAAGTTCATACGGACATGCATGTATATATATGTACCTATGCCTAAAATACAACTAACGACATCTTTGTCTGAGGAAGGAATTATCTAAATGAGCAAATGAGCCAGTCAACAGTGATTAAACTATATTTCTCAAAATCAGACTTAGATATTATTTTTACTTCCTAAAAGTGACCATATATTTCATCAAAACTGTACATTTCTTAATACCAGGTCAATTAACCTGATTTTTCCGATGTTAAGACATAATTTTTCCAACGTTTTTCAAGCCCGTATATGATTCAATTATACTCGTAAAACTCATTAGTATTTCTAATTGGTTGATTGCAGACGCGGATTCATATATTACGGTAGCAGTAGACCTAGAAACTAGAACACAGTTTGAAAAATAACCCACAATTCGATGAATTCTCTCAATATGTTTTATCATGAAGTTATAATAAAAGACGACATGAAAAAATTAAAATCTAAGGAAAGTAAATAAAAAGACATAAACTCAAAAAAAAATTACTATACGAAAGTAGTCTGAAAAGTTTCCAGTCTCAACATAAAGATGGCGTTACTCGTCAAAAGTATACTGATAATTTGATTGCGCATGCGTTTGAAAGATAACCTTGAAAATTTCAGCCCTTCACATATTGTTCGACCTGCTCAACTTCAACGTCTGCAGAATAAATAAATATCCCACTAATCAGATTGGCATATCTCAAAAGAAAAATCAAAATATAGACCCTCATCTAGATTTATAGTCATGATATTTTGGATTATCAGATTTAAATAACCTTAACACAACCATATCATTATAAAAAACCAGTTGTGACAGATTTTCCATCACTTTGGGGCATTATTCGATAAGCTACCAATATAATTAAGACGAAAATTCCCAAACATGTTAAATTTTGTGTTCCTAATCGAAGTCTTCTACGTATCCTATTGGTTTTATCTCATAAGAAAACAATTAAGAGTTTATTGTGTTTTAATTTCGTATTTCAAGTGAACGGCGGATTTCCACTTGGTTTTAATTGATTGAATTCCTTCGAACAGAACCGAATTCTACCAATGATTTATTATTGCATGTCCAAGAAATTGAAAAAAATAAAATAAAAATAAATTTCATGAAATATTTCATTGTCATTATGAGTATTTATTTCAATCAGGAAATAAATATTTGGGTTAAAATGGCGGCGATATAAAAAAGAAGACGCTTAATATAAACTCATAACCCTACTTTTTTTACTTCCATCTCGTTTTTCATAGTGTTCACATGGTGTGACACGAGGCGGGTGTCAATCGTCGTGTTATATCCACGTCCACCCTGAAGTCTCTTAATTTTAAATTTGTTTGATCGGATTTTAACGAGAGAAAGTAATGGCGCGGATTATTAAAGTAGCATTTTCGTAGATTTTCTGTGTATTTCAAAGAAATATATTTGTCACGCTGGTAACCAGGCCGGATGAAGCCGGATGTTTCCAATGGTGATTGAACGCAATAATTTTTCGAACCACCACTTGTATGGTGGCCCACCCTTCTGGTCTTGCTTCTAACTAAAGTGTGTAAACTGTGACGAAGTTACGGCTTTATATCAGACCAAGCTTCGTCACTCCTAACGAGCTGGTGAATTGTCAGTAACGGTCAGAAACTAACAAGGAGGAATAATCCTTCTTACAACATAACCTTACTTTTATGAAAATGAGATTTAATATAGAAATATGTTGATTAAATAGAAAAATAACAATATTAAAAAAAATAGAAAGACTGGTAAACATGAATACAGTGTTTTTTTTTTGGTTTTCGCCACGATCTAAAATCCAAAAAAATATCAACTTATATCTTATATATCATATATATCAACTACATCTTCTCCTCCCAAGAAGGAGGAGAAGACCTCCCGAAACGTTAACGTTCAAAAGTTTGTACTTATGTGGTTCGTCAAATTTATTACAGAAAAAGAATCACTAAGAAACTTGTCGTCTTCATTTGGTTTTTTGTTTTTAACCCAATGATTTTTTATTTACATAAAACAGATATTTTCGATATTTTTTTGAGCTTTAGATCGTAGTAAAAAATCCAAAAAAAAGAAAAAAAATATATGAAAATGCCACAATCATTTAGGTATTAATGTTGTGTTAATAGAGTAGTTGTGAAAAAAAGATAACTCTCCAAAATTGACTATTGCTTTATCACGACAATAATTCTACCCATAGTGTTGGTAACTGTAATGGAAAAATACAGGATCTGTCCGTATATCTTGAATGCAAAAACTGATGCACTTATGCTTATTTACCTTCATGTTTCTGTTTGGCAAAGTGAACTGTAAAGTGAAAAATGTGTTATTATCATATTGCAAGGCATTTTTACTGAATTAAGCGATATTCTTGTCGTTCTATAAACAGTGCTAAAATACCACGATTTTATGCACCAAGTCATATTAGTCACTATCTGAATTTGAAAAGGTAAACTAAGGTAAAGGTTTAGGATTAGAGGATTAGAGGCGCATTTAGCGACTGAATCTACAGTTTAACATGAATTCCGAATGACAGTCATCAACTACCCGATCAGCAAACGGGCCCCCCGCCTCCGAGTTTATCCGTCCTTGATTTTATCCTTAACCAAAAATCTTTCGAGAATTATATCTGACACGTAAGTGATGCTTTTGTTGCCGCTACAAATTTGGGTGTTCGACGTTCATTTGCGATGGAAATGGGTGCTAATCGACCATATTAGGTGATTCCTCTCACATCGTCCACTAATGATGGTGCTGAGCGAGAACTGAATAGGATCTGGAAAAGAAAAACAATGAGAAATTTAACTTTCTCACTAGAATGGCATAAATTCACTTTAGGAATTGTGGTATGGAGCAGGTTCCCCCTAGTAACCACCAGTTTTTAGTTACAGTACAGTTTTTAGAAGAGTCTATGATAGTGACACTCGACTGGCCGATATATGGAATAGGATAACAACTCTTAAATGAACTTGTAATATATCATGTGTACAACGTGTTTAACTGTAACAAAATTTAGCCAATAAAATAGCACAAAGTACAACACCAAAAAAAACATGCAATTTCACCAGTACTAAAAGCCAGTACTAATAAAAAAGAAGAAAATAACAATTTAACCGTAAACTTATTTTTGACAAGTTTGCAGAAGGAAAAATTGCTAATACGCCCCTGGCAAACTTGTTAAAACCAAATCGAAACTAAAATATTTTCGCGTGAAAGCTTCTACCGTGCAGTATCTCCTTAAATTACAATTTAGACTGCATTATTGACCGAAATTCCGCCTAATACCCAATTACTAATTCGATATAATTGATGCTCACATTATATAACTGATAAGATCTAAAAAGGAATACGAAAGTTAGGATCTATAAAACACTCAGTCTGTCAAGAAAAATAATGGCGGGGCAAATTGGGGGTAACAGAAAGGGGGTAAAAAAGGTAGACCACAGACACTATAGCAGGACAATGCAAAAATAGATGCTGAAGAACTACAGCACATCAAAAATTGGCAAAGGACTGCTGGAGATCGATCTGGTTGGATGCTTTCGTTGAAGGAGGTCAAGGCTCACTGACGGGCTGTAGAAACACAGATATACGAAGGTTACATAATTAATAAGACATCAGAGAAGATGACTGGAATGACATGCATTTCTTGAATAAAGATAGTTCATCAACCAGAAGCCACTCTGGATCGTTTTATGGACCGAGTTATGACTTACTGTTACAAATTGATATGCTCAATATTAGCGACATGCAAAAACAATTATGTAAATCACGGGGACGTAGAACATGCGAGAATACGAACAAGTTCTCCCATGCGTTAGATGGACTTATATCGTAGCACTATAGACTACTATGATAGTAAGAAAAGTGACTTGTGTTTTAAAAATTCAGTCGATATTCGTACTATTCTATTCTATATTCGTATTGTTTCCATAGAACCATTTACCTTTTTAAATCGGTATGACTGCCTTTGAAACCTTTTATACCATTTCGCTGATTAAATAGGAAATTATAGCTTCTTTTGTAATTGCTTAAAATGTTTCTGAGTGATTTTTTAAAATTGATAAATTAAAAGGTTTTTGCATTAAATTTGATCTAAAAATCGAAATTTCTTGTGCTAATGCATTAAAAATGTCACTGTCAAAAAAATTTTTGCAAGTGGTATGACAACTTTAGTAACAGTAGAGAAGCAGTTCAAGATAAACCTCGTTTAGAAAGACCTACCACGTCGACCAGTAAGAAAACACCAACAAAGGCAAGGATCTTGTATTGAGTAATCGGCAGTAAAGGGCAGTTTAAAACATCCAGATTTGTGGCGCACACCCCAATAATCATTCGTCAATTTTTTCATTAAAAATCAAACAAATACCATTCCGCAATAACCATATTCACCAGATTTGACACCGTGTGACTTTCTCATGATCCTTCCATGAGCGAAACCACTTCGTGGATGCCGTTTTAAATCAAGAGAAGTCGTTCAAGAGAGTTCGCTAGCGGCTTTGAAGGAAAACCCAGAATTCGAGTATAAAAACGGTTTCAAACACTGGAAAAAACGTTGGAATAAGTGTATTGTAATGAGAGGGGATTACTTACTTTGAAGGAGACAAAATAAATTTGGATGAATAAATAAATACTTCATGTTTTATTTAAAAAGTCACCTTGCTTTTTGATCATAGTAGTACTTTTAGCTGTTGCCGATGCAGCCATTAATAAAGGGTCTTTCAAAATGAGCGGTTTTTTTAATTCTTGAAGAAAACAAGAAAGTTCTTTATTATTAGTTTCAATTATTTTTTATTGATAACTACTTGACCCGACAGTTGTACTGTCAGTTTATACAAAAAATAGATATAGATAGATAGATAGATTATTTTAATAAGGATTTAATGTTGAGACCAGGTTGCAGAGCACCTATATTGGAATATTACAAACATTTACAAAAATTAAGTAATACGTTCATCGCAACGCTTGCAAATCTATAAAATAAATAAAAATTGCTGGGCACAACTCACCATTGACAGTTCGTAGAAATTCAAATGAAACCGGTCCACGAAAATTAACCAACAACAAAAGCAGGTAAAAACATTCGTCATTGCTCGGATGAACATTATATACATTCACGTATTCAGGAACAGGCTTTCCCTGTTTCCAATGTTGGAATTTTTTTGATAAAAGCATGTGACAGCAAAACTCTCAAACTGGGCCTCATTTCACATCAACGTCAAACGTCAAAACGTCAAAATTTAACATATAGATTTTCATATAAAAATATCATCCAAAATTCCGACTTTTCCCGTCGATTTTCCAAAAATTCTTTCATACAAACCTTGTCCTGACAATTACGAACACAACAAAAAATAAATCAGCCCAATCGGTAGAGCCGTTCTCAAATAAACATTTTTTCACTGAACGCCCATTTTCATAAAACGATTCAACAATTTTAACGCGTTGTTGTTTTGTGTACGACTTTATAAATGTCATACATTACTCTTAATGTGACAAGACCTAGGCAAATTAACAACACCATCTGTGTTTTATTAAAATACAAACCCTTTTGTACATAATTCAACCCAAGTAAAAGCTTCAAAAACTCACTAAAATTAACTTATAAAATGTTAACTTTAAACGATAAAATTATAAATTTTGTTGTTATTTTTAGTTATACAGAAATATCTGTTAATTCTGTAACCCAAATAACTAGTGATATATTTAAGGAACTTTCCTTTTTTTATATTGAATTATTTTTATAAAATATTACTAAAATTCCTTTAGATGTTTCATCAAGATTTGTTCCTTGCGTGTTTTCAATGTTTCAAATTAGTTTCTGTGTTTCCTAAGCAACAAAAAATATTTTTAAAACATCTCTTAAACACTTGTTTATTTAAAAGAAATACTATTAATTGTTTACATTTCATCAACAATTTTTTCCATAAAAAAATCTATGACGTGCGCTTCTCTTTTTCTTTTTTCCTGCCATGGCATCTGCTCCGATGGAGTTATTTTAACCTTATTTTTTTACTTTAGGTTCAAAATAATGTAGGACTGGACAAATATTATGCTTATCTTCCTTATTAGTGCTAAACTGTTTCGATAATTCAAAGAAAAAGATTATTTATAAAAACTGAAAAAAACCAGTAAACTTATTAATATTATTATTTGAAAATTAGTGATTTCATGTTAATTATTCCCAACTTGTCGTATTGGTTGCTCATATTTATAAGTTATTTGGGTTCGAGATTAAAAGAAGGCTTTATATATATATATATATATATATATATATATATATATATATATATATATATATATATATATATATATATATATATATATATATATATATATAGCCGGTCGCGTTGGTGCGGCGGTAAGAGCGCCTGCTTTGCCGAATCCGCGCTGGAGCGATAGCTGGTTCGATTCCAGCGCTCGGATGGTTATTTTTCTTTCTTCTGTCCGTTTATCTTTCCTAAATGTTTGTGATTGTTTCTAGGCAAGAGTGTAAAATCCGACTACGAATTACCCCTCAGTCACGCCAGTTAAAGGCTGGGTAAGGCCGGATGCCTTCTGATAAGTGTTCTACGTTGGTCGCTCGCCAGTCGGTAGGTTTCCTGCTAGACTTATGGGTAGGCACATAACCAAGGGTTTATAGCCCGAGGGGGGTGCTGGCCTGGGTTTGTCGGAAGCTGATGACCGTGGTTCGAAACCCACGTTAAGCTGTAGGTCCAGTCGCTAAATAGCCTAGTTGCTGATGCGCCTCTAACCCAAACACTTTACTTTACTTTACTTATATATATATATATATATATATATATATATATATATATATATATATATATATATAGATATATATATATATATATATATATATATATATATATATATATATATATATATATATATATATATATGCGTTATAACTTTTAATAAAAGATAGCAAGTATATATCGACCTTCCTCAGAACAATCAACTGATGAACACGCTTTTCTTGTATTGAAAACCGAGGAGACGCTGTTATTACAAAACACAGCTACGAGTTCTGCAGTAGTCGCTCTTTATGTATTGTACGATTATTTTAGGTAGGAGACGTGCTCAAACTAGCTGGTTATTGTTTACCGATGACTCAAAAGATAGGATTTTCAAATGATACACTAATATTCCTGAATCATCTGTAAAGAATATTATTTTTTAGTTGCGGCTAATTAATCAAGTTACCTTATTTGAATATCGCATTCTTTTACTTATGCATATATGATGAGATGGTGTCGTTAAAATAAAAAGGAAACCACGTCAAATTGATAATAATTATCACATAAATAATGTCTAAATGGTTGGTTGATCAATAAGAGTGTCAGAACTTTAACTCTAAGAATGAGACACAACGATAACAATACAATAGGGTGTCCGTTATTTCCCAAATTGACTTTTTTCTCTTGGGTATCCTCATTGAATCATTTTGTTTATAACCTAAAAAGAATTTTGAAAAGAAAAAAAAGACAGGCAGTCATGGGAACTGCCGACACAAGTGAAAACTTGAAACTTTGGAATAACTGGGATCTTTTTGAATTTTTAAATTAATTATGGTATGAATATTAGAAATATTTGAAAATAAATGTTTTATTTTTAATAAATAATAAATAATATAAATATTAGTATATAATTCACTCTTGTACTGCGCAGTGATTCTACAATTAATATAATGATTTTATAAAACACAATTTAATTTAAAACACAATTGGCGTCGCCAGTCTGGCGCGACACGTCACTAGCATGTCGGTGACTCGAACCCATAAGTTTTACCCCTACCGAAAATCGCTCAACGCAGCTAAAGAAATTTTCATTTCAAAAAATCCCGATGCCGTTTAATCCTGCCTAAATGACGATACTTTTCCCATTGATTTAACATGGGATTTTTTCACTTTTTAGATTTTTTTGGTTATTATATTGTCTATTTAATTAAATATTCTTAATCCTGCTTCTGTTGTGATCCTTTTGGATGGACAAATTTTTATATTTGAGTTAAACACTTATTTTATAAGTTTTCCAAAGCTTAAAATTTATTTATATCATTTTTCCCAATATGTATGTAACATTTTCAAATTTACTGACAACCCGATGCTTTTTATTCATTTAAATGTTGTATATTTCATTTTGCGCTTTCAATAGTAATTAAAAACAGATTTTAAATATGAAAAAATTAATAATTTATTAATTTAAGTATTATACCGTAATACCATCTGTTAGTGACACATCCTTCCGCTCCAGTTACTTGATCGCTACTAAAATGCAAACTTTCAGGCGAGTTGGGATGCTAGCAGGGGCGCGGGGAAATTCGGAAGTACTTTTTTTTAAACACGAAAGTGCTTTTACCCCAGGCCAGTAATTAAGGGTTAAGGCAGAAGTGCATTTCGTCGAAAAAGAGTATTTTTTTCCCAAAGTGAGCCTTCCAACCGCTCTAGAGCTCAAATCGTGTGTCTTTCTATAGTAAATTGACACAATATACTAAACACAACAACCTTTAAGTGACATTTACGTTTCGGTGTTGCCGCTTTTGCATTTCAAAGTTCTAACACTCTTATTAGAAAATTATTAAATACCCTGATACTTTTGGGTTAATGCAAAAGTTCGTCTCAGATAATAATTAACTAATAAATAATATCGACAAAGATGTAATATTAAAAAAAATATTGAATCGTTTGTTCATCGATCAATTAAAAACATTTTTTCATATTGATAAAAACAATTAATGTTTATCTTCGCTGAATCGTTTAAGCATAAATACTGACAATGCCTGAAGAATGAATGAAGAATAAGCGATGAGAATAGAAGAAAGAACGCCGAAAGTATCATCCCAGGGATCCAATAGATGTTACTGCATTTATATTCATCATGCACTCCTGACTTAGCTCCATAAGAAAAATTGTATTAATTTACAATTTAAATCTCACTTGATTCAAGAAAATTATAATATGTCTTCTTACCTCACAATTGCAGTTATTATAATATAAAAATATATAAAATGGTAGGATTTTAGATATATGTTTTAAATAAACTTTTTGTTTAAAATTATGTAACGAATCGTTGGTTAAGTTTCCAAAAATTACTTCCTTAACACCCTATATATATATATATATATATATATATATATATATATATATATATATATATATATATATATATATATAGGGTCGTAAACTTATATCTAAAATCCAACTATTTGAAAGGAAATTTCAGTTTTTTCAAGTCAAGCTTAAAATTGCTACCAATAATGTTTCACGTCATAGCACAATTTAAATTATTAACTTTTCAAAATGTCCACCCTTAGTGTCTAAGCAGACACAAATGGTGTCTATGCATAGACATCAAAATGGTGTCGTCGATTTAGTACCTCTAGATAGATTCAGCACATTTCAAAATGATTCGTTCAAAAATCATCGACATTTTTAAATATTTGAATGGTTATTAAAATAAAAAAATATGCAAGTACAAAAAAGAAAAAAAAACAGTGAAATATTTGCATGCACTTATATTTTCATTAATCGGAATCTGAAATATAGTGACTGGAATCACTGCTATCATCTGCAGTATTTATAATTAAAGGATTTCTTTTCGACCAAGTATATGCTCTATGTCAAACCTTTTCATTATTTAATTTTCTGTATGTTTCATCGTATTCTTCCATATCTCAGAATGATCCAAAAAGTGCCTTACTCCACATGTTTACACAATCTGGTTGTCTATTACCATCTCTACCCATGTGTTTGTTATAGCATTTTTTTACAATTTCCCACATAAATTCAATTGGGTTGAAAATGCAGTGGTATGGAGGAATAGGTATAACAAAAGTTGTCTACTAAATGTTTCCGTGCTGGTTTATTTCTGTAAAGTATCCGCTTAGGAAATATATCAAATAAAAAAATCAACTTTGGTGGTTTTTACACTATACCAGAGATACTAATAACACAGCTGCTAAATATTAAATTTATTGAATACATTCCATTAAATTATTTTATTATTTAATTTGTGTAGTGGTATTTCTGCCGTTCTTCAACAGCATCATCGATGACGTCTATAGAATTTTATTTCGTACGAACTATATAACAGTTTTTGTGCACTGTCCAATGATCGAGTACTTACCTGAAACCGATATGGTGATCAGGTAGAATTTGTTTATGGACCGTTTTCAGCCTTGTTAGATCGTTATTATTTGCACCATATTCCAATGGTTTTGTGATCCAATCCGTTTAATAATATTGAAAGGTTGTATAATAAACTTTTTCAAACTGTTACAATTTCAGGTCGGTTACTTTATATCCTTCCCCTCATTAGATTATACCCAGAATGTATTATCTTGTTTATTGCGAATTAAATTTAGAACTTTTATGTTGTTTCTTGGAAGCTTTAGCTGTCTAAGGCTCGAAGACCTTCTTAAGTACAGTTTCCTCTTCTGCCAAGATTTCTGTTTCATAAAGCAATGTGAATACTTTCTTGTAGCCGAATATTTTTTTTTTTACTTTGTAATCTATCACTTTTATTTTTTTACTATAGTATTTTTTTTTACTATAGTAAAGCTTTTCACTATAGTAAAAATAGTATTTTATACTATACTTTCTGTGACTATAGCTTCGTAAAACAATGTTACATTCTCAAACACTACTTTAAAATTAAGGTATTACAGCTGTTTATCCTATGTACCCAATTTTACACTTTTATCGGGGTTAATTTTTTATAAAATTTTAAATAGTGGGAAATTTCAGAGATCTGACTGATTGTTTAATAATTGTCTAGACGTTATTATATTTATAAATTTCATACGCTTCTAAAATGTTTATTTGTTTGAATTTTGTCGCTGTATGAAAAATGTTTAAATTTGTAATCTCGGGAAATATATGTCCGGTATTTATGATATTCATGAAATATGAAATGGTTCGAAAAATTAGAATTTTGTTTCTTTAATAGGTACGCAAATTTGTGTTCTTAGGAGCACATAGGAGCTACTGCACTTGTTGCAACATATAAACTCTAGATTTTTATTTTGTGACGTTTTATCTTTGGCATTAAAAAATAATTTACTGGTTGAATGGAGGGTTTTAAACACTATTTACAAACTATGTGGGACGAACGGGACGAAATTTTCGGACCAGATTCAAAAAACACAAATATTAAAGAAATAAAATTCTAGTTTTGCGAACCATTTCATAGATACCGGACATATATCTTCCGAGATTATAAATTTAAAAATGTTATAAACAGTGCCAAAAAGCGAAAAATTAAATAGTTTAGAAGCGATTAAAATTTATAAATATAATAAAGACTCGTCTAGACAAAAAAATTAACCCCAACAAAAGCGTAAAATTAGATACATATGATAAACAGCTGTAATGCCTTAGTTTTAAAGTAGTGTTTGAGAATGTAACATTGTTTTACGAAACTATAATCACACAAAGTTAAAAAATAAAAGTGATAGATAACAAAGAATTTTTTTTTATTCCTCTACAAGAAAATATTCATATTGCTTTACGAATCTGAAATCTTGGCAGATGAGGAAACTATACTTAAGAAAGGCTCAGACAGCTAGAATTTCTAAGAAAAAATACAAAAGTACTAAATTTAATTCGCAATAAACAAGACAATAAATTCAGGCTATAACCTAATGAGGGGAAGGATATAAAGTGACCTACCTGAAATTGTAACAGTTTGAAAAAGTTTATTATGCAACCTTTCAATATCATTAAATAGATTGGGCCACAAAACAATCGGAATATGGCGCAAATAATAAAGATCCTAAAACCAGGAAGAATGACAGAAAAGGTAAAATCGTAGAAGCCAATTATGTCTACTTCTAAAATTTTCTGAAATTGTCCATAAACAAATTATACCTGACCACCACATCAGTTACAGGTAAATACACTCGATCATTGAGACAGTGCACAAAAACAATTATATAGTTCGTACAAAATAAAATCTTATAGACGCCATCGATGACGCTGTTGAAGAACAGCAGAAATACCACTACACAAATTAAATAATAAAAAAATCAAATGGAATGTATTCAATAAATTTCAAATTTAGCGGCTGCATATGGTTGGCGGCATATGGAACGTTATCGAGTTTCACATTTTACTTGTTGATATTTATTGACACGTTTGGAGAATATCCCATATATAGATATAATATATACTATCTGAACGTTTACTATGATTTTTTACCTTACGATCAAAAACAGTTTTTTTAAGTGCCATTACAGGGCTATAATTGTTAGAGTCGCGCTTGCAAAATTTCAAAGTAGTTAAATAGCCTTTGTCAAGAGTTAGTAGCATCCCTGATACAGTTAGTAGCATCCTAGATACAGTGTAAAAACCACCAAAGTTGATGGAAATGCTTAAAACTGAGCTTTTAAGAATTGTAGCAGAGTATGTACCAAAAGCAGATTTTTTAATTTGATATATTTCCTAAGTGGATAATTTTCAGAAATAAAAGATAAAACATCACAGAATAAAAAATCTGGAGTTTATATATTAAGTTGCAACGAGTGCAGTAGCTGCTATGTTGGACAAACGGGGCGAAATTTTCAGACCAGATTCAAACATTGCGAATTCTAATTTTGCGAACCATTTCATAGATGCCGGACAAATTTAAAAAATCCAGATTACAAATTTAAAAAAATTACATATAGCAAAAAATTAAACATTTTAGAAGCGATTGAAATTTATAAATATAATAAAGACCCTAAGAGAAGAAGAATAAGAAATTCCCTTCTATTTAAAATATTGTAAATATTAACCCCAATAAGGGGTTAAAGTTAAGTGTAAAATTAGATATATGGGATTAAAAGCTGTAATATCTTAATTTTAAGGTCAATGATAGTGACAATATTTCGCCCATGGGACATATTTCTAGACTCTTATTAACTTCTTATCGGAGTAGTTTAGTAACAGAAGACATGTTATTAATTAAACATATAACCTCTATATGAAATTTACAATTCAAATCATCATGTAGAAAAGGGCCACTAAACTTGAAGAGATGTACCACTTCTAGACGTGCGTTTCGCTAACCATGTGTAGAATGAATATTCTCCTGAATATGCTTACATGGGAGACAACACAAGTTTGCGTACCTATTAAAGAAACAAAATTCTAATTTTGTGAACAATTTCATAGATACCGGACATATATCTCCCGACATTACAAATTAAAAAAAAAATACATATAGCGCCAAAGAGCAAAAAACTAAACATTTTAAAAACGATTGAAACCAATGATCAGACAGATCTACGAAATTTCCCACTATTTAAAATATTGTAAAAAATTTACCCCAATAAAAGTTTAAAATTAGGTACATAAGATAAACAGCTCTAATACCTTAGTTTTAAAGTAGTGTTTAACAATGTAACATTGTTTTCCGAAACTATACTCACACAAAGTTAAAAAATAAAAGTGATAGATAACAAAGAAAAAAATTGTTTTAGTCGGTTTAAAAATGAACTATCACAAAGTAACCGACAAATCAATCAATAACTCTCTTGTAAATTTAAATTTACAGTGATTTGCTTGTAGTAACTGAACAAAGACTTTTGATTGGTGACATCAGCAAAAATCATATTTTGAAGCGACTCTGATAAATATCGATGATGGTGACAATATCTCGTCCATGGGGCATATTTGTAGACTCTAACTTCTTCTCCGAGTAGTTTAGTAACAGAAGATATGTTATTAATTAACAATATAAACTGTATATGAAATTTACAGTTCAAATTGCTATAAAAGAATGGTAAAAATATGCCAAGAAATCATCATGTAAAAAGGGCCACTAAACTTGAAGAGAATTACCACTTTACGACGCGAGTTTCGCTAACCATATTTAGATTGAATCTTGTCGTATATGCTAACATAGCGAAATACTGGTTAGCAAAATGCTTGTAGAGAAGTTTAAAAAAATGATTTGGTTTTTAGTAAGTCTCTTCGAATTTTTCTGTTTCACACCGAAGGCTTTAATAGAACAATTCAAATTACACGTGATGGAGAAGCCGTTATGGTAAATACTATGCTAATTGAAAAGTTCGCGGAGCGGAAATGGTTGAAAAAATGACTTTATACTTCCATATTATTCTCCCTTAAGCTCAACACATTTTTTTCAGCGGTTCTCCAATTATTTTATTCCATCTCTGAAGTGATTTTCTGGAAGTCCTTCAAAATAATCATCTACGGCTACTATAACTTCCTCATTTGATGAAAAAAACTTGCCACGTAGGAATTTTTGAGGTTTAAAAACAGATGAAAGTCAGAGATCTGGTGAATATGGTGGATGCCCTAATAATTCGTAGTGTAACTCATTCAATTTGGCCATTGAGAAAACACCCCTGTGCGCCGGTGCATTGTTTTGATGAAAAAATTTTTTTTTCGTCGCTAACCAGGTCTTTTCTCCCGAATTTTTACATCGAATTGATCCAAAATGTTTGAGTAATACTGTGCGAATGAATTGACAGATCGACATAAAACTTCACACATGTTCAAATGAAGGATCAAACCTCAAAATGCAGTAGATTATATACTTCTTTTACCTCTCTGTAGGTGTTGCTCCGCGAATTTTTTCATTAACCTAGTAAAAACCAGAAATTGCTCAATAAAGCCCAGAATACTTCTTTAATCACACAAACAAATTTTGGTGCCTTCAAAATATGCCTCATTTGATTTTATACACTTCCGCCAGCTAGTAATTCAGTATTCGAAACATTTTTTATATGTACTTTCCTGTAAGACATCCTTCTGCGAATTCTGGTTTATGGTTTCAATGGACTCAAAACGTCTTTCACGAAATGATATTTTGAGATTGTGGAACAAAAAAAATAAATTATGATTATGTTCCGAATCCGAATTCCTTAAGCTCATGCATCTTGAACAGAAAATTCACCGGAACTAGCTTTCGAAAACCATTACAATTTTGACAACCTCCACCATACACATCAGAAAGAATTCCATGAGAAAAATATCATTAATTTACACTTTAAACTTACTAAATTGAAAGAAAATATGTCCTCTTTACACATCACCACTGAAGTAACTATATATGGAATATTAAAATGTTCTTACCTGGGGAAATACTGTTCATCTTATCGTTTATTTCTCTTGTCAATAATCGAATAAATTTTCGCGAGATTCCAAGAAAAATTCTCGCTCGCATTTATCAGCCATTCGTTTCAAATATTTGAAGTGGAAAAAACTAAATTTCAATTCTCTGAAATATTTATTTATCTGGCCATAAAAGTGTAACATATTCAGCTCGTTACATAACAGAAGTGAAAGTGTTTATTTTACGGATTGGAATAAGTTTAAGTAGGTACTCATCCAGCGCGATGATTTTTCTCTAACTAAATCTCTAAAAATTCCACATAAATATATTGCTTAAATTTAAACTGAATGTTTGTTTTAAAGGGTTTTTCAAATTGGGCGGTTCTTGAACAAAACACAGAATTTGCGTTGATTTCAAAAATCTTTTTATTGTTTGTGTATGACATTTATTATTTTTATAGTTTTGAATGATCCAATGGCTTCAGTTCCTATGTTCTTTGAACCTTATATGCCTTCAGAGTTAAATCATTTCATAAAATACGCCACGTTGTGGAGTCGCTGAGTCCAAATTGTTGTAAACGCCGACTAATGTAAACTTCTGGGTCTTCAGCAACACAATCTCACGTACCAAATCAATATGTTCTTGTGAACGATCACTACGACTATATATTGCTTTTTGTTTTATCGTCCACCGAACCAGTTTCTTAAAATTTTGGCTCAATTCGATTCATAGAGCTTTCAGATGCACATTTGTGCAAACGAAAAATATCACGTAATTTTCTAAAAACATTTTTCACCGAACGCCCATTTTCATAATATAATTCAACAATTTTAACGGGTTGTTGTATTGTGTACGACACCATTTTTATAACTGTCAGACATTACACTTCTGAAATGGGACTAGACCTAGGCAAATTCATAACGCCATCTGTATTTTATTCAAGAATTTAAAAAAATCTCTCAATTTGAAAAACCTGTTATTGGAGAAACTAGTTACAAAAAATATTTTATAAATGAAGTTTATTATTGTATCGCAATCCGAAAAAGTTTTTGACGCGTTTCCTGACTGTTGATTAATCTTAGATGTATCACTACACACCAGAAACCAAGGAACAGTCATTATGTAGCAACACAACATTCAGCAATGCTGACAACGACCTCAATCGCGAAAATATTCCCCCAACGAGTCTTGGGAGAACTTGAAATTTAAGTTTCACTAACAGAACACAATCACATGGAGCTCGATCAGGCGAATAGTGTGGAGAGTTAATTAAAACCTTTCAGTATCTTTGAACGTGACAACTGATAAAGCTGCTTCAATATTTCAGCAGTTGTCACGTCCAAACAACTGCTGAAATAACTACTGAAAAAAAAGTTGGTAGACTGTTTTCTCAAAAAAATAAAATGAACCAGGTTGATTAAAAGCGTTTTTTCCTATAAATGGTCACGTTGAGGGGATGACTTTTAAAATTTTACTATCCCCACTACAGATATCTCACCATAGCCATCTTAAAATGTGAATACTAAAAAAATATAAACGACCATAGTCAGTCTATGGGTATACGCCACCCTGTGCTGTTGTTGTATCAGTGGTACTAGGAATACTATTATTTTTGGAACATTCTATAGATATAGTCTTTTTCTATACTGCCAGGTTTAAATTAAAAAAATACATTAAATTGGATAATTTAATCAAAAGATATAATGTTATTATATTTAATCAAAAGAACCATGTTTCATCAAGGTAGATAATGGGACGATTTTCTAATCTGTATTTTTTTATAGAATTTAAGTCATTAAACCGCCATCGGCAAAATCATTGTGATTCCATTAATACTTGTCTTTTATTAATGGTCCGATATGCAAAACCAATTTGAGGTAATATTCTGCGGAGGCTAGTTCTGCGGCAAAGAATGTTGGTTTCATCTTTCTTTAGTCGCTGTTGCAATGAATGCAATGTAGGCATAGTTTGCTCTTCATACATAGCATAAATGTTGCATAGCACATTTGCTTTTACCAGAATCATTACGGATTTTTCAGGCTTTAATTGGCTTCATCACAATATTTTTAACTGTAGACAACGGAATTTTCGTTAATTAAAGCGTTTCTGCTGCGGCTGCATTTACATTAAGCCTCCTATTCAATAAAGGAACATACACATTTTTAACAATTTGCTTAGCATCAGGCTTTAAATGTTTTCTTTTAAAATTAACACTACAGGAGGCACAATGATCATTATCTTGGCAAGAACGCCACATTTTAGCACATTTGGAATAACAAAAAATTCGATCGAAATTATAGAACTGCACTGTGTGTTTAAGAAAAGAATGCGAACTAAACCAAAATATTTCGAAACTACTAAACCAGGTATAAAATGAATTTTATCTTTTTACCTATTATTTTATTAGGCCCGGTCCTGTTTACGTTTCTTGCAACTTTACGCTTTCATATCACTATATGACGGGAAAAAATCTAATTACACTACTCGATGAAACATTTGAATTATTGAGTCAATGCTCAAAAGTCATAGTTAATAATGAATCTTACTAACAATTGTCTGCACACAACCTCTAATTTTTCAACTAAATAAATGATAAAAAATCTGACAATATATTATTATTTGTACACAATAAGGTATCTAATTTGTAAAACCGATGTTTAACCTTCCTGAATAAGCTGGTGTCAAAACAGAAAGGTCAACACAACTAGGGCATCGATCAAAAGGGAGAAAAGATGAAAAGAGCATTTAGGGTGAAGCTGTAAAGTCAAAAACAACCCCACTGGGGGAGAGAACAAAGCATCTGGTTACTATTCAACTTCTTTAAGGGGTGATATAGAGTGGATTATGTCGATTTGAACTACCAGAATGTGTTTATTACATGGATAATGAGAGTAGGGGCTTTTCGAGATATAATTGATGATGACAAACATGTAAATATAATGGTGGTTTGCACCGCCACATAGCTTCTCTTGATTTTTGATATTTCTAAACATATAAATAGGTGAATGCGTGAACTTGTTTACAGTTTACAAGAATTTCAAAAAATCTTAAACTTTGTTCTTACAAAAAAAACCAAATATGTATGTTGATAGATTTTTTAAATCAATAATAGATTATTTTTCTGATCTTTTCGCCAAATGAGGACGTTTCGTTATCGAATCTTCGTGAAATTTAACCGGCAATAGAGTATAATACTGTCCAGTAAATCATCTTTCGTTATTCCAAATAACCGGTGAAAATAATGCCTTGTGAATTCCTGAAAAAAAAATGGCTATGACCTTTTCGGCTTGTGGAAGCGTCTTAGCTTTCTTCGGGACATGACCCCCAGGCAAATCCCACTATTTTGACTGTGCCTTCCTTTCCGATGTGTTCAGCAACGGTTATCAGAGCAATCACTCATATATTTAATGTCATTATTAAAATATCGTACTTTCCAAGTCTATAAACCAATCTAGACGACATACAAACCTATACCATATGAAGCAATATATACCAAGTTTATGACCACAGATCACCAATTCAGGTTTAAAGAGTTCAAAGAATAATCAAACAAGTCAACCAATATTTGGACAGGAATAGACACTGCTCAGTCTCCATTTTCGATATCATACAGGTATTTCATAAAGTATACTGCATATTGGACTCTGCTACAAACTAAAAAAATATTTCCCCATCAGATATAGGATGTTTTATAACCAATACCCACGTTATAGCCAATAGGGTATAACCACCCTATTCTCCGGACTGGACCCCCTTCGACTTTTTTTCTCTTTCCAGACATGAAAAAATGGCTAGCTGGAAAAAATCACTTAAAGTAAAAAGATCATAGTCGAATAGACGACTATTTTGCAGAGTTCGTATTTTTTGGATAGCAGAACTTTAAAATTATTTAATTTATTATTATATTTAATTTTTTAAATTTATTTTCGTCGGGAAACGTAAATCCAGGTAAAGGGAGACGTAAAAATAAGTATCCCACTGTTCACTCTTTCCTCATCAAGAGTTGAATATATTTAAAAATCATTTCGGCAAATAAAAATGTTAATTTCAACTAGGCGCCTATTTAAATGAAATGTCAATTACATCATCCATTACGACAAACTCATGTACCGGATCTATAGAAATAATGGGCGAGACATTAATGCACACCCCATAAACAGGTACTTAAAAGTTCACCAGGGGACCATTTACACAAAAAGGAATTATCCACCACCGGTCAACGGTCAACAACGGCGGTCAAGAGGGCTATGCAGAAGGAAGGAAGGTTTGTCGTATTACAAGAATTAACTTACCCACTTACCAGTAGGACTGGGTCGAGGTAAGCCCAGGTCACTTAAAAAGGGGGCTGGTAACAATAAAAATTAAATTTATTATATATATACAAAAAAAAACAGAATCATAAGGAGTGCTATATCGGAATGAAGGTTTATAATTTATGTTGCACAGTGGTACAAAGGTCGACACCATATAATTTAATTAAATTTCTCAAGTTGTTTCTTTTACTTTGACTGCTTTAGAGGGGCTTGTTTTTGTGATGTTAAATATGGAAATATGTTTTAAAATACTATATTTGGGTTGACGCAAAAGTTCTTCCTATTTTTAAGAGAATATTTGTTTTTTAAATATTACTGATCACACTTGTCAACAAATTTTAACTTTTTTGAGGTAACATTGATGAAAATATGTGTATATGAAGTATTTTATAATCCTAAATTCGAAAAAGAATAAGCTAATTATTGTAACAGTTTTTTTTTGTTACAGGGGGTCGGTGGTGGGGAAAAAAGGAGACGACATATTTTTACAATCTAATATTTATTTATTTATTTATTTAATATAAACATGTAAAACATGTTAATACTATACAAAGGCATTACTGACTATTATATGAATAAAAAATATATTATATGAGATGTCATGCAGCGACAAAAACTTTCCCTTTTCTTCGTATTCTGTAGCATCGTCTCTTTTTAAAAACCAGTCTCTGGTATCTTGATTCCATCATCCTGATGTCCTGGTGAAATCCCTCTCTTTGTTCTTCACTTACTACACCTAAATTTTCCAGAAAAAATCCAAATGGGAGTGTAAAAATGGCATTTTTAAAGACATGCCACATACTAGTATTTCATCGGCTTTCAAGAGTTCATTTATGAAGTTTTTATAGTTTTCATCTTTCTTGTTGACCAGAAACCCTTCTACTATACTTACAAAACACTTCCAAGCTGCTAATTCCTTTTTATTATTATTTTTTTTTTTTGAAACGGAAATCACCTAGAAGCTTCCTTATTTGAGGAATCCAATATCCAATAAATATGCCATCTTTTAATTTTGCATTACTTAATTGCGAAAATATGTCTTTTAGATATTCGAAACCATTAGCATATTTGTCCATAGCTTTGACAAAATTGTTCATTAGTCCAAGCTTAATATAGAGAGGTGGAAGAAGCACCTTTTTTGGATTAACAAGGGGGGCATATTTTATGTTTGAAGTACCAGGTTCAAAAGAAGTTCTTTGATGCCAATTTTTCTTACTGTAATATTCTTTTGTTGCCCTGCTATTCCATAGACACAAAAACAGCAGTACTTTGTACCAAAGTATTCCTTACCTTTATACTCCAAACGCGGGTACAAATAATTTCAAATACCCTATGATATAAAGAAGAAGTAGATCCTTGAAAGTGGAAGGTACTAGGTTATTTTTGTGAAAAGGTGTTTTAATAACTATCTAAATGTAACACAAAAAGAGTATTCTTATCAGTGTTGTGAAATCAATATAGTATATGCAGTTCTGCTCTATTTCACTATCAGAAATTATAAGGTTTCTGATTAAAATCTAATTCAGATGCTTCTTCAAGTCTTCCAAGAAAGTAAATGTTTACAATCTAAGCTGTTTTAAGCGATTTAAATAAATGGTATTCGGAGGGCATAAAATCGAGAGAGTACATTGGATAAACATCCCAGTCAAGATGTAAAAGTTTGTATCGAGTGGCAAAAGACATGTTGCTTAGTATTGTCTCGATAAAATACAATGATCTTTCTGCTGACTAATTCAGACCGTTTCTGGTCGATTGCTCGCTTTAATTCACTTAGTGGTGAACAATATTTCTTCGAATTCATGATCTGATTTTCAGGTAATAGCTCATTATAAACGAATTTCACCAAATGTTTAATATGTCATATGGCTTTGGATGAACACCAGCTTTTGCGCTATTTGAAAGAGCATCTTCGCACTTACACAATATTCGCTTAGGCTTAATATCATTATACGCAATCATTAATCTTAACTATTCATCATCTTATCTATCAGCTTTCAATCGCAAACAGAAATTTGGTCTATCAAAATTTTCTCTAAAAAACATCTTGTCATCTCTGACTGATTTATTTCGAGAATGTCTCTCATCTCGCGAGTTCGATGCCGACTGCTTTCAATTAGCGCCAATATATCGTTGTCATCAGCCTCGACCGGTCGCCCGGAATGTAGTGCATTTCTAAGATTAAAATTATTTTCACGAGACTTTCTGAAACAGTACCCTCACCGTACACAGCACATATCTTCTGCTGCGCCTGCGAAGCATTCTTGTTCGTTTTTGATGCTTAAGAAAATTAAAAAATAAACAACTATGCAATGTAGTACCAACTAGAGCCAAAAATGGAACGAACTTTTGCATCAACATCAATTAAAAATGTCTTTTTTACAAGAACACGACTTAATATATGAGATAAAACAGTTTTTTAAAACAACAATGTTTTCTATAAAATTCTCCCATATTCCGGTTAAAAGTTGGATCCATTCATTGCAGCATTTTAAAATTTCTACATAATTCGAAAAAAACAATGAACACAACTTTGGTACATACATTGAAAAAGGTGGTATTCCGATTTCACCAAGTATAGAGAATAAATTAAGTAAGGAGGAAAGTACCATTTTACATCCAACAAAGATTGTTCCTTAAGTTCATGATAATGTTCGGTCATGATAATGCCAAATGTAAATTTTCCTTATTTATATACTAGGAAACAAAAATAGTATAATACGAGGGTGAATCAAATATAAACCGGAATTGTTTTATACATATTTATTATTTATAAAATAATACAAAAAACTGTTGATCATTTTTTTTCGATATAGTCCACCTCCACGCAATACAAATTTTTCCCAGCTTTTTGGAATTCCTTGCGAATTCCTTGCTGTAGAAACTTGATTGATTTTAGGAACTGAACTTTGATTTTAGGTCATCAGCCAATTACTGTCCTCAACAGCAGTCCAAGTCCTCAACATCTTGATCGCTGTCGAATCGTATTCCTCCAAGTGCATCTTTTAAGGGCGCAAAAAACAGGGTGCGCAAAACACAGGGTGACAATCTGGGCTGTATGGAGGGCGTTCAAGGGTTTCCCAATGCATATTGCCCAGTTTTTCCTTCATCAAAACCGAATCCATTGGGCACAGATTTTATTGAAACCAAGATGATTTCTGATGATTGTTTGAGCACTTCCAAAGCTAATATCCACCTTTAAAGCGATTTCATGAATAGTGAGCCGCCGGTCACTTTCTATAAAGTCGCAAACTGCACCAATGTTGTCAATAGTGATACTTGACCTGGGACGTTGATTATGACTTACATTTACCACACTTTCTGGTCCACTCTTAAACTTCCTGGCCCAACAAAACACTTGGGCCTAGATTTAGGGTATCGTCCCTATACTGAACCTTCAACCGAGTTAATATTTCGGATGTTTTAACGCCTTGCTTGATTATAACCCGAATAAATTCGGTCCAACAGATTTCTCTCGCTAAATTCGTAAGGACACATAACATCGGCAGACGTACCCATTTTACCCAGATAACACCCAGATAGTACCCAGATAGTACCCAGATAGTACCCAGATAGTATCCAGATAGTACCCAGATAGTGCCCAGATAGTACCCAGATAGTATCCAGATAGTACCCAGATAGTACCCAGATAGTAGAAAACCCTCTACTGGTTAATGTTTAACTTATCTGCTATCTCACAAATTGTGGTGCGTGGATCTTTCGCCATTATGGTCTTTGTTTACTCGACATCTGAGCTTGCAGGAAGGCCAGAGCGATGTCGGTCTTCCAGGTCAAAATCTCCGCCGTTAAACCGACCAAACCACTTTTGGTCTCTCTAACAGAAGCCTCTTCGTAAAGGGCACAAATATTTGCTTTTTGTTGAGACAGTGTTCTTGTCCTTTTTTATCGACATTTTCAATTTCAATTTTCAATTTGAATCAACTTAACTAATCGACGGCAAATCAAAGCGAATCTGAACGTTAACATTGTATATATTACAGGAATTAATAATATGTAAATAAATATAGTAACCCAACACAATTATTTTGTCTGCAAGCGTTAAAAGAGCGAGTATGGAAAATCCTTACGAACTTTTCGAGCATCCCGATACAAATCAAAACGAATCTGAACATAAACACTGTAAATACCACAGGAATTAATAATATGTAAATAAGCATAGTAACCCAACACAATTTTGTGTCTACAAGCGTTAAAAGAGCGAGTAATGAAAAATCCTTATAAACTTTCCGACCATCCCAATAGTTTAAAAAAAAAATCTAAATCTTGAAAAAAAATGTAAATTGTTGAAGCTAACTAAGTAAAATATATTCTGTTAATTATATAATTTCTTTAAAAAATCGTATAATCGGTGAAACATCACAACTTTCCATGTACCGTGGTCAGCGACGCGTGCCAGATCTCGAAATCAGTAGTGTATTATTACAAACTTTCATATTTGCTAGACGTTATTTGTTTCTCGAATAGTCGCATTAATAATTGTAGTAATCTTCTGTTCTTTTTTTATCCACTTTAGAATTAACTATATATTTTTTTTAATCATTATAACTATGCTCTGCGCCAATTAAAACGAAATAAACTGAAGGTTTTAATACATTTTTTATTGATGTTTGTCAATCTTATGAGGAAATAAAAAATATTAATTAGTAGCAATTATAACCAGAATATATTCAGTAGAATATAAGTTCCTTCTGCCTTAGTCACAAGATAAAAAACGGTGACATCCTGAGCCAACTAGAGCCCAAAATTTAAAAAAAAATGAAAGGCAACCGAGATAGAGGCACTATTTTTATCAACAGAAGTCCTGTTAATCATGTTAGCATCATCAGGAGAAGATCAAATCTTCTACCAGGGTTACTATTTATGTATCCGGAATTGTCTACAACGGACGCTATTTGTATTGTTTACTGACTTGAAAATTTCATCTCAGTCAAAAAAATTAATTAACTCGTGAGAGTTTTCGTGTGACGATTTACTACGACTTTAGATGTGGATTATCTCAACAGCAGTGCATCGATCAACTCACTTCGACTTTTGACGATGAAGCACCATTTAAAACTACTGTATATCACTGATTTAGTGAATTCAATCGTAGCCGTCGTTTGCTCACGAACGAATTTAAAGAAGGTCGTTCAAAATGCCAGAAAACATCGATACTGTGTTCGAACTGATAAAGCAAGATCGTCATGTGACATACCGTGAGATTGAGGCATTCCTGAACATTAGTATGACAAGCATTTACAAGATTTTTTAGCCGTGAAAAAGATTTGTACGCGTTGGTTTCCGCATAATTTGACAATAGCTCAACAAACGCTGATGTTGATCGGCGCAAAAAAATGCTCAAAAAATACAACGTATGCATATGAGCTCGCAAGTAAACAGCAGTCGACTGTACGAACCTTTCAATATGAACCAAACACAACAAAAGTCATTCGAACAAGAAGCAGTTTGAAGGAAATGTTCGCCTGTTCTTTTGGAATAAATGGGCATGTGGCTACAGTGTCACTAGAGAATCGTAGAACAGTCAATTCTGAATGGAACAAAACCATTGTTTGCCAGAAGTCTTTGAAGAAATAAGAAAATACAACCAGCGAAGCAGGATCATACTTCACCATGACAACGCAAGCTCTCACACATCGGACAGAACAACAGCAGATATACTGAAATATATGGATGAAGTAGCAAAGGAAGAATTTGTTTCACTACTAAACGGTATCATAATAGAAAAGAAAGTACCAACAAACTGGAATATGGGTAAAATATTGCCCTTGTTTAAAAAAGGAGATAACAAAGAGTGTACAAATTACAGAGAGATTGCACTAACATGTTTACCTGGAAAATATTTACTAGAATAATAGAGCATAGACCGAGAAAAAAATTAGAAGCAACATTAAGGAACCACAGCATGGTTTTAGAAAGGGTAGAAGCATAAAAGATCTGATATTTATAATTAGACAACTAGGACAAAAACTGACAACTAGGAGAAAAGAAACAGAAAGGCAAATTTGTTTCATTGGTCTGAAAAAAACATTTGATCGAGAAAAAAGAAGAGATGTCTTGAAAAGTCTAAAGAGAAGAGGGAATAACAGAAATGATCGAGGCCTTATATGACAACAAGAATAAAGTAAGAACGCATAACAATGAATCCACAGAAGACAGAAATAGACCTATGACAAGGCTGCGTACTGTGTCCCCTGTTATTTTAAGTAGTAATTTACGATGTGGTAAAATATAGAAAAGTAAAATACAAGAATACAAATATAGTTTTTAGAAAAATGAAAACAGTAACAACACAAGAATTACTGTTCGTTGATGATATGGTCCTAATGGCATATTCTGAAAAAAACTACAACATAACTTAACGATATATAACGAAGAGCTACGAAAAGTATATATGGAAATAAATATCGAAAAAAGTAACACAATGGTAACTGCAGGCACAAAAATAAAATATAAAATTGTACTCGATGGAAAGATAATGAAACAAGTCAAAAACTACAAGTATTTAGGCACAATAATAAAAGATAATGAAAAAATGGACGGTCAAATGAAGGGAAAAATAGGAAAAAAATTACAATTTTACACCACTTAAAATGAGCCATGCAAACTACACTATCGAAACAGGTACAATACAAAACAACATAATTCTATGGGAACATAAATCAATCCATTGTAGATATATAAACTTATTAAATGGCAATACTATTGATAAGAAAGCGTCTCTGCTCTGGTTAGACGAGAATCAACTATATCCGGAAACTAAGGGCTTTGTTATTGCTACCCAGGATAAAGTCATCAAAACCAATAATTACAAGAAATATATCCTTAAAGAAAACACTGAAGATGTATGTCGAAAGTGTGGCAAAATAGGGGAGACTGTTGAGCACATAATTAGTGGATGTCCTACTTTAGCAGAAAACGCATATTTAGGAAGGCATAATCAGCTTGCTAAAATAATCCACCAAAAACTGACACTTAATCATAATCTTTTACCAACATCTACTCCACCGTATTATAAATACAGTCCTCAAGCTGTTCTGGAGTCTGACGATGTGCTGCTCTACTGGGATAGACCGATAATAACTGACAGGGCTGTCGACTACAATAGGCCAGACATAGTCTCAATAAATAAAAAAGAAAAGCGGGGAACAATTATTGATATTGCCATACCACTGTCTCACAATATACATAAAACGGAGGTGGAAAAAGTTTCTAAGTATGAGAATCTTTCTTATGAATTGAAGAACATCTGGCAACTGTCAACAACTGTCTGGAAAAAGTCAACATCGAACTTTTTGTAAATTCCGCAGAGAGATTGGTGAGCCACAGGTTCTACAAAAGTTTAACAAACTGCGGACTAAATAGAAATGTCATAAAAGTGGCACAACGGGCTATATTGTTGCAACCCTGCTACATAATTCGAAAATGTTTATCTTAATGCTAACGGAATAGTGGGTTATAATGAAATTTATTCCCAGGCTCCGAGCCGAACTCCAACATCGCGAGGGAGGAATCGGTTTATGGTTTCCAGCTCTTTGAGCTGAGAGAGTGACATCAAGTCAATGATGATAATAATAATAATAATTTAACAATATTTTACTTTTTCCAAAATTATTCAGAATTAACCACTCCGACTCTGGTGCCTTTGAAGAAACTAGGAATATTTTTATTGAAATTTATTGAGACAATTAACATTTTGCCCAAAGGTAACGAAATATCTTGACTGGACTATACTATTTTTTTTTACTTTCATAAGCCTTGTTTTTATTATTATTTACATTTCTAACTAATTGTATTTATCAATTATCAATGTGATTATTGCATAAGTACGTAAGAATAATGTTTTTAGTTATCCCGATATACATTAGATAACAATATTTACAATCTTATTTCATAAATATTGTATGGATAAATCGTAAGTTTTTAGTTTCATAAATATAAAATGGAAAAACTGGGTATCATAATATGCAGAGTTAGTCTTAAAATGAAAAACCTTACTATATTTTTTAAACTGCACTTGCATTTAATTCTTCTATTGGAACCTTCAATATAAATTATTAGATAAAGATTTAAATTAAAAATTGGTATTATTGGAAACTGAAAATCAAGACATATTCACTACCAAAAGTTAATAAAAATCTTTTCATATTATTTGTTATTATTAATTTAATCCTATATAGGTGTATTTTGAAATAGAGTATAGGTGAAATTTGTTAATTTTTCTTTTCTATGTTCTGTAAAGATTTTCAGTGCTTTTGCCTCCGATTGTACCTCCGATATATCCTTAACGGGCATAAAGAATATGGAGAAGTAAAAAAGTTACATAATATTTTTGTTGAAATAAATTAATAAAAAAAATACAACGGAAATTAAGATATGTACGTAATAATTTAAATTCTTTACTATCAAAAGATAGCATTTAGATGCGACGAATAAATATTCTCGGTCACGGTATCAAAAGTTTTTTTTCCTCTGCTTTTCCTCGCCGTACAAAACGCAAATTACATCGTGACAACGTCCAACATAAGCACATAATAGACCTGCGTCATGACATGAAAAAATAATAGCTGCACTAGTTGCAAGATAAAAAAACACATTGCGAAACTAATTCGACAATTTGGATAATAAGTTCGGCGAGAGGGGCGAGGAGATTGGATAGGGGAGAGGGGTATTTACTTTAGGTTCAAGATGCTCCTTGAATATGTGGAAAGCCCAAATTTATAGATAACATGTATGAAATTATCTCGAAAGTACGATATTGCTTTTAAAGTAGCCATCTGTGAATTTAAATAATGGTATGATAGATGTGTGTGTTCTATCTCAATTTTCTTTTATTAAGGTTTCATGTGATAATTTAATTGTCGAATATTATACTATACAATATACATATTATACTTAAAAGCGTTTGAAAAGTCTGCCTCAATAGAAAAAAAGAGAGAGGGTTTTTGGAGCTTCTTAAAGGATAAATCTGACATGACACAAATGATCGGATGTACTCCCGGACTAATAATCTTATATGTGTGTTTGAAAATGTTTCGAGGACATTTCGATCCGTCCAAACATTAAAGAAACACATACTGGATTATGATCCAATAATGGAGCGTAGCATACAATGTACTGGCACTGTTATGGAAACACTAGAACCTTTGCAAAATATGTTTACTGAAATGAAGAGACCAGAACAACTTCCAATGACAACGTTTTTCGGACAACACGACAAGACAATCGGAATTTTTTCAACAAGACTCGGAATATGAATAAATATGTAGTTGCAGATGGAACTAAAGGAACATTTCAGAGAACTTGATGACCGGTATTAAATATTTGCTGTACTGTACGGAACAAACGGTTTTTTTTAACAAATCATCCAGAATTTACGGAGAAAAAATGGTCGACATTTTTAAATGAAGTAAAATGCAAACATGAAAACATCTTTCTTTAATAGTCTAATAAATGTTGTGAGATTACTAGTAACCTTGATAAACTATGTTGATTTTCGAAACTACCGATTTCTCGTGCGTTTTTCGCTTCTACTGGGGTATTATTAAAAGTTGTCGATCTTAAATATAATAATAATATCAAAGCGTTTTCCGAGAACAGCTTGCAGTATGCGTCTGAATTCATATTCCAACGTTTGCAGGGACAATTTGCAGTATAGACTGTTCGATTTCAATCGGTTACAGATTAAACAACACAAACCGTTTTATTAATTTTCAAATATGAAGGAAATTATTATCTTTAATATGGTGATATTTAAACTCAATGAGATTTACCACTAAACATCAAATTAATTGTTTCTAATTTCTCCATGCTCATATATTAGCATTATCAGGAGATGATTCAATCTAACATTAAATTTAAATCTCCTTGGGATTAATATTTATACCAAGGGTTTCAACACAAGAATTGGCAGTAGTATCTAACTGACAAATATAAAATATAAATATGTCTTTTATCGATATTACTACATCACAAAACTTTCAAGAATTGATTTCTTTCAATTAGAATTTGAAATAAATCTTATTGAATTCTGAATTTGAGCTGCGAAATATTTTGTGGAGAGTGAATGTAAACGTAAACCTTGTTCTTCAAATAACCCTAGCTTTTCTTCTTCGCAGGATTACAAATTATCCTGTTTGTCTGTCGCTAATTTAGTTTTCGTTGTTAAATATAGATTGTACAACTTTTTGGTGGCCTTCCAACTGCTCTTCTGTTATAACGGCTATTGCTTTTATAGATATTTCTATTTCTTCTTTTTCGTCTTCATGTTCTTATTAATATTTTGGATGTTACAGTTCTCTGTTATGTTACTATTTGTTTGTCTGTCAGTGTTCAGGATTTTATCGAACTTAATACTTTCATTTCTACGTTGTAAATTTTTTGTTTTGTTTTGTTTTCTTTATATGAGTACCTATTCTGGTCTCCACTATATATGGTAAGATTGGTCAGTTGAATGTTATTACCTAGTCCATTCTTTTCCCCTTTGTTTCCACCTTAAATCTAAGTGGTTCCTGGCTTTTTCCGGTGAACTATTCATATTGTATTCCCCTGCCTTTATATTGAATGTATAGAGTTATATGTCCTGGTCAACTTTCATCAACTGGTTTTCAAGAGCAATATTGAAAAATATGGCCACGAGCTTAAAATACCTCTATTTGCTTGATGTCTAGAATGATCTGGATAAGGGGTCGCCAACCTTTTCACTGTGTTGTACTACTTTAATCATACTCAAATAGAGAGATATATCTAAACTTCTTTAATACAATAATGGAAACACATTTTCGACGTACAGGAACTTAAATTGGTATACCAAGCTACCGAAATTATCCACGCGAGCTACCGGTAGCTGCCGATCGACGGATTGGCGACCCCTGATCTAGATGATCAAAAATATACCAAGAAAATCAACACTGAGACAAATTATAAATTTTTTTATTAAGATAATGATTTTTGATGGTAGATAAAACCTGGGTCCTCCATTTTTATCCAGAAACAATACTAGTACATATATGTACACTCTAATAGTCTCGTGAGGCGAAGACCGAATTAGATAATATATATCTTTTTGTAACAAAATATCTCAGGCGTATTGTATACATGCTTTAATTTAATTATATATCCTATCGGTAATAAATCTCGGGATATCACAGGCCGTATTTCACTCTCGAGCACCCTTACTTGATGAGCTATATAAGCATAACACAGGGGGTAAGAGAAATAACTTTCGTAATTCTAACCAAATCTTTACATGGTGTTGAAGAAAAATGTTTCTTAAAACATGAATCCAAAATATAACCATTTCCGCGGAAAACAGGTCAAAACTTTTTCTAACAATTGACGTCGTTGCCGCTGCAGAATTCAATATTTTCTTTCATTGGCCTCTTAAAGTATTTTTTGAAAATATAATGTATTATTTTATAGCCATTTATTTCATACGTTTCGGTATAAGTTTGGTTTGTTTTGTTACAAAAATATAGGAAACTTACATATTATTGTGGTATAATGTCAACGTTGAAATTACTAGCACTAATTTTTCACATCACGTTTTAAACGAGGTTAAGTTAGATTAAGAAACATGTTTAATTGTTTTATGAAAGTAAATGTCCAAAATGTCCATTTTTTGAGTCTATACAAACTTGATACCATTTTAACCTAAAAGGTCACCCATAAGAAAGTTTCTATTTCATTGAGTCACTGCGCAAACCCAACAACTATGAGGGGTGCGGGATGCATTTCAATCGATAGCCCCGGTTTAGAAATTTAGTCGGTATGGAGCGTTTCTCGGGAGCAGACCGTGCGTTGTGTGTACGAGAATTCTATAAATCCAATGATTTGAGGCTCATTTTCATCTCAACGGTCATGTAAATAAGCAGAACTTTCGTTACTCGAGTGCAACGAACACAAAACACAAGCATCAAAAATCCCTACATTCGCCTAAAGTCACTAGCTAGCAGGAGATGCTCAGTTACCGTCAGTTCAAAGCATTATGTGGAAATGTTGGACACATTTTTGGAACCTGAGCTGCAAAACTTTGCTGGTTATAATCAAAGAACATGGTTTCAGCAGGACGGAGCTACGTCACAAACTTCCCACACGCCACTAGTTCGTGAAACTTTCCCAAACAAATTGATGTCCAGAAGAGGTGACATAAATTGGCCTCCATGTAGTCCTAATTTGAGCCCTAAAGACTTTTTCTTATGGGGCTATTAAAAATTGAAAGTTTACGTCAATAAACCGGGTTCTTTGGTGCAGTTACCAGTTAACCGTTTGGTTCTGGAATAGCCGTCATTCCAGAGATTATGTCCTGAGCTGACCTAAGGAATGTTGCTGTTCATTTAGTTTATTTCAATAATTAATAAAGGTCCTTTTGATGGACGTCTCTCATTTATTTATATGCTATATCAAAAAGAAAGTTTCTTTCGGGACACCTTGTATTTTCCCGAACACGTCGAAATAGTCCTGCTATATTTCTAATATGGTTGGCAACAGCTTCTCCGTAAATACGAAGAAGCCTCTTGTAATATTAAATAATGTCTGAATGATTGTGATGTGTTCATATATTAATTCAGTGTGTGTATTTAAAATGAAAATTGTATTCTGTACGCAAATATCACAATATTTTGTTTGCTTTTTTTTGGGTTTTTCTCCACGATCTAAAACTCAAAAATACCTGTTCTTATGTAAATAAAGAATCACTGGGTAAAAAACAAAAAACCAAACGGAGACAAATTTCTCAGTGATTCTTTTCTGTCATAAATTTGCCTAACGATCCAAATTATAAAAAATCTAAAAATGTTCTAAAATAAATACAACATTAAATACATTAAAAAATAATTGTCAATGTAAGTATCATTGACATACTCAAAAATATATTTACTTCCTATCTTTTCAGAATTTATAGAAATTAATATAATTTATTTTTTAGATTCGTTTTGAAAATGGGAGGAAAATACCTCCCGAAGACGTTAACGTTAAAAAGTTTGTATTTATTTTAGAACATTTTTATATTTTTTAAAATTTTGTTCGTTAGGCAAATTTATGACAGAAAAGAATCACTGAGAAATTTGTCTCCTTTTGGTGTTTTTTTACCCAGTGATTCTTTATTTACATAAGAACAGATATTTTTTATATTTTTTGAGTTGTAGATCGTGGCGAAAAATCAAAAAAAAAAAGAAAAAAAATATTGTGATATTCGCGTACAGAATACAATTTTGATTTTAAATGGTATTTAAATACACACACTGAAATTATTTTTGTCACCAATAGCCTTTGTCGTGGGGATTATCTGAATAAGTCAATGCAACATTGTCATTTCAATTTTGGCTGACGTATGGTATGATTTTTAATAAAAAAAAATATTTTAACAACGTCCATTAGTTTTATTTGTAGTTTATTTGCAGTTATTCGTCATGCGTTGATGACTCTGATATTTAAACTCTCTATCGTCTCCAGCCTCTTAATGGTACAAGCAGCATAAAGTCCAATCATCCCGCTATATCACACCTTAAATCTACTTCTTTCATACCAACAGCTCGTTCTTCCTGTTTAAAATATGTATAAATGCCTGAAACAACGTGGTGTATGAACTTGTAACATTTTGTACTTTAATGATATCCACAATAATACTGCTTAGCTTAGTAGCATACCTTTCAATATGATCAAACAAACGTTTTTTTAACCGTTTAGTTAACCACATATTTTTGCAATCGCATACGGAAACAAATTAAACAAACCACAAATCTTCAAGATTTGCGATATAGTGAATATATTTTGATTTTAATTCGAATATCTGTACTGGGTGTTGCACTTTTTTGTCCAATACCCAGACGGATGCATCAAAAAATACTTTGAATAGTTTATCACTCATAAAATTTTGTACAGCGAGTTTATATAGTTTTTTCTCTTATAACGAATAGAATTTTTCGATGGTTTGAAGTATTGTAGCACATCGTAAAATTACAAGACCAACAGCTGCACACCCGAACAAGCAACCATCGTGAATTTTCTCGTGCGACTTAAAGAACTTTTTCGGCAGACTTTGTTTTTAAAAACTTTATTTCGAAAATGGTTTACAAAATAGGTTTTTTAAACTCAACAGCTTAACTAAGAATTGACAATATTAAATTTGGAGGTAATATTTATACTTAAAAATACGTTTAGGTTGCGTTTCTCACGGGACCATCTGGTGGCGTGATGACTCCCAAGGTGATGCTGACATCGTGGTTCTCATGCGAACGAAATATGTAACTCTACTCTTGAGGTGATGCTGACATCGAGGTTCTCATGTGAGCGGAGTACGTAACTCCTCCCTCCTTAAGATTCGAAAACAACGGTACGTTTTTCCGAATCCACTTTACTCTGGGGGTGGCTTTTCTTGGACCTTCTTCTGACAGCTTGCCAATAGGAATACAACTTTTCCCTTTGCATCATCACTACAAGTATGGTTAGGACAATGCAAATACCTAAAACAATATAATTTGTGGTTTGTCGATGATTAGTGTTATCGAGGTTTATCGGCTTCAATTGATTTGCCATATTCTTCAGATGGTATATTTCGTCAATATTGATTTTGGTAATGTTCGAGGTAATCGAAGTTTTCGTTCCATCTAACTTTGACCATTTTATTTCGGGTAGGATAATTGGTTTTCCTCTCTGAATCTTTAAGTCATTTAGAAATTTCTTTTCCTTAATTTGAACTTCGCAATCTTCTGGGATTTTAATTAGTGAAGATTTCGATATTTCGAAATATTGATCGGTGTTGCATTTGGCAATCATTGTTTCTGGTTTGGTGGGTAAGATTAAAACTAGTTCTCTGGTAATCTGCTCTGTCACTGGTTCCTCAATATTAATTTCGATTGTCGGACAATTTCCAGTTTGATGTCCTGCTATTAGACTGTTCACACATTGGTCATCGGGTAGGAATTCTTCCATGCAGAAATGTATTTTCTCGATAATTGGACATGAATTAGCAATAAATTGTCTTCTCATAGGGGTTTGTGCCAAATAAGGGTATTTTGGTATAAAGATGGTTCGATTTTGGATAATTGGGTAGATGTGATAGAAGGTAAGGGTTTCAGGCCTCAGTATCGGTACATGTATGGCAAATATTACTTTGCTTTCTAAAAATTCTACTTGAATTCCAAAAAATTGATAGTATGACAATAAATTTTTGAATGTTGGAATTTCCGAATTGTTATAGATATTCTTTAAATAGTTTAACATATTTTTTAATTCTAAACTTGACAGTATGCTGCTATGTAGAGCGTTTACTTTGGCAAACATAATAGCGTCTTCCAAATTATCAAGAAACATTATTAGATTTTGACAATCTAAATTTAATTGCGTTGTAATTCCTTGGAAACTTAGATAATCTTGTATGTTATTGATAGTTTGTTGAACTGGTGAGAGTAATGTATATAAACTTGATTGCAGTGACTCTTGATTTTTACTTAGAGTTGCCACAGTTTCGTTGTAATTATCGATTAGATTTTTTGATAATGAAATCTGTAATTTTAATTCGTCAACTATGGTTTTCTGATTGGACTCTAAAATTGCTATTGCTTCATCATATCGTTTACCGTCATCTGAATCTAGGGTTCCGAATAACCATTTATTAATCTTTCCAATTCCATCAATAAAACCTCGTTTATTTCTAATGTGAGGGTGTAAATTTTCGATTTTATTTGTTGCAATTTCTATTAAGTATTCGGTTCTGAGGAGTAGGTTTTGCGCTAGTGCATGATAAGAGATATTATTCGATGCATTTACTGGTAATAAACTTTCCTTGAGTTTAAGAAAATAAGCCTTAATATTACTTAGTTTATCGATTAAATGTCTTAAATCTACGTAATGAATAAATGTATGTCTATTATAAATAAGTCTGGAATTTCCCAGTTGGATAGGTAATATGGGGTTCTCCAGCGTGGTGATTTGAATGTCAGACCCGTTTGTCAGGTGGATCTGCAGGACCAGGTATAACAGGATCGTCGCTGTTTCCTGCTTCATCCTGAAAAGATTTTCCTCCATTAGGTTTAGGTTTTCTGAGGGTACTTTTATGATATGAAGTTTTGTCTGTTATTATTTTGGTATCAGTTTCATCAATTATTGGTACCTTTTTAAATTTTGGTTTGTCTTTGCTTCTATATTTCGTTTTCACGTAGGCGATCTTTTGATCTTGAAAGTCAGGAGGTTCTTGTCTAGTTTCGTTTATTTTCAATATTACATTTTGTTTGGTTTCTTCATTTATTCTCTTTACTTTCTCATATAGCTTGTTCGATGTTTCTTTATGTGATTGTACATAGCTAGATATGATAGCGTTGTCGTTTAGATCAAAAGGGTTTATAGTATTTACGTGTCCTGTTGTTATTTCGAAGGGCGTAAGTTTGGTCACGCTTTGTATTGAATTATTATAACCCATTACAGCTCTTCTCATCAACTGCTGTATTGTCATGTCTTTGTTTTCTTCTCGTAAACAACGAAAACTTTCAATTATGGTCGAATGAAAACGTTCAACGGGTGAGTTCGAATTACTGTTTTTCGCGGTTGTATAGTGTAGTTCAATTCTATACAATTTACAGAAATCTTCGAGGTCTTTATTTTTGAATTCTGTTCCTTGATCTGCGGTTATTTTTAATGGAAGACCGTGATGTGTTACGAATGTATACAAATTTTCTACTACTTCGGTACCTGTAATACTACGGAGTGGGTAGGCTTGTCCATATCTTGAGAATGAATCTAAAATTGTTACAAAGGCGTCGTAATTTATTCTAAAAGTATCCACGTGTATGTGCTCGAAAGGTCTTGATGCTGTAGGTGTTAAATTAAATTTAATTACGGGTGGATTTCGATCATATTTGTTTCTTTGGCATATCTCGCAATTATTAATGAAATTTTCAATATCATCTGACATCTTTGGCCAATAAAATCTTGTACTGAATGCTGCTTTCATTTCATTCATACCTCTGTGGCATGTTTTGGTGGTGTGGTGTAGAGTAAGTTTTTCCTGTTGCTCATCTCTTGTTCGTATATCTTCTAAGAACGTTGAGCATTGTAATATCTTGTAAGATGAGTTTTTAAAAAGGTTTTGCAAAGTGATTGCAAACTGACGTGCGCATTCTTGGTTATTAAAGTATATAGCGTATAATTGTTTCGGTTTTACATATTCTTTAAGGAATGTGACTATACTGAATGTTGGATCTCTACTTGAAATAGTTAAGTAAAATCTGCTGTTTTCGAACACTCGTTCTTGTCTTAGTTGAAATTTGGTTATATCTCCACTTGTGACAATTATTTGATTTTTATACATGTTTATGGCTCTTTCAGTTATTGGCATTCCGCAAATGGGATCTTCAGCTGAAGAGTGTACTGTTTCAACTCCTTCTTTATTATTCTCATGAATAGTTGGTGGTTTAATTTGAATGTCCGAAATAATATTTATTTTCGGTGGAATAACTTCATCAATTGTAACTTGATCTACGTTTGGTAATTCGCTAGGTGTTAATAGAAATTCTTTTATTATATCATCAGCGTCGCCTGCATTATTACAAACTGATTCGGTTTCTGCTGCATTGACTTCTGCTACATTCCTGGATAGAGCATCAGCTGCTTGGTTGTTTTTCCCTTTTTTATATCTAATTTCGTATTCAAATTCTGCTAATTTTAGTCGCCATCGTACTAAACGAGAATTTGGTTCTTTTAGCGACATTAACCATTGTAAAGGTTTGTGATCGGTGTATATCACAAATTTTGCGCCATATAAATAGGGTCTGTAATATTTACAACTCCACACAATAGCCAATAATTCTTTTTCTGTTGTTGAATAATTGATTTCGGCGGGGTTTAGAGTTCTGGATGCATAGCAAATTGGGTGACCATCTTGAGATAAAATTCCCGAAATTGCATAATTCGATGCATCCGTAGTCAGTTCGAAGGTTTTAGAGAAATCCGGATATGCTAAGACTGGTTCTGAAATTAATAGATTCTTACAGGTGTTAAAACATTCTACGAATTCTTGTGTGTGTTCGACTTTATTTCCTTTCTTTAAACATAGAGTCATCGGTTTAGTGATTTTGGCAAAATTCTTAATAAACCTACGGTAATAGCCTAACAAGCCTAAAAATGCTTTGATTTCCTTTTGCGTTCTTGGAATGGGATATTTTTGTATAGCAACTATTTTCTTTTTATTAGGTCGGACTCCTTCAGGTGTCACAATATGACCTAGAAATTCAACTTCCTTTCGTAGAAATTCGCACTTGTCAATTTGTATTTTTAAATTAGCTTCTCGCAATTTCTTAAAGATGAGTTTAAGGTTCTGAATATGTTCCGTTAAGCCTGTGCTCACTACTATTATGTCGTCCATAAATACCATACAAATCTTGTTCTGTAGCTCTTTTAAGACTTCGTCCATTATTCTTTGGAACGTAGATGGAGCATTTTTCAGACCGAATGGCATCCTTAAAAATTCATAATGTCCATTTTCAACTGTGAACGCCGTTTTTTCTATGGAGTCTTTTTCTACCTCAATCTGGTGAAAACCAGACGCTAGGTCCAATGTTGAAAAGTACTGGGCTCGTCCTAATTTGTCCAATATATCGGTTATATTTGGAATAGGGTAGCGGTCCGAAATTGTCTTTTCATTGATTTTTCTATAATCAACTACTACTCTCCATTTTTGTCTTTCCGAAGCGTCCATCTTCTTAGGGACGATCCATATCGGTGATGACCATGGACTGGATGATGGTCGTATTATTCCCTTTTCTAACATTTCGCTGATTTGTTTGCACACTTCATTCTTGTGAATGTATGGGTATCTGTATGTCTTTGTGTACACTGGTATATTATCTGTGGTTTTTATTTCGTGTTTAATTTTCGATGTAAATGTTAATTTGTCTCCTGGTTGGTAAAATATATCTTCAAATTCTCTGCACAATGCCGTAATTGCTTTTCCTTCTTCTTGGTTCATATGTTCGGTGCGTATTAGATGATTTAACTGTGCCTTTTTGCTTGGTATTTGTTGAGAACATTTATGATTTACTTGTTCGAAAGTCATACATTCGAATTCTTGCGGTTTAAATAATTGACAAGGAAATGGTTCAGTGAGAGTCAATGTTATATAGTTATTTGTTGGGTTATGAATTTCGATTATAGCATAACCATCGTGAGCATAAGAGAGAATGGATGGAAAGTTCAATTCATCTATTTTTTCGCTGTTGGTGATGATTTCTCCTTCTCGTATATTAACTGGAATTTTCTTTAAAGTTTTTTCTTTGGGATTTATGGTAATAGAAAAATTTGTTTCGGAAGGTCTTCGGTATTTAAAAGGAATTTCGATTTGTTGTCCAATTAGTTTTTTATTTAAAAGATCTATATTCAATCCCATATTAATTAAATCTGTTAGACCGATTACTCCATCAAAATAGTCGTGAAAATCAAAAAGAATAAAATCTATCTCATAATCTAGTTTAAATTCTGAAAATGCTGGAATTTTTGCCTGAAATTGTGTGTTTTCACTACCTATTGCTGTTTTGATGATGTTATTCGCTCGATAGATACAGTTTGGATAACATTTTTCTGCGACAGTTGGTCTTAAAATTGATCTTGAGCTCCCGGTATCTATTAAGAGTTTAATTTTAGGATAGCCAATTTCGATATATGGTAAAGCGTTATTAGAGGAAATGTTTATTTCCGTCAAGGTTGGCCTTCGTTCTGGGCTTGTTCCGTAAAATTTCCAATTTCTTTAAGGTTTTCATTCTCTGAAAATTCTTCGTTTTTTTGTTGTTCATCTTCACCATAGTTATTCACATGATAATCAAGGTGAGTTTCTTCATTCGGTTCGTAGTACGAGTAATCTTGATAATCTTCAACCGGATATCCTTCACACTCGTTGTTGTGAAGTTCTTCGAAAGTAAAATTCGGTTTTTGATTGGGGTATGTGTTTTGGAAATGGTTGAATTGATTACGGATTGGCTGTCTGCTAAATCCGTTACTGTTTCGTACACTAATCGACATGGGTGTTGGTTTACTCATTTGACTAGGTGGAATATTCTTGGGCTTAAACACATTTTTTGGAGGTCCAAAAACTTCCCGGTTTGTAAAGAATTTTTGAGGTGCGAATTGTCTGGGCTGCACATTTATTGGTTGTGATGGCCATTGAAATGGTTTTGCCATTGTCGAATATTGTTGTTGATTAAAATTTGGGTTTCGGTTAAAAGCATTCTGATTAAATTGATTTTGATTGAAAGGGTTTTGATTAGAATAATTTTGATTGTTTGAGAATTTTGGATAATTTGAAAAATTTGTTGGTTTCGGTGCAAATTGATTATTACTGTATTTTTCAGTTGCGTTTAGGTTCCCATATAATTTTTCGAAATTTTCAAATTCAACGACATAAGCCATTGCATCTTCCAATGTGTCGAGTTTTTTCAAATGCATGTTATTTTTCAGGGTTCCCGTACAGCCTGCTATGAATGTATTTAACGCCGTTTTCTCATAGTAAGTAATGTGGCAAATTTTCTGTTGTTCACTCAAATTTAAATCGTTACTAATTCTCTGAGCAACATTACTTCGAAGAAGTTGAAGTCTGGTTCCGAAACTTATTAAGTGTTCACCTTTGAATGGTCTGGCTCGTGTTAATTCTTGGACTAAATTGTCCGTATTGCGTCTATCAGAAAAACATTGTTGTAACGCGGCTTTCAGAGCGTCCCAATTTGTCAGCTCTGTTCTATTCCCAACCATTACTTCTGCTTTCTCGATTAATTTTTCCTGAATACAATCGAAAATGTGGGCATCTAATTCCTCACTTTGTAATTGCCTATATATATTTACGAGTTTATCGCATTTGGTAACAAATTTATTTAAAACGTTACTGTCACCATTAAAAGGTTTAATATTTTCTAATCTAGATTTGAATAAATCCCAGTCAATGGGGGTTTGTTTACTTTGTTTCTGCATTTTAGAATCGTTATCGTTAAATGCTAATGCTAATGATGCTACTAAATCGTCAATTTCTGTCATATATTTTTGTTCCTCTTTCTTAACCTAATTTCTAACCCTAATGTGTTCAATACACTGGTTTTTTGTGTGAAATACACTTCCCTAACTATTCCAACTGAGTACCTTAATCAGAGGGTCAGGAGGGTAAAAGGAATTGGCACTAACCTTTGTTGATCTGCTTCTTCCTTCCCGAATTCTCGGCTGTGCTGCTGTCTGCTTCTGGTTCTGTTGATTGCACTGCTGGATTGGCTCCAACTGTTGTGTCTCTTGGTGTCGTCCTCAATTGGCTCGTTCGTGAAACACTTGTGCAATCCTACCGACTGCGCCACTTAAAGAACTTTTTCGGCAGACTTTGTTTTTAAAAACTTTATTTCGAAAATGGTTTACAAAATAGGTTTTTTAAACTCAACAGCTTAACTAAGAATTGACAATATTAAATTTGGAGGTAATATTTATACTTAAAAATACGTTTAGGTTGCGTTTCTCACGGGACCATCTGGTGGCGTGATGACTCCCAAGGTGATGCTGACATCGTGGTTCTCATGCGAACGAAATATGTAACTCTACTCTTGAGGTGATGCTGACATCGAGGTTCTCATGTGAGCGGAGTACGTAACTTGCGCATTTTATTTCAATATTTTGCTTTCGATGTTTACGTTCATCGTTGCCAGTACATGCACGTAAGCCGATCACATCGAGAACAAATAGGTCATGGTTTAATTTTTTTTTCTATACAGTGTTAGTCGATCTAGTTTAATTGCCTGTTTATAAGTTGCGTCTTTCGAAACGTGATTGCAACTAAGTTTTTTTCTTCATATTTTCTTAAATCTCCTTTTGGCATTGAGATTTTCGATGATATTCTGAAGAAGCCTGTGCTGATGATGTGTTATCGATGACAAAAAATCAATAAGAGTCGAAGAATCTGATAAATCTATCTGTAGTAAGAGTCAAAAATCATAACATAGATATACAAGCCAAAGAAAACAAAGCCGCAGGAATGTTTTCAAAGGTTTTTAGGGCAAAGAATATAATAAGAGCAGTAGAAGTAAGAGTGTACCAAACAATACTAAGGCCCACGGTTATCTATGCGTGCGAGACAGGGGCAATGCCGTCTGGGAACGTCTCTTACGTCTGGGAATGTAAAATATTAAGGAGGATTTTTGGAAAAATTAAAGTTCAGAACAAATTTAGAAGAACAAATGGAGAAATTGAAAAACTGAATAAAGAAACCAAATATTATTCAGGTGGTGAGAGCGCAGAGAGTTCTGAGGCACATAGCGAGGATGCCCGGCGAGAGATGGATTAAATGAATATTGATGAGAGGCGAACGGAGAAAGAGAAGAAGAGGGCGGCAGAGGAAGAAATGACTGGATGAGGTGATGAATGATTTGAGGAAAGTAGGAGTCACGGATTAGAAGAATGATGCTTTGAACCGAAAAAGATGGAAAAAAAGAGTGAAAGAGCTCGAAGCCAAGGCCCACTAATCCTGTACAGCTAAATATTATTATACCACCTTTTCAATCAAAATGTTATAAATAGAAAAATAATATTTAGAAAAACAAAACTAAACCTCTACTAACGTTTGATTGAGAATCATGAATACTGACAGGAGTTGTCAAAAGAGTCACCCAGAGTCACCCAGAATTAGCGATGCAATAATCCAAATTTATATTTTTGCATTCAAAATTGATCCCATTTCATTGGGTCATTGGGTCTTCTTAAAGGCACTTTCCAGTATGGCATTTTGGTTTATGGCCTCAGTGGTCTTTAAACGTCTTTGGTAAATTGAGTTTGAGGTTGACAAAAAAAATTACATGGAGCCATATAGCTCATGGATCTCTAGCGAATACGATGCTTGGTCAATGACATTCGTTGAATTTTTGATATTTTTTTTTTCCTTAAATCGGATCTTTTTAGGCACACAAATTTTCAATGAAAACTTCTTCGGAAGAAGCCATACCGCAACGTGTTTCATATCAAAAATAGCAACTGCAATGGTAGCAATATGTTAAACTATTCAGTACAAGACAAACCAAGCCTTAACAACAGTTATAAACAAACAGGTCGGTTGATGGCTCCAAAACTATAGATGAGAATTTGGTACATTGGCAGCAACTCACAAGAAAAAAAAATGTTTTACACCTTTTACGCAGGTTCTCTGAATGAACAATTCTCGATGTTTATTTGACAGGGCGTATAATCCTTAATGGAACATATTAAATAGCCAGAATTAAGTTGGTAGGCTATCAAAGAATGGACAAATATTCGGGACGCGATAAGTAATTGTAAAATAATTGCAAAAAGTGACCCCAAAGAGCAACAAATATAAAAGAAAGAATGGTGTAACTTATAGGTTAGACAGTGTACAGGGTGTAACGGGAATTGTCGTGAGGATCATCTTAATTAGTCAAAGTTACATTGACATTTCTATATCTTCACTCTGTATATGATTCACAAACTATTGTCCTTAACGCAGCACTCTTTGACCGACAAATAAAAAAAAGATGAAGATAAATGGTTAACGTCAACACCACAGCACAAATCATTAAAGAGCTTCATGGCCTGAAACACTGGGGTTTTGATTATGAAGTTAGTTCTAACGTTAGTTCTCGAAGGCACATGAACCTTCTAGTTGTAATTTGTATCTGTTATACAAAGAGTTCCATACAACAGCAACGTATCCTAACTTTGATCTTACATAACATAAAGTTTTGTAAAATGGATTGAATACAAATAGGAGGGTTTATCACGATAAAATTCAAATATGCCCTATCAGTTAGGTAATTCCATATCTTCATTTCAAGAATTTATAAGACAGGCCCGGAAATGTTAACATTATTAGATAAAAGAATAAGAGGGAAAAAAGACTGAGAAAATTGAACTAAGGCTCCAAAACTTGTAACGTCCCGTCTCACCCAAGTCACATTACCATGAATGCCATCAACAACACTGCTTTCGAAATTTGTTTTCAATATTCCTTATGTTGCAGATTTATTCTTCAGCGATCTATTCCAGATATTAATTGGAAATAATAACATGTCCAACAAAATATTTGCCATTCATTTCAATAACTTCTCATAATTCTAACAAAACTTATATTGCGCAATGAAATACAGCCTCATCTATTTATTTTTAAACCTCGTTATCCTCAGTTTTAAGCTTTTTTGTTTGTAACACTCGGCTCTAATCGTTTCAGTCGATATAATCGATCGATTCCATCAAATATAGAAGCACCGTGAATATTATTTGCCAGCGTTGTGGATCTAGTGAACCAATTCACGTGCAAGACTTTTTGTATTTTCATCTTCTTACCCACAAGTAATAAACAAGACATTCGTGATGTAAAAAATGCCATATCATCATCAATTCCGTCATTATCAGATTCACCCCACCCCTTCGCCGTCGTTCAAATTGCACCAAACAATTAGTCCAACACCTATTAGAGAAGAGCAGATGAACCCATCGTCCACCGCGACTCTCCGATACCGACAAAGAACAGAGACGTAACCCACTCTCTCGTTTCATCCCATCTCTCTCCTCCGCGTCGCTCCACTCGATCCGTCTCCATCCCTCACCCGCGTTCACCTGTCCCCCACCTTGTCGCGTCGACCAATAGCAACCGCGCATCAGTCGTCTAACGTCTCGGATCACTCGATCTCCCGAGCACGGTCTGCATACGCTCTGTCACTTCTCAAGTGGTTCTCGTTGTGGGAAGGTATAATACGGTCGTAGAATTGTTTTCCCCGTCGCTACTGCTTTACTGCTGCTGTTGCTGCTATTGATGCGGTTAATGTTGCAGTGTCTCTTGTCTGTCGGGCAGTGTCGTACGTGATCATAGAACGGTATCATTTTATATAGGACAGTTACTTATTTGTTTACGTTTTCTGTGTTTGTACCGAAGATATGGATTATTTTTTGATGGTTCTAAGGTAAGATAACTTTGAAAAAATCATACATTTTCTTGTATTTGTTTAGGAGTATTCCGATCTTTAAACATTCTAACATATATATTGTAAATGTCATGGTATTAATCCCTATTTTCATCAAGGCCTTACAATTCCTTGAATTAACTGCAACTGCAAATATACAATGTTCTATGAAGTAAAGACTTATTATTTACTGATCTATCATGATTTAAAGAGGCGTTAAAAATCTCTCCTCATGCGTTCACTGAATTATTTGAAGAATTTGATCTCTACATTATTTACTATGATATACAAAGTATAAAAAAATCTGAATGCTGCAAATTAAAAATTTAGATTTCTTTGGAGTAAAAACTCCAGTGTTCATAGCATAGTTAGTGGTGATACAAAATTTAACCTGAATCATTATATTGTCGACATTCTATCTACTACAAAATAAAATAAGCACAATCCGAATAAGTGATAATCGAAAGGTGTCAGATCAGGTGAAAATGGAGGATATGGCTAGGAGTAAAGCATCATAGACATTACTTTTGATTATATTAATTATATATGGATTTAGTGTTGTTGTTTTGAAAAATATTGCCCTTCCAATTTGCCAGTATTATATGTTACCTCTACTTCTTTGCAGAATATTAATTTTACATTTTTCAATGTCTCTTCTTCGTAATCTGCTTTACAGAAGAGTCTTAACCTATGGAAACTCGTTCCGTTTGAGTCTTTTTCGGACTACTTCTCGTCAGCCTTCTCTATTTCTGGCAACATTGGTTAGACATTATGTTATGATCCTACCTAAACATTATTTTACTTGTTATTTACATAAGTGACACCAAACTGTGGTACTACTGGGTACCACAGTTTGAGTAATAAATATATTAAAATAGGCTAAAAAAAACACCTATTTTATCCGAAAGAAGTGTTTTTTATTGATAATAATATTTAAACATTTTCTATATTTTATATATATGAATGTTAGGCTAATACGAATCCGATTGCTAAAGATAAGATCTTTTTCATCAAAGATAAGTTAATAATGATAAATGTTGATAAAGTGATATTAAGAACGCTTAGAGTCAGTAGTGTCTCATTATTCTACTAACACTACTCCCTATGATAAGACTTTGTAATTATTTACGCCTCATTATATGACCACGCAGAGAGCATTATCTTTTTTTTTAATTAAAATAATGCAAAACATCGATTTTAATACATATTGTGTGTTTATATACCCTAAACCATCTTGAAAAACCCTTTAATAAAATTTTAGTCACAATTCCAATAATTTCTCTCGTTTAAAATCTGCTGATTTATATTATTTTGAATCTGTCTAGGAACGAAACTCTAAACCCTGCCTAAAATTCACCTATTCCTTCTTAAATAGATGGTAATATTACCTGCCTTACTATGTTTGTTAGAACATTATAAGTTTTGCTTAGGGTAAAGCAATTATATGCATTCTTATGCTCTCACTCTGCTAGCTCCTGCTCATTATTCCAGATGTTGCTCTTAATTAATTAATGTTTTGAGCTAATTCTTTGCCTCCAAGCTTCTGTAGTTCTAATCCGAGAGTTTTATTGCTTTTGAGTTTTCTATCCTCCATCTCCTGCATCGATGATGACCCTTCTATCAGTAGCTGGGCTGTATTCATAATCTGTGGTCCACCATATACCAACTGTGGTCCAAACATATATAGTGCTTTCATTTCAAAAGTAGCCACCCCCATTATTTCTTTTAGCAATGAAAAGTAGTTCTAGACAAAAAATACGTCTATACAGATAACGAGGGGGAAGTTACCTCCGGCCACCTGTACCTTATAATTTTAAATGGCAACCCCCTATGTTTAATATATCATTTAAAAGACTTTGAAAAACCTGATTAAACTGCGTTTACAAAACTGTTGTCGGTTGATTCGTTCTCGTAATAGAAGGAAAAATAATAGTATATTACTATAGATGGCTGTAAATAGCATTTTACGTATAGCGTACGTCCACAATCCCCAAAAAATGCCAATAAGCAATGGCATAATCTGTTCTCGAATTATTTTCGAACGTTTTGAAAGATGCCCTTATTAATTAATCTGCATGCGTAATTCTATTTTGTAGTCCCTGAATATGCCGCAGCGGAGTGTTGAATACAATTGTCTTTTGATAACCCCAAAGAAAGAAATCCAGTGGCGTTATATCTGGAGATCTCGCCGCCTATTCCACGGTGCCTCTTTTGCCTATCCATATTTCAGGAAACTTTTGATCCAGCCATTGTCGAATATGTAATGCATAGTGTGGTGGTGCGCCGTCATGTTGAAAGTATAAATCTGGTTCATCCAACACTAGGTTTTCTTCTTCATAGATTTAGTTTTCTAAAGCCTGTGTTATGAGTGGATCGATTTCGTTTTCCAATAAGTTTAAGTTCAATTCACCAGTTAAATTTTCTTCGATAAAAATCGGACCTATTATTTCATTTCCCAGAATTCCATTACAAATGTTAATCTCTTGGGGAAACTGCCTATGACCCTCTCGAAACACATGTGGATTGATATTATCCCAGTATCTACAGCTATGTTTATTTACAAAGACATTAAGGAAAAATGTTGCTTCATCACGAAAACAAATATTCCTTATTAAAGTTGGATCATTTAGGATTCTCTCACTCATTATTTCACCCTAGGTTCCTATGAACGAAGATTCGAAAAAGTTAAAGAAGTACATTAGTAGAGTAAGTTCTCAAAAAATTTTTCTTGACTAAGAAAAATTTGTCTATAAATATCTCCAATATATATACCAAAAAGGTTTGCTGATTTTTGGATCATTGATTTTGGGCCAAAATTCGGGGTTTCTGTTATGGGAAGAGGTATTAATATTCCGGCTTTTTTGTCAGATCTGGAGGATATTTTGAGTGAAGTACCTAACAAGGTTAAAGACATCTTAAAAGCCAAAATTACCAATTACTTATCACATCCAACCAACAATGAATTTTCAGCCTTACGTAGATTATACAATGAGGCCAAATTCTTCTTAAGCGGGAACCCTAACTTGTATACATTGCCATCTGATCTGATAAGGGTAATTGTACAGTGGCCATGCGAATAAAAGGCCAAGTAAGTAAAAGATCCAACAATGAGAAAACACAAAAAAGTTATTGGTATAGCCTCCAAATTATAATTTTTTATTTGAATGCGGAATATTGTAGGGTTGTATGAAAATCAAAATTAGATGCAAGCAACAAGTTTCAATGCTGCCTTTTGGAATTTTTCAAAACAAAATTAAAAATTAACATAATAAACCTGTGGGCCCAATAATGCTTTATGTAGACTGAG